>PVJX010000126.1:0-381641 GCA_004027295.1 Dolichotis patagonum
ATTTCATTGTTTGTGTTGAGAAGTCTGCCATGATTCTGATAGGTTTTCCTTTATAGGTGATCTCTCTTTTCTCTCTAACAATTTTTAGTATTCTATTCTTATGTTGGATTTCTGGGATGGTGATTATTATGTGTCTGGGTGTAGTTTTATTTTGGTTATGGCTGTTTGGAGTTCTATATGCTTCACTTATCCAGATGTCAGTTTTTCTTCTCTTGTTTGGGAAGTTTTCAGCTATTACTTCTGTAAATATCCTCTTGATATCATTTGGATTGTCCCCTTCTTTTTCATTTATCCCTATTAATCTTATGTTATTTTTCTTGGCATCATCTTGCAGGTATTGAATTGTTATTTCCTGATTCTTTGTTATTTTTAAAAGATCTTCTCTTTCCTGCTCACTGGCTGCAATCTTATCTTTGGGGTCTGAAATTCTATCTTCACTTTCATTAAGGCAGTTTTTACAGCTTTCAATAGAATTTTTCATTTCCTGTATATCCCTTTGAATCTGTTTTATGCATTCTGTTTGTTTCTTATATTGTTCATTCAGGGATTCTATCTGTTTGCTTTGTTCCTCTAATTTTTTAGCTGTGTTTTCACTAGATGCATTCACTATTTCTTTCACTATTTTTATCAATTCTTCTTTTACCTGGGCAAGTATTTCTGATTTGATTTCTCCATAGCTTTCCCTATTTGCGTATTTATATCATTTGATATCATATCAGACATTTCAGGTTTATGGCTTCTTTTTTCTCCTCTGTACATGGCTTCTAAGCTTTCTTGGGGAGGGCTAGAGCTTTGAGCCTGCATTTTGGTCTTTCTTTTTGTCATTTTTCTATATTTCCTTGCTTTGAGCGGTGTTCCCAATGTTTTCTCTGCATGTGTGGCGAATTACCTCTTGCACCCTCAGTTCCTGGAGGGGCAGTGGCTCCCCCACAGGCTCTTGGCTTCCTCACAGCATCCTAACTCCCCTCTGTGAGCTCCTGGCTCCCTAAGTTTTAAGGCAGATGCTGGGCGTGGTCAACCCGGAGCCTGTGGAATCTCAGGCAGGCCATGCCACCGTACTTTGTCCCAGGCAGGTCTCCAGGAGGTTCCCTGCAAGTGAAGGGTGGGCCTACAGGTCCCAAAAAGTCAGGTCAAAATGCTGGTTTCTGCAAAGTTCCCAGTCCCAAACAGACCTGGCCGAGATGCCAGTCTCCACAAAGTTCCCAATCCAAACAACCCAGGCCTCTCTGCGGGTCCGGGAGTTTCCCGGTCCCAAAGAATCAGGCCGCGATGCTGGTCTCTGGGAGATTTCCTGCGGGTGAAGGGCAGGGCTATGGGCCCCAAACAGACCTGGCCAAGATGCCGGTTGGTCTCCGGGAAGTTCCCTGCAGATGAAGGGCGGTCCTACCAGTCCCAAACAGTCAGGCCGAGATGCAGGTCTCCGCAAAGTTTCAATCCAAACAGCCCAGGCCACCCTGCGGGTCCGGGAGGTTCCCAGTCCCCAGCGACAGCTTTTCATCCTAATTTTTTTACATGGTTTCAAAACTGACTTGAGGTTTCAAATTCCCACTCCTGCTTTGGCTTGCATGCCATGGAACTGGCTTAACAGATGTGTTCATTTCATTTAGTGTAGTGCTTGATTCTTAGCAACCTAATTCTTGAGATGGAGAGAAAGTCTGGTAGGCATAATTGACTCTGTTCAGTCTTCACGGAGTTAGCTGGGGCCTGAGAGAGATGCGCATTAAAGGACACCTTGAGAATTGTGAACACAGAGTATCACGTAGTTTTGTCCTCATTGCATGGGAAGCAGGTTTGGCTTGTTATGCATTCTGTTTTTATTGCTTGGTCTGTCAATAGTGCAAATAAGTTTTTAAAAAGAAAAGAACAACTGGGACAGGGGAAAAGAGAAAAGAAGGAAGTGAAAATATTATATGTAGATATGTATATATACGTATATGTGTGTATATATGTATATACATAACTTGTGTGTATATATAACTATTAATATCATATATATATATGTAAGATAGATCATTTTTTATTCCTAAATCTTGTAATCTGAACAACTCTTTTTATGTAAATAATATGTAATATATTAACTAGTGTTAATTTCCTATTTTGTGTTGAAACTCTGTATTGCTTTTACTTTCTGTTTTGTTTTGTTTTTAAAATAAAAATCTAATATGTCCAATACACATAATAATAAATTAACCCACTTGGTAAGCAGCATCTCACACAGGGCTTCCTGAGCACTGGTAATAGATATTCAGTGAGATAGCCACTACCGTAAAAATGGCATTCTGCCTATTGCTTTAAAATCCTGGTATTTTCCGAATTGAAAGTAGAAAACTGAATGCCACTCTTAACTCATCTATTAAAACAGAATGGCACTAAGAAAAACCTGAAAGAAAGTATAAGGTACTGAGTTAAGCCCTTTGAACCATGGATTTAACATCATTTGGTTTTCTGTTGTTTTAAATTGTATATATTTAAGGTGTGTAATATGATATTTTCAAACAGTAAAATGATTGCTTTTGTGAAGCTATAATAATGATGCATGATACCTATTCATCTCACATAGTTATCATTTTTTATAGTAAGAGCACCTAACATTATTCTTTGTGAATTCCCATTGTGCAATATATTAATTGTGATTACTATACTGTACATCAGATGTGTAAAGTTCCTCCTCTTATATAATTAAGACTTTACACACTGTGACCTACTTCCTACTTCTTCCTTTTTCCCCACCATAGCTATTAATCAACCTCTTATTTGTTTATACCTAGTTGGCCCTTCTAAAGATTCTACATGAGCAAGATCATGCAATATTTTTCCTTCTGTATTTGGCTTATTTCACCAACATAATGTACTACAGGTTCATCACTGTAAATTACAGGACCTCTTCTTCTTAAGGCTTAATAATATTTCATTACATATGAATACCAAAATTTCTTCATCTATTTATCCATTAGTGGGCACTTAGTGTATCACAGCTATTCTGAATAATGCTGCAAAAACATGGTAATGCAGATCTCACTCCAAGATGCCAATTTGATTTCTTCTGGTATACTGAATCTCCAGAAGAAGGATTTCTAGGTTGTATGATATTTCTCTTTTGAATTTTTGAAGAACTTCTCTACAACTTTCTATAATGACTACATCAACTTATATTCTTTATCTAAAGTGCTCAACGTTCCTTTTTCTACATATCTTTGCCCATACTTTTCTCTCTTGCCTTTTTTTTTGTAACAGCCAAATTATATAGGTGTAAGATGATATTTCTTTGTAGGTTTGATGTGCATTTCCTTGATGATTAAAGCTATCAGCTGCCTTTTCATAAATGCAATGACCATTTTTATGCCATCTTTATAGGCATATATCTTTAAGTCTTTTACCAATTTCTTAATCAGGTGTTATGTCTTTTGTGTTTTTTGTTTGTTTTATTTACTATTGACCATTTTAAGCTCCTTAATTATTTTGGATATTAATCCTTTAACAGTTATAGTGTATGCTAGCATTGCCTTCCAATTTGCAAGCTGCCTTTTCGTTTCATTGATTATTTCTCTTGCTATGTAAAGATTTTTTATTTATTTTTATTATTGTATGTACCAGTCAGTGCTTACTAGAGAAGCAGATTTAAATCAAGATAAACAAATATATAAAGTTTTACAAGATAGGCTTACCAATATAGACACCCATAATCAGGCAAGGGAGAATATAAAAGGGCTGTTCTGGAGACCTGAAGGCCTGGAGCTCAGCATAGTGACCTGTGCGAGTGAGAATGAGGAAGAAATGGGTCTGCGCTGGAGGCTGAAAAGTCTGTACCGGAAGCCAGGAGACAGGTCATAGGCGAAGGTGAAGCCTGGAGCCCCTTGAAAGAAGCAGAAAGGAACCTTCCTTCTTTGTTTCCCTTTTATTCCTTTCAGGCAACAACCCTACTGGTTGGTGCCCTCACACCCAGGGTGGGTTTTCTGTCTTCAGTAAATCCCTTCAGCCACATCCCAGGCTGTGCTGATCTGGTTTAGTCAGGCATTTGTTACTCAAGTTGACAGGGTCATTTACTATTACACTGATGTTTGTCATGCATAGTAATTACATTCCATTCATCTTCAGCAATTGTTACATTTATGTATCAAATCTTAATCTATTTTACTTCCTGTTTCCCCTCTCTACCCTCCCATCTTGCCTCATCCTGTCCCGTTTTTTGTTTTTGCTTTTCACGTTTGATTTACATGCTCAGTTCTCTAGTTTGGCATTTTTCATACTTTCCAAGTGAATGCAAACACCAAAGGCTGGTTTTATTCACTTACAAAAGGGGATATCAGAAATTCAACTCATTGGTCTCTTAAAAATAATAATCTCTGCTGACATTACATTTCTACAAAATGCCCTTCTAACTCATCTAATAGGACTCTGAATTTGGGCCCATTTTGGGATTTTGAGTTTCAGTACAGGGTATGCAAAATTATTACCAGTGATGAGTCAGCTTGAAAAGTAGAGTGATACAGACCACAAAGAAACTGCTTAAACCTAACCACAGGAAAGAGCTGGAACCACAGAGCAGATCTGAGGCAAAATGCTGTCAGCACAGTTTACATTGTGCCTCCATGCAGTCTCCGCTCATCAACCTTGTTCATTCCCACAACCCACTACTCAATTTTGTTTCTCTTAGACAAAATCTTAATAAGAATTCCTGTTTGTTCTTCATATTATCTTTTTTCATTAAAGTTAACACAAATAGTCTCTTTTCTCTTAGTAATCTCCTTAAAAACCAAATTTCAAAATAAAACAATTTAATAGTCTTTATTTTGAGATATCTTTTCAGTAAAAAATGTCCCCAATGTTTCTTTCTTTCTGAGATTTAACTATTGAAGCACTCAGCTTTCCAAAATTATTCCTTTACCACTCATCTTTATTACTGTTTTCTTTTGTCTTTCCCCTTTCTTAAGTGGGTCCACTTTCTTTTCATTTCACAGTGTTTTTTGGAGTATATCTTTGTCCTTGTCTAGACAGACAGAGAGATAAATAAATACATAGATACTTTTCTATGATATTTTTTAGTTCCACATATGTGCCAACAGTGATGGGACAGAAGAAATAAAGATAAGAAGACAAGGAAATTCATAATTTTAAATTTGACCTTTTAAGAAAAAACTTATCTTCAAGACACAAAAGTTACTCAAGCAATTTTCTTTTCCAGGAAACTCCATCCAAAAATATTTCTCATGATCTTATAGATACAATGAGCCTGGAAACTGGACTTTGGGTCCATGCTTTTCACCTTTATAAATTGTTCTTCCTCCTATAGACCTCCATTCTCAAGAAAGCAGCGGTATTTGTGGTCAGCATGTCTCAGCTTCAAACAAATGTAAAAGGATAGAACATAGGCTGCCAAATGGGTAATTTGACATGCACAAGGAATGCACATTGTAGATCACCCATCTTGAAGACACTTCCAATACCACATAACTGCAGCCAGCTACAGGCCATAGTGCCTCTCACCGTACAAATGCTCTCACACCTCTCTCAAGAGTACACTTCTTCCAGCCTAAATAACCTCTTTAGGTCTCTTACTGACACATCAGCAAATCTACAACCTGTCAATGGGGAGAATTCAGGACCTCATCTCCAATTTAAGGGACCTCCTAGGACCCATCCAGGGATGCAACTACTTTTGAAATAGTCTAAAAACTAAAATCTTATATAACATAGTTATCAAAAAAAAAACCACAGGCATAATGTGCTGTGTATAATGGTAGCAGAAAACTCTTAACTCTCACAGAAAGCCACAGTAAGATAAATCAGAATCATTTTTTCATTTTTCTCATTCTAATCATTACACTTTGCTAACAAAATGTTAATAGAATGTTTAAACTCCTATCAAAGTGAATAATGTTGTAGAATTTTTGTGTCTTTCATGAAAATAGAAAATAAAAACTCATGATACATAGCAATCCTGTCTCCAAGACTCCATAACCAGTTTTCTGAATGCTCCTGGGTTGGGATCAAGTGCCATTTCCCCAAGCCTTCCCTGAATAGCTAAATGTGATTTCTCCCATCTGTTTAGCATATTGTCTGAACCAAATATGCTATGATGTTTTCCTAACATTGCACACAAGAATACTGTCTCCATTCTTATGTGTTCTTCCCACCTGTGGAACCTGGTAAATTTAGTTTTTCCCATGTTATCTCTCTCAAGGTTTAATTGTGAAACATATAACATATTTGTGCTCCACTTAATATTACCTTACAATGGTTTCCCTCAGGGATAATTTCAACAGTGCTATCACTAAACATATTTCAGTACTTCTCCTCGGATAACCATGGCCAAAACTGCACTATAAAGTTAGGTAATTTATTTCACAATCTCTTCTTTTTTCTGTTAAAAAAAAAAAACAAAATCACCAACTTTTACCTACCTTTAACCAAATTTAACCAAATCATCTTCTAATATTTTTAGTCATTTATTTTTTTTAAAGTGTACACTTTCATTCAAGGAGTAAAAATTGTCCACCACTGAGAACATTTTCAAAAAATGCATCAGAGATTTTCAAAAAATGATTAAGTTATGAAAGCAAGACACTCAACATCAAAAAGAAAGTCCTATCTTCAAGTTAGTTGTAAAGAGATTATTAGGATCAAGTATAAGCTATTTACATTTTTAATTCTTATTTTAATTTGTACACATTTGCAGAATACAATTCACCATGGGAAGTTGGACACGTACATAACACATCTTATTTCTTTTTATGTTCCTTTCTCATTTACTTTAACAAGAAGTTTAAACCAACCTAACATCATTGAGAGTTTGTTTGTCTTACTTTTGGCAATAACTTACACAGTGATTTGCCCATCAGAAACCCTTTTTTACAATTGGCATTACATGAAAAGGTGAAAAAATTTGTATTTCCAAGACTGTGCAATAAGAGCACACTCCACTTCCTGAAGTTCCAGACAAATGAAATTACATGTCCTTCTTCTGTGAACAGAACAGGGAAGATTTTTACTATGGAAGGATTTACCATAGATTTCACTGGTGTCTCTGCCGGGTCCAGAAGCAACACTGTCTCCATGGAGACACAAGGGTCTGTGGTCAGCTGGGTTCAGTACATTAATGTTGCACATGTGAATATGTGTATAAGACCACTCTCAAGTACATCGTCAGCTGGAAAGCACATCTGCACTCAATCAAACAACCTCACTGCCTTCCACAGAACAGCTGTGGGAAGACAGTATGTTTCTACCACCAGTATCCATTTGGCTCCACTTGTGGAAACCAAGTCTTTTTTAAATGATCTGTAACTCTGCAAAAGTCAAAAGGAAAATAAACTAACAGAACTTAATAGCAAAAATTTAGCATGTAGCTCCCAAGATGTTAGAGAAATTTTGCTATAGGCAGAAATAAATTAAGAGAAAGTATCAACTGTGTCAGCAAACATCTGTGTTGCACAGGTGTGCTTTCCCCTTCTGCCATGTGACAACACATCAAAAAGGTTGTCACTGGAACAGTCCACAGTCTTAGACTTCCCAGCTTTCAGAACAGGAGCTAAATAAACTATTGCTGATAATCCCTTTCTTCTGTGGTATCTTGTTACACTAGTACAACACAGTCTCACAGGCAAAAGAAAGATAATCCCAGAATGAATAAGGAAATGCAGAAAGGAATAGAGACCAATAGAAAGGTAAAACAAAATATGCACAAGTATAAATGGTAACTGACCATATAAAAATGGCAGTGGTGTGAATGTGATTTAAAATATAGGGTGTCTATAATTCAAAAATCTGAAATCTAAAATATTCCAAATCCTAAGATTTTTGAGTACTGGCATTATCCCACATGTATAATTATTCTTGTACACAAACTGTGTTTCACACACATAATTATTTAAGATATTCTATAAAATTACCTCCAGGCTATGTGTATAAGGTATATATGACAAATAAAATTATTTTAGACTTGAGTTTCACCCCCAACATATCTCATGCTGTATATGCAAATACACCAAAATTTGAAAACCAACTCAATATCAAAAATATTTCTGTTCCCAAGCATTTTGAATAAGAGATATTGAACTATATATTAAGATTTAAAATGCATGCAACAAACTCAAATGATGAAACATAAAAGGAATTGCAAAGTTGTGGAATTGATTGTGAAATAGTAAAAACACCAATTCATGACAGACTGCATCATCCTGTTGAAATATATGCAAATCACAACTGTAATTTTAAATTTGCTAAAATTAAATAGGTGAGGTCAATATAGTATATTTTATTTAGCCAAAATTATAATTTCAACTGTAATTATTATAAAAGTGATTAATGAGGTGGACTATATGTCTTTATACTAAATCTTCAAATTTAGTACTTCAAATAAAGTGTTTTCCACTGACAGCAAACCTCCACACTAGCTTACTTCTCAAGTGCCAATAGCCACATATGGCTAGCAGCTTCCGTACTGGACAACGCAATGCCACGCAGTGCCTGTCTACTTTTTTAGACAGGCTAAAAAAGTAGCTTAAAGTCTTTTATCACTAAAAGTACTAACCATAAAAGAATATGTAATCATCAAGTTTGTAAATGAAAGAATGAAATTTTAACAATCACTGGATATATTAAACACAAACAGTGCTTCACCCAAAGGCTGTTTAGCTGGCGCCTGTCCTTGCATCTCAGCTGCTCTAAGTGTTGACTTATTTTCTCTTCTGGAGAATCTCCAGTAAGTCAAAAGTTACATTCCCAACCCCAGCGGTCAAACAAAGGTGATGAACCGCTAACACTAGCAAAAAAATCTGCATCGTTACCAAAACATTGAGCCAACTCTGTGACACAGTTCATGCTCTAAGTTTCCATAGGCGGGACAAGGGAGAGCTAACCTCCCCTTGAGACTGCTCCTTAACTTAGCTCTTTGCTCAGCCTCGTCCTGTTTCTTTTCATCCCTTTATCCTGAAAATGTTCCTGCTCGTGTCATCTGTATCCATACCCCCGTCTCAGGCTCAGTGTCTAGAGAATGTAATCTAAGAAGCTTGGCAGACCCAAGAGAAAGCAAGAGGGAGAGAACAAGCAACAAAAACAAATGAGACAAAATGCAAATATTAATAATAGTATGGATATAATCACTAACATGTGAGCAAGTACATTAACATGTAAATCTACTCCAGTTAGAAGTTAAAAACTGTCAATTTTGACACCAAATTTCAAAATCTTGATTATAGATTGAATATGAGAAGCACTACAAAAGATAACACATACATATAGACTATAAAACCATTTAATTAAAGGTTGATTTTGCTATGATAGAGTCAGATAAAATCTGCTTTAATACCAAAAAAAATTCCTAGAGGTGAAAAGAAATCTTCCATAACAATAAAAGGGTCCACTTGGAAGATATAGCTAAATGGATGTGAACTTAATTACATATTTATGATACATAATACAAAAATTGACTGATTGTTAAAAAGGAATATACAAAGTAAGAGCATTTAACACATTTTGATAAGCATCTAGAGTATTTGTAAAACTAGTGATAATCTAAGCAGCACAATTAAAAAACAAAAATATTTGTTTTGTTAAAATGCATCATAAAATGACAGGAGATACAGTAGTGACAAGTTTGCATGGAACACGTTTATGAAAGCACACCATATGTTGCTCACACTTGACAAATCTAAACAGGTTCTAAAAATCCAAATATATTATTTCATCATAATAAAATCATTAAAAATAACTAAAAGTTTAATATAAAGTCCTGAAGTGTCTGAAAGTTAAGCAAACACTTAAAATGATTAACAACTCAAAATAACAGAAATGCATATTAACATACTTTGAACTAAGTTTTAATGAAATATAGCATTCGAGACTTATGATTTAGTTCCTGTTGAACTTAGAAGGAAACAGGTTTGGCTTACTGATAACACTCTCATTAGAGTTGAGTGACTCAGCTTCTCAGTTTGTTTGAGGGTAGAATAATGTGGGCCAAGTAAAATGAGTACTTATTGTGAGGCAGTGAAGCTACTTCTCAGAAATGAGGCACAGAATCTTCTAGGAATAAGAATTAGGAGTCAGGGAAATGTGGAAGATAGACTCTTCTCCACCCCCTTTCTCTCTGAGGCCACATACAATTGTCCCTCAGTACCCATGGGAGTTGTTTCCAGGGCCTCCTTACAGATGCCAAATCTGCAGATCCTAAAGGCTTTTACATAAAATGGTGAGATTTTTTTTTGCACATCCTCCCACATACTTCGAATTACCTCTATATTACTTATAAAACAATGCAAATACTACAGAAATCATTATCCTTCGGTGCTTAAGGAATAATAAAATGAAAGTTCAGTACCAATGTATTTTTTTCAGTTATTTTCAATCTACAGTTGGTTAAATTCACAGATTCAGGGCACCGACCTCATAATATTCATCTCTGATCATTGGCCACACTCCACAGACTGCCCTGTTTTTGCTGGCCTAGGCCTAATTCTATAGAACCATTTAGCTCAAAAGCCCACCTTCATTTGATTGTAGAGTCTGTGACCTAGAAAATATGTGTAGTTATAGGTTAGCCAACAGATTGACACTTCTGGAACACATGTTGACTTTGGTCCAATCAATAACTAGGAAACGTGATGAAACAATGCAGGAGAGACCCATACCTCAGCAAAACGCAGACGTGGAAGAGGCAATAGATAGTTGGGAGCGTGAGGCAGATACCCTACATACCAGCAACAAGTATACATTCTACCACCATGAGACTGGCTTCTCAATTAACTCTATTGCTTACATGGTGTAGTTTTTCTTGGTGTAAAAGAGTTATTAAAAAATACACTATTAGGACTTCTGATGCCTAATCTATTCAAAAAAATGGTAGTGATAAATGCTGCTTACAGAATATTCCCAGATCTCTGCCTTTCCAGGCACATGATATGATTTTCATCTCCTGGCATTAACTGAAACATGACCTCTGATCCATGCCTTTGATTTGCATCTGGTGCCAAACACTATCACTCCTAGAAGGACACCTTTAATCAGAAAAACCACTTTCACTGTTCTACTAATCAGTAGAACAGAAGTAATAGAATCAACTCAGTAACTCAATGCTAAAATATTTAATTGGATAGGCTTGCAATAAACCAGAATATTTCTATTTGCTTGCTTTTAAAGCTTCTTCTGGATGATTCTGAAGCACACAAAAAAGTTTGAATCCCTGGATTACATCACCCTGAAACACCTTAAATTTCCCAGTCTGAACTGTGTACCCCATCCTGTAGGAGGGCCCAGCTTTCTAGATCCCTAGTTTTAATTTAAGCAGTGTTCACCCTTGTTCTTGACAGAAGTTATCAGAAAACGAGTAAGCTGGGCTCTTCCACACACTTCTGCATATGGGGGTATCTCCAAATCCTTCTTCAGTTTTTATACATCTGGGTTACAAATATATTGCTAATTTTAAATATGATTTGTACAAAGGGATACAATGTGGTGCTAGGCCAGTTAAAGTCAAGAGTAATGTCATAAATGAGCTATGTCAGTAACATAGACAAAGCCATTTGTATCTTTCCATAAGGCCAAATTTACTGACTAACAAGTCACCAGTTCCTTCTATTTCTTTAGCCTTATTTGGCTATTTCAAGATTCACTCCATAATCAATAATATCTCTCTCTATTTGTCTCTGTCTCTGTCTGTCTGTCTGTCTGTCTCTCTCTCTCTGAAAATACAACATTTTACAATAAGCTACCACACTCTATATGAAAATCTACATGTCTTATTTGATATATTTCTTGAAAGACACAAAGGTGTGTTACAAATGTAGTACAGCATAATAGAATGTGATAGAATCAACTCATTAAAAAGAAAATAGCACACTTTGAGTTAAGAGCTAGTATAAGCTACATAACTGGCTGCTTGGAAGTGTAAAGAAAGCACAGAGGGGAAAAGAGTAAAATTTCCTATGAGAATGAAGAGATAAGGACTCTTCCTCCCAAGAAGAAGGCTCTTATGCTCTAAATTAGTTGACAGCTCTTCCCTAGCTCCAGCCGGATATTGGGGAACATTAGAAATACAAAATAACTGACTCCCTTTGAACCAATTTTCTTTAAGAAGAACACAGTAACTAATATTTAAAAACTAAGTTTCCAACATCACTTATCTATATAAGACCAAAGAAAGCATATGAGCAATAACACTTCCGGAATCCCCTCAAAGGGAGTATCCACCAAGAGCTATTTTTCTTATTTCTGATGAACACTCTGCTGACTCTCTCCATTTGTCCATGATTTCATTTTTCGACTTCCTGAGACAACAAGCTCAAATTTATATAAAATTAACTGTTTCATCATTTCCTTGTGAGTTGAAGATCTCAATGTGTTAGGGCCCCTTGGTGTAAGCATCCAGTTTTTCAGTATTACATGTGCTCTGATTTAATTGGGTAGATTATAAATAGCAAATTTTCATTAGCAAGATTTGATTTATATACCAGTTTATGCCTCATGATTGTACTATGCAGCTAGTACTTGGGCTTTGGTTTGGGAGGGTTGTTTGTTGGGTTGTGTTTGATAAATTTTGTGATTTCAACAGAAAAGTTACCATTCTGACTCAACATCTGCATTCAAAACGCTGCAAATCACTAGGATAAAATGGAGTCATTCAGGGCAAGGTACAACCACCTGAAAGGTCCTATTGGAGAAACTCACTTCAGGGTGCAGACTGCTCTCACAAGCAGGATCCTCAATTCTGGGTCTCTCTACCCATTTATCAAACCCCAGTGAGTACAGCTTGGAGTATCACCTGATATTTGAGCATTCATATAGAAATACATAGCAATTATCATATACTCCCAAGCAACCAAGAAATTCCATTCTTCTACAGTGCTAGAGTTTTCACAGATATCTTAGGGGAAAATGTGATATAATATAAGCCACAGATTCCAGAACAATACTATTTGGTTAAATCTGGCTGTGCCATGTATTAGCTATGTAATCTTCTGCAAGTTAATTATGCCTCATGTACCATCATTTCTTGGTTCCTGCAGTTTAAGGATTAGAGTGACTGATGCCTATAACAACTCTAACACTTAGTGAATATTCAGCATTACTATGACCTTTCTTAAAGTTGCAGGCTATTAATTTAGAACCTCTTATATACTAAACTTTCAGTGTCTTAGAGTATCTGCTGTCATTGACTCATTAGTCACTCACATTTTTACACTCCCTCACTTTGAAGCTCAGTCAGTCAGTAATCTGTTTCTCTTCTTCCAAGCAATGCATATAATCTCATTCAACAGTTGTGACCCAAATGCATGCCAGTACCAAAGAACCAATTGAAGGACTGAAGCTCAATAGCAGGAGGTCCTGAATTCAATCTCAGCAATCACACACACACACACACACACACACACACACACACACACACGTAGTTCAATCTCCAGCACTGCCCCTCCCCCAAAAGTTAAGTTAAAAATCAAACTAAAATGGTAAAAACTATGGTCAACTGGAAAACACAAGCTCCTCTTGAAAAGTCAATCACTTCCCAAATTAAAATGAAAAATTTCACACCTGAATGCAAACTCAAGCCTTGCTATAGCATGCAACTTTTCAAAAAGAAGCCAAAACTTGAGACTTCATTGGTCAATTTTCATGCTGCAAATGTTGTCCAGAAAGTCCTTGACTATGCCAGTGTCTTTAAAAATTTTACCTATTTCATCTTCCAGCAGATTGTTTCTGTTCTAACATTTAGATCTTTGATTTAACTGATTTCAGTTCATCATTAAAAGGATACACTTGAGTCATTTGTAGGAAAATGATGCATCATGAGACCATAATATTCAGTGAAATAAATCTGACACAGAAGCTTACATATCACATGGTTTTTGTTACAGGAGAAAACCAAAATATAAATAAATGACAAAGTAAACCACAATAGGATACAGGAAGATAGACCTTTTGCAGAATGGAAAGGAACCAGGGGAGGAAGGAGAGGAGAGGAAGGTAGTGAAAAAGAATTGAGATTTGTTATGTACATGTACTGACTCCCCACAAAGAATGTGATCATTATGCACTGCAAACATTATGTACTATAAAAAATAAAAGCTGAAAAGAAAATATTGTCCACAAAAAAAGGAAAAAAACAAAAATCAAGTTTCTTAAACATTATGTCAGTCAAAACACATATTTAAATCAAATGTGATCTACAGTTTTTAATTTGCTATATTTATAATTTTTAAAAAAATTAACTTGCAAGAAATGTATATGTCTTCTGATGCAGAGAAGTGTGCAAGTGGGTGATCTGAGTTTGACCAAAATAAACATGAACATATTTTTTAAAAATTTATTATGAATATATCATTCATTAAAGTAAAGAAAAAAATATACAAATGTAAGTGTTAGTCCTTGAGTCCTAGGTGATAAGAATTGTTTTATGTGAAGTGAAATAGAATATTTTTTCACACACATCCCTGGGAAGATAGCAAACCATAGAATTTCAAAGCATAAAGTTTGGATCCAGATTGCCAGGCCCCGGATCTCAGCCTCTTACTCATTAAATGGCCTCTGCTGTCATCGTTTGGGAGTCTCCTCCATCTGCCTCTGTCTCAGCTTGCTTACCTATGAAATGGAGATAACCTACCTTACTTCCTTATAGAGTAGTTTTGAGGATTCAATGACTTAAGGCATTTGCCCAGATATGGTAACCACTATATAAGTGTTTGTTAAAGAATGCCTTTAGCTTTACCAAAACTTTAAAAAACAAAACTTCCTTAAAATTTTAAAATGTCACACAAGACATGCCAATATAAAAGGAAAGCAAACCCTATAAAATTTCAACTAAAGGGAACAAAACTCACAGCAATACTATAAACGGGGCTAAAAGTCCAGTGAATTTTACTGTTGGTGGTTCCTGCACTTTTGGATTTATTCCAGAAGAAGGTTGCTCAGGACACAAACAACTCATGGCAGAGTTAGACTTGATGACTTCTGAGGTCTCTTCAGGTATTAAAGTGAGCATCTTACTGGGCAATGAAGCTTATGGAAAACTGAACTCTCTTCCCAGAATTTTTAGATTATACAAAGTACAGGATTCCCTGCAGCCCACAAACAGAACTCAAATTAAAGAGGCCCAGTTTAGGACATTTTATGATCTTGTTATTCTAGTTAGTTGCTACCTAGAAGCCAGCCAGGACATCCTGGAACAAAAATTCAGAGGAGCAAGCCTTAACAAACCGCAAAGGCCATTCGTCCACATTGAATGAGAAGAGTGCTTCCCGAGAATTAAGTCTGGAGCTCTAGTCCGGACTTTGTTGTGTGATCGTCGTCAAATATCTTCTACTCTGGACACAAAGATTTCTTGAATGGTCAGTGTCCATCTTACATGAGAGTATAAGGATATTACAGAGCTTTAAGATTTGGCTCAGAAGTAGGTCAAAAGCTGCACATGTGGTTTACATTCTCAATGATTTATTTGTTCCTTTGGAAAAGAAATACCATGACATGCTCAAATATTTAAATAGCATAAAGGATTGTATAATAATAAATTTATCTTTCCTCCTCTGACTGTCCTGTAACCTGGCTCTCATTCCCAAGGCCACCATAGATATTGCTACCTCCCTAGCCCCTTTTCTTAAAACCACAAACAGTAGCAGATATATGTATTACTTTACTCCTTGTTTTTTCCATTAAGCATGATATCTTGGAACACACTGCATATCAGTGCATATGCATTTTGTCTATTCTTTTTAAGTTCTCAATATATTTTATTATATAAATATACATTACATAATGAATAAAACTGTTGCCCTACTAATGGACACTTGTATTTACAAAAAGTTCACCAACATTTTTCTACACAGTATAAAACAAATCAAACACTTTGCATGGGAGGAGGGGCATGCATGCTTCCTTGTGCAAGGAGCAGAGTATTTCATTTTTCTAGGGATTCTGAGAGTCTTCGTAAGAGGGTTAAAAAGGAGAAAGAATGTGTGTTTTGTTTGTTTGGTTTGGTTTTTGCCTATGAAAGACTAGATCTTTAAAGAAAGGTAAGCTGTGAGCCTCAATTAGATTTCTCTGGACTTATTCTACCAAGAAAGACTTTAATTTGCTTCCTTTTAAGTCAAAATTTATCACAAACCCTTAGTAGTCATAAGATGATTTTAAGACTCCTTAAGAAGCTGTGTATTGTTCTTTTTCTTGACTACCATTAATTGGCTGGTTTTTCACAAAAGCATCACCATGTCTGACAGGAAACAAACCCCCAACAAATTCCATCCAAAATGCTAACAGACTTTATAAAATGGATATCTCAATCTGAAATATATTGGCTCAATTTATAAAGAAAACAGGGATTTCATCATTTTCTTCCTTGGAACAGATACAATAAATAGTTTTGTTAAAAATAAACAGCATTTTCCAACAAGTAAACTAGGCTTTGGAGACAATTATATTTTAATTTGTATTTTAAGAAGAAGCCAAAATGACTAAGAAAACATCCATATGGATCACTGTTTTCTCTCTAATAAATTTACTAACACATCTTCAGTTTAAATAGGCAACATACCAGAAAGACTAAAATTGCAATAAATCATGTCAGTGTGAAGAAGTATCCAGCATATTTTATTCCTTACTTAAGAGATCACGAGAGGGATATGAGGGACATGGAAATACATAATTTGTTATAAGTCTATAATTTGAATCTTTCCAGACCTTATCGGCTTATGTGTACAAATAAGACCAAATTAATGTGATAACTTACATTTCATTGGCTTTACCTTAAGACATGTCTAGGTGGAAAAAAATAATTTCCCATTACCCTCCTTAGGTGCTTTGTCTGGGTTATGAATTAAATTTATATAAAATAGATCAACAAGAGAAAAATTGTTTTAATTATATATATGCTTGAAAGTTCCTTTAAAAGACTCAAAGAAGGGCTGTATTGTTAAAGGTGATAGCATGTCCTGAGTTACAGAAAGGAATAGAGGCTTGAGTATTACAAGAAGATGGGCAGAGGGGGGAAAAACACACAGATTTGGGAAATGTGACAAAAGGAAAAGCATGATGAATAAATGTTGCTTTTAATACAGATATAAGGCTCCCAAGTAATAAAATTCTTCTTCAGAGAAGCTTATCTCTTCAAATCCCACTACAAATGCCTTTTAGTGAGATAAGTTTCCTCTACAAAAGGGCAGCTATTTAGGTCTACTCTTGTGTCTGTACTGTCTCAGAATAACCAGCTCAAAATAATCAGTATGCCAAAAGGCATATAAAGAAGTCTGTTTTAGAGTGGCACATTTTGGGTGTCCTATAGTGGATATTTTGCAGCAGCATTCCTGAGCCCCAACACATATATCTCATGTAATGTTTCCCACCTCCAGCCAGATATTTGTTCCCAGCTCAGAAAGATTCTTTGAGATTCCAATTAAGGCCTCTCATATATTCAGATATGCTCTTCCTGGCCTACAGTCACCATATTATACTGGCCAAGAAGCAGCTACACAAGATGGTGGTGGCTCTGCTGCCTTCTCTGCACACCCTACCACTGCAAAATAAGTCAACTGTGCAGGACC
The DNA here is from genome assembly GCA_004027295.1 of Dolichotis patagonum. Lineage (NCBI taxonomy): Eukaryota > Metazoa > Chordata > Mammalia > Rodentia > Caviidae > Dolichotis > Dolichotis patagonum. The sequence continues at coordinate 17,523 of PVJX010000126.1, forward strand.
CCAAAAGACCGTATGGTGTGCTTTGACATCCAGAGAGTGCTGTGTTCATACATATTCCTAGAAAAGTCTTCCCAGCTCTGAATTCCTTGCCATCATCTGAACCCCATGCCATCTCCTCATATATACTGATCTAACAGTATTTGCCAGAGGAACACTTTCATTTCCTCAGGTCACCCAAGGAGCAACAAGGATACTCAATACCCCAGACGGATGCTAAGCTATCCTCACCACACTGGGACTGCTCCGCCTCCAAAGCACTCATATAAAGTCTTCTCCAGTTAAATGTTCTCTTACTGACAGCAATTCATCAGACCTTCTTACAGTAGGCTGAATTCTACTCAGTGTAGTTCACGATGGGCTAGGACCATACCTCACTCTTCTGTGTTCCTCACCAAACATACACGGATAGCCCTTCTGTCCCTCCCTCCTCAACTAACACATTATACATCAGAATTTGTCTTATTTTGTGCTAATTTGCAATCATCTCTATTCTACAAAGTATTTAACACCATTAGGCAATTAAGAAATTTTCTCAGACATACATCTATGTACAGAGCACAACAATCTTATTCTAGAGTCTCTAGGTTTTAAAACATTCATGTATTGATTATTTTCCCAATAATTGTTTCCTTGCATAGCTTTACAGTGTTTGTTCAGTTTCACAATATTCATGTACTCCAGGCCCTTGCAGCATTTTTATTCTAAACTCATTCAGCAGCGAAAGCTTTTTGTTTGGTGAATTCCCACTGTGTACATGGTAAGCACTGCTATAGAATTGTGAGTCAGTATTTACCAGAGAACGCTCTGCCTTCACATACTGCCTATGTTTTCATGTATGGTGAGAAAGCCTCTGATCAAGGATTGCTAAGGATTTCTTTGATTTTATTTTTTCTTTATTTTTGTTTATTTTTATTTGGTTGGGTTTGGGGGGGTTGGTTTTGTTTTATTTTTGGTACTGGGGATCAAACTCATGACCTTGTGCTCACCAGACAGACACTTTGCCACTGAGCTATAGCCCTGGCCTTTATTCCTTCTTTGAATCACTTTATATCATTTTCTCATCATCCTCTCCAAAAGTAGAGGATGTTGTGTCTGCATGACTGTTATGACTTATATCTAGATGTCTCCCCAAAGTTTCAGGTGCCCAAAAAGATTCTCTGAGCTTCCAAGTAATATCTCTAATATATTCAGAAATATGAGTCTTTGGAAGTGCCTGGATCATGGTCTTGTGATAGTGGATCGTGGGAGTGTGATACTAGATTAGTGCAATGATTAGGTTAACATGATTCTGGGTGAGGGTGATGGGCTTACTGAAGAGGGAAGACCCACCCTGGAAGTGTGCATCACCAAGCAAAAGACTTGTAGCATGGGCAAAATAAAAATGGAAAGAAGAAAAAGTGTTTTGGTGTCTGTCTTCTTTGCCATCACCTCTTTCTCCTAGGCCATGCTCCTCTGCTAAGTATCCCTACCTACGTGCATGTCAAATACCGAAAAAAAAACCCACAAATTGTGAGATAAAGTAAACCATTTCTCCTTTCACTTGTGGGTATCAAGGACTGCATCTCAGTGATGAGCTCACAACTAAGACAGATTTTGATATCAGGAGTGGGGTCATTGCTGTGACTACCTGACTATGTAGTTTAGAAGGCTTTGGAACCAGCTTGTGGGAGAAGTTTGGAAAAGTTTGGCAATACAGGCTGGAGCAGCAGCCCTATAATGCGGTAAGAGTTTGGTTGGACCTCAGAAGAACAGAAAGCTGAGAGTAAAGACTAGTCTCAAGAGGTTTCTATTGGGAAGAACTCCACTGGCAGTTAGATTCCAGTCCATGTGTGTTATACTCTGAAAATTTGTCTGCATTTTGCCCATGTCCAGAGGTATTGCTAGATACTGAGATAAAGGTCAGGTAACTATCAGAAGAAATTTCAAGGCAATCTAATATTGAGGTGGTGGTATCATTACTGTTGGGAGGTTTTAACCAGCCCTACTTTGACAATCAAGAGCAAACAGTTCAGGAGAATAATATAGAAAATTCTGAGTTTGGTCAGAAAGAAATCTCTGGTAAAGTTGAAGCCTGCAAAGATGGAACAAAAAATTTAGCTACTTAAAAGATTAGCATTGAAAAGCCAATGGACCAGGGAAATAGGGCAATAGGGCATCAGAAGAAGCAGCAAGATTCCATCCATTGTAGCCTCAAAGGTACAAAGATGAAAGACTTTGCTTTGAGAAAAAAGCCCCAGGACAGAATGGCCACAGGTTGGGGAATTTGTTCCTAATGATTAGTTCATAGTGCTTAGCCATCTAGGTACTTGACTCCTAAACCCAAGAGAGGAAGAAGTCTGGTTACTACTTTAGCTGGCTGCAGGCCTTGGTGTCACCCACATAGTGCTGATTTTAGGAGTGTGCAGAATGTAAGAGCTGTGGGGTGAGGAAGGCTTCAATCCAGATTTCAGTAGGCATGGAGACCAAGTGGTGTGCTCTTGAGGGGCCAGTGTGTGAAGCTGTGAGTGTGAAGTTGAAGGTGCAGTGAAGACCGCAGAAAGTTATAGAAGCCAGGAACATGGATCGGTTGAGGAAAGTTGCAAAGTGGCTCAGAAGAAAAGCCATGAGAACTTCAAACACCTACTATAGGGCTGGAACCAACCAAACCCTTTGGAGTCCACATTTTGCCACACATTATCCTGGGTTCTACACATGGAACTATGGGAATCAATGTTTATCCTGCTTGACTTTGGTTTTGCTTTGGGTCTATTACTTTCTGTGCCAATATTTGTAATGTTTAGAATGCAGATGTTTATCTTCCACTATTGTATATTGGAAATGTTTAACTTTCTTTTTATTTTTACAGGGGCTCACAGCTAAGAGTTTCCCTTACACCTCAGAGGAGAATTTTGACTTGAACTTTTCAGCAATGCTAGCTGTTAGGATCTTGCCAATTCGTAGAGATGGACTAAATGCATTTTGAATAAAGGAATGTGCATGAATCTTCTGAGGACCAGGAAGGGAATGTCGTGGCTTATATGTCTGTCTCAAGGGCTCATGCACTCATAGGTCAGATTTTTAGGAGGGACAGGATCATGGGTGTGTGATACTGGATCTTTGGGGAATGGTATTGGATTTATCTACTGATTGGCTTAGCATAGTTCTGGATTTGGGTGATGGATTTACTGAAGAGGGCAGACTCACCCTGGATATGAGTATCTCCAACCAAAGGCTTGTAGTTTGGAGAAATAAAAAGGGAAAAAAGAGAGAAACCTTTCTTCTTCCTGTTTACTTAGCCATGAATTCTTTCTCCTCTCCTGTACCCTTCTGCTATGTAACCTTGCCTTGGAGCCAGCCAACTATGGACTGAAACCTCTACAAATTGTGAGCTAAAATAAATTTCGCATCCTTTAACTTGTGATTGTGGGACATTATGTCTAACTGACAAGCAAATAACTAACACAGTGTTCTTATCTTCATTTCTAGTGCACTAAAACCTCACTTTTATGGAACAAATTCTCCCTTTTCTGCTCTCCTCACCCCATCCCCTTTTCCCTCCCTCACTGTCTTCCTTATTCTTTCTCCTTCACTTAATCTTTTTTCTCCTCTATTGATTCTTTTTACTAACCTAAATGCTATTTACACCAAGCCTTTTTACATTTTAGTCTTTCTCATGTTTCTGCATAGATTCCATATTCAAGAGTATAACTTGTCTGACCCTTTTTTCATCAAAACTTCCATAAGAGGACCAGAGGAAAAAAATGTGTGCGTCTTAAACAACTTTTTCAACTTATTTTCTGCTCATAAATAGTGATAATTCCAAAGACCTTTTTATATTTTGAAGAATTTCAAATCCTCTTCATTCAAATTAGTACCACTTTTAACCTGTACATGTCTCTGAAAATTTTCTGTAAGTTTCCAATGAATTTGATTAGAATGTACCTCATTTGGAAAAATATACATACATGATTCTCTTAAAGTAGTGCTGGAATTAATCAGCACTATTTTGGTTCAGTTGGGCTATGGAGAGACAAGGTCCTCTGATTCCTCGAAGACTTTCATTTATTCAGGGATAATAATCATCATACCTTAAGTCTTTCAAAGGTCTTCAAATGGTTTATTTTGGCCACTTCTTAATGTGATCTTATCCTTAATACCATAATACTTGAATTGTTTAACTTACTAAATTGAACAAAAATGATGACAGGCTTTACTTTCTAGTCCTATAAATCCTGGTCACTTTATATTTCCCCTAAATTCTGCTAACAGATTGGTGTTTCCTCTACCTCTTCTATTCCATGTAACATTTTAATTGTGTTACTAATAAGAGATACCTACTCATTTAAGATTCCATGTAGAAATCTCCCTGAAAACCCCAAAACTTCCAGTACATTTTCTATTCTTTCCAGTTACCACAGGTGACAGCTATACAAATTGCTTTATGAAACACAATTTTCCAATCTACCATGAGTGCATTCCTTAGCTCTTTCCCAGTCTTTATTAACAATTTTCTTGCCACTCTTAAAACTTATTCTCGCACCTGAATCAGAAACCTGTGTTTGCAATGAAACCATTCTGCTTCAGAATGCAAAATGCATTATCGGTCATTTATTGCCACAAAATGTTGCAGAGAAAATGAACCCAGAACTTAGTGATTAAAATTGCAAGCATTTACTATTTATCATAGATTTCTTGACAGAATGGGCATCCCTGGAGCCTCAGATAATTGAACTAACATGGTAATTAAATTTTTTTAAAAGTTCATAATAAAGTATCATTATAATTCCAGAAATGTTTTGTCTCTTTTTTTTTCTTTTACTGTATATGATTTGAATTTGTTCTGAAGAAGTAAATTCTCAACTATGTCAGTTGTGGTGAAATTTTTGGAAGATTTTACATAATTCAATGATTGTGTATATTGAATATAATCTAAATATGCCAAAAATAGAATATCTTGATGAAATGCATACTATATATGACCTAATAACCACTTTTGACACAAAAGTTGAACTAGATAGAGTACAATTAGGTTTTAAATAGACTAAAATGCAATTAGATTTATTAATTAAACACTCTTTTTTTTTTTTTTTATCGGTACCAGGGATCGAACTCACGACTGCCTGCTTGCAAGGCAGGCGCTTATGCCGCTGAGCTAAATCCCCAGCCCCAATTAGATTTATTATAGACAAGTAAGTAATGTATTGTGAGAGAAAAGCAAAAATGCAGAAGTTACTCAAATATGGAGAAAATCACTTTGGCAAAAAATGACATTTTGTTGGTACTTAACACGGTAACAGAAGTTTACAAAGAATCAATATGATCTAAAATTAACTATTGGCTTTTGTATCATATACAACTTTTTTATGTTCAGTATCTAAAATGCATGCAAAACATGTAGCCAAATGCTAATAAAAACCTTAGAAATTTAATATAAAAAGTAAAACTTTTGTGGTGAAAAGAAAAAAATTATATGATTATAAAAGTATATGTCTAAGAATCTCAGAACCAGTTTCTAAGGAGAATATTTTTCTGCCCTTTACTTTTCTACCTGGGGTTTTGACTAAAGAGACATTTGAAAGAATTGATCATCATATTATTTCTCTTTGCTTTATAATTTCCTATATTAAAAAACTCAAATGATTAAGAATCTAACAAATATCATATAGATATCTATATATAGGACTTAATAGACACCATACACTGCTCCAGAAAACACTGAAGTTCATTACATATCTGTGAAAAATAATCTACTGGTAGTAATCTGCCATAATGAATCACTTAACAATGTTTTATTGTGATGTGAAAAATAAATATGTCATTTTTTAACCTAAGCATTGGCATAACTTTTTTGATAATTTTAGTAAAATCTCGGCAAACTTATCTATCTAAATTAAAATTAATAAAAGTTTTAATATGGCAAGAAAAGTTTTCCTTTTAGCACTGGTTTCACTGAAATACAGAGTATATAAATTAATTTACTAAAGAAATATTAGAAGACTTTGCTGAACTAACAAAAAAGCAATTAAATTTTAATATTAAATATAAGAAATTTTATATTTGTCTTTGGTGTAGTCACTTATCCAAAATTGCTGATCATCAATAGAGCATGAAGATATGCACCACAATAGTTATAGTTACCTTCAATGTTACTGATTTTCAGTTGTACATGTAATTTTCTGCTTTGTATTAGAAAACTATATTTGTATTTGTACTTGTATTTGCATTTGTATTAAATGCTACATTTGTTGCTATAGTCATTATATGGAAACTGTAGCTGTATGCATTGCTATTGTTTGAATATCCCAAAGCTCTTATGTTGGAAACATTTTTTTTTTTCAGACAGGGTCTTGCTACATAACAGGCTGGCCTTGAATTCACTATGTAGTCCAGTCTCTCTCTCTCTCTCTCTCTCTCTCTCTCTCTCTCTCTCTCTCTCTCTCTGTCTCTCTCTCTCTCTCTCACTCTCTTTCTCTCTCTCTCCTTCACCATGTCATACCTTCTGCCATGTTAAGACACAGCAAGAAGGCGTCACCAAACAGTTCATTCTAGACCTCCCAGTTTTCAGGACTGCAGAAACAGATGTTTATTTTTTTGTAAGTTACCCAGTTTGTGGTACACAGTTATAGCAACCACAAAGTGAACCACAATGCAAAGGCATATTTTTCAATTTTGTTGCCATGAAGGGCTGTTTATTACTAAAAATTAGGGCTGAGCAGGAGCTAGACTTAAAGATGTAGTAGTCATCAGCTAGATTCACAGATATGAATGCACCATAAAACTAAGGAACTTTTAAAATATATGTAGTACAAACATTTTTTTCTTCGATATCATGACTAATGGAGCTATTGAGTCCAAAATCATTCAAACAAATCAACTTGTTTGAATCACAACTAAGACTAGAATTATGAGTGTTTTCCATATAATTATACATTTGTATATAAGTTCTAAGTTTTATAATTGAAAATTCTTAAATTTTAAGAAGGATCTTCAATTAATATTTAAATTCCAAGAATAGAGTTTCTTAGATTAGGAAATTTTTTTCCATGAGAAATGGACATCTCATCAACAAATATGCCTGTAAATTTCATCTAAACAGGAAATTTTTGAAAAACCTGAAGAACAGCAAAAGTAAGAGAATACAAAACCCTGTAATTAGTTTGTTTCTACTGTCAAATTTTGTGTGTACGTGTAAGTGTTGTATGTATGTGTTCCTATTCTATGATACTTCATATCTTAAAGATATTAAGATTAAAAAGTACTTTTGACATTGAATTACTTCCTCAAATTAAATAATTCACTGTCAAATGAAGCTGAACTAAGGAATCACTAAGCCATTGAAAATTCATAATTTTATATCAAACATAATTAATGTGCATGCTTAAGAGTAGAAAAGAGATTTCATCCAGTGTACAATGCACAAGGCCTAGCCTCACCCTTCATTCCAAGAAACCAGTCTTTACCTCTGGTTGTCAGTTTAGTCAGTTTAGTTGGCAGGAACAGATCAAATTTGATAGACACATAGGCAATTCAGGGAGTCTTAAATCAGAAAAGAAGAGTAAGTAAGAGAGACTGGGTGGAAAAGCTGAACCACATTTAAAGCAAAATATCACTACATGATGTCTAGAATTAGTAAAGATAAAGCATAATTTTAAATGTGAATATATTTTTGGAAATAGAGTGGTACATATTGGAAATTAATTTAAAGGTCATGGTCTATAGATTACAGGTAAGAAGAGTGCAGACATAGCTTTATACAAATATCTCATTTTAACAGGAAAAAGTATAAAACAACTCACAATTTATCAGCAACAGCTTAAACTACTTCATCCTTACAAGTATGAATTCTGGGACTAGAATAAACCTCAGCGATGGAGTGTTTGCCTAGCCTGGGAGAGTCCTTGGGTGCACAAAAAGGATGTTCTATGGGTTTAAATCTAAAATGTTTCCCAAAAGTCTTTTTTATGTTTAAAGTGAGATTTTTGTGAAGTGATTGGGTCATGGCAGCACTACACCATTTAGTGGATTAATTCATTAATGAGTGCACAGCAAAGTGTGTCATTCAGAGACAGGACCAGGTTGGAAGAGGTAGGACAATGGAGTGTGACCTGGAAAGGTGTTTTCTCGTCCCCAGCTCCTCTCCTCCTTCCTGGCTTCCTTGACTTGAACAGTTTTTTCTCTATCATCCCTTTCTGCTATTCTATTTCTGTCTTGTAGTCAGTTAACAATGAGCTGAACCCTCTGAAACCATGATCCCAATAAATCTATCTCTCTTTCTGTTGTGGGCATCAGGTACCATACTTTGTCTTAGCAATAGTAAAGTGATTAATAAAGATGCACTCTGATAGTGTATAAACTTAGAACCCAAATCGGAAAACTACAGTTTTCCTTGTGTAATTTCAAATGTAAACATTTGTGAGTTTATTTTATATTGCTTTATTTTTAATGTGATAGATATTTATACAAAGGCTGTCTCTGTGAGTCTGCAGCTGGTATTTGGAGGAGCAGTTGGCCATGAGTAAGAACTGAAGTATAGAGGTCAGAAATGCAAGGAAGACTTGCCTTTCTCTATATATTTCCATGTATTGCCTTACTTTTCAATATCTTTATAGATGAATTTTCTTTCTGTTAAGAAACATTTGGCTCATAGTGACAAAATACACTAAGTTACTACATGTGTGATTTATATGGTCCAATATTACACATCAAGAAAACAAATGCATGCATTTTATAATTCTAACCTACAGTGCACAGGAAGAACAGTTTGCAGCACAGGATGCAGGACAATGGATTTTTTTGGAATCTACAGAGTTAGGTGCCTATAGAATATCCAGAACCTGGAGTTCATTTATGCCATTTTCACTAGAAGTAGATCAAATGCAGTCAACTGAATAAATGAGATCTCCCAGGAAAAACTGTAAGAGTGAAAGGAGAATGGAACTGGGGTGAAAACAACGGTGATTTAAAGAACAACCGAGGAAAACTGATTGAAATGAAGATTAAGTCATGGTAGATTCAGTATACGCAATTCTAAGAAAATCTGCTCTGAATTAGGAACAATAATAAGTGGCAATGCTTGACACCCATTGGCCCCCAATTTCCCTCCCTTCCACAATAGATTGGCCTAGCATAAGTACCAGAAACAGTGAGAAAGTGAAGAAACAGCCATGCATTTCAGAAAAAGACAGAAGGTCTTAGTAAAAAAAGAAAAAAAGCACATGAAAAAAACAAAACATGACAGAAAGAAAAGGCAAATGGTAAAAAAAGATAAAGTCAAAAATATTAACTTTAAGAATGTTAATGTTGGCACCATGTTGGAACATAGGGCGCTGAGCTAACCAGCAACTATCCTGCCGCTCTGGTAAGTGACTGTGGTCTGGCAAGCCACGGCCACCCCAGGGAGGGGAAACAAGAAGCAACAGCATTTCCTGAGATTTGTGCCATGTTGGAACTTAGGGTGCTGAGCCAACCAACAACCAGCCTGCTGCCTACCGGGGCGTGGGCTTAGAATCAAACATACCATACCCTCCCCTCCCCCCTGTTAACAATTGGGATCCAGGGATCTGGGTATCTCTTAGGAGGTGACCATATGTGGTACAGCAAGTGGGGGGAGTTTCCTTCTACTATCTCTGAAGGCAGATATTTTTATCGCCGTTTTGCTTTGTCCTGATTAATGGTGTTGCTCTATTCAATACTCTGTGTTGATGTGTTCTATAATGTTGTGTATTTCTTTTGATTTTGCTGTACCTAGTAGAAGAACAGCTATTGTGAAGACAACAAGATATACAATGTTACCTATTACTGTTGTTCTGGTGACCTGCTGTGATGTTCTGTGCCAATTTCACCGCACTGTCTCAATTGGCTTTATTCCATCCTGTTTTGTTGTATATTACTACCTCCAAGTTAATAAAAATTAAATAAAAATAAAACAAGAGAACATGAGAAAATAAGGTAACAAAATACCTCCAAAAACTCCCAACTCCACCAAAGCTGATCCATATGACATGAATGACAAAAAACTAAAAAACAAAACAACAGAATTATATAAGGTGATTAAAAAGGAAGTAACAACAACAGAACAGATCAATAAGGTACTGAGAAAGCTGAAACATAATATAACTAAACAGATAATGTACTTAAAAAGCAAAAAGAGGAAAAGAAAATGCTCTAAAGGATATAACTGCATGTATGTTTAAGTCTGTGGGATTGATAACCATATCACCAGGTTTTTGTTGGATCGTTGAACAGAACTGTTTGCAGCCTCACTGTTAGTTCACTTTGTATGCCTTAATTTTGTAACATGGACAACTATTTCTAAGAAGACAATATGTAATTTATCAACTAGTGATTTATGTTTTTTTTGAAATTCTGCATTATTTCTACCCTTTTTTCTGTATTGCTTTTTTTCTCTTTAAATAAAATTTTTAAAAAAAATTTTTTAAATTGTTAATTTTAATTAAGGTAAAAACTAGTAACTCTCTAAAAGTCCTTTGTTTGTTTCTGTAATATGTTTATGTAAATAATACTTCTAGAAGAAAGATGCATTAATCACTGAGTAAATTAAGCAAAGAACCTCAGTGAGCTAATTTTATGACCATAGAATTCTAAGACCTGATTATATTGGCTACAGCTCCATAATGAATCATGACAGGATTTCACTATTTTAATTTACATCAATGTAAAGATGCTCTATTTTAAGTTTGCTTTAATAGGCACATCTGACTTTCTGGCATTAGTGTCATAAATCACATTTGAGATAATTTTTGAAAGTTAAAAATAAGGCTGATCTAACAGAAACTGAAATTTTATGAATTTAATTTACCATTAATCATATCAGATGCACTTTGCCTTTAAACTTCTGGTGTCTTCAAAGTTTTTTTCTACACACACTTTTAACAGGTTCATCATTTCTACTACCTGGAACTGAAGTATTTCTGATGTCTTTTCTCTGTAACGGTTCAAATAATTCCTTAAAGTGGTCTTCACACTTAAAATACAAAGTGTGGGGTCACTCAAGATCCCACAATATAAAGCTTAGTACAACCACTTGGAGAAACAGAATTAGTAGTCTATAGGAATGCAACTATACTTTTGGTGTATAAGGACACGTTCACAAATTCCAGGGAGTCGGATGCGGCTATCTTTTTTTTTTTAATTTTTTTGATTTTAAAGAGAATAAAACAAAAGAAGACAGAACAAGGCAGATCAGAACAGCATCAGCAACATGGCACTTTACAACAAGACAACCAGATATTAACAGTAGCTACATAAGGTCTCTTCCTTTGTAATAGTTGAGCATGGCTTCAAATACAATAATATCAATCATAACAAAGTAGTATAAAACCATTCAAGACAAACAAATAATTACAGGGTATTCTGAACTAAATAACAGAAAATGATCAATGGCTACTATAATGTCTCATTTTCCATAAAAATTTGTTTATACTATCACATATATTAAAATCCCAATGAGATACAACATGATAGAACTGATGGTAATAGAAGAATAAAAGTATGGTAGGACTTCAAATCAAGACTATATTAAATCAGTAATGGCTTCCATGAAGTTTTGTTTTCTTCAAAATAGCTGTTCAATACCATCACACATAATGAAATAAAGGATGTGGCTATCCTGTGACAATGTGAGGCATCTGGGATACTTAGACACTGCTGGCCAGGTATAAGTTAGAAACACTTCAGAAAAATGTTAGTATCCACAAATTCAAACAAATTCACAGCCTCTAAACTAGGAGTATCACTCTCAACATTGACCCAAAGTGCATATATACATGCATCAAAGTTATGAACAACGGTATTCACATCACTGCTATTTACAACAGTTCCAAATTATAAACTAGCCAGATATTGTCAATAGTAGAATGGATAAAGTGTGTTACAGTCACACAATGTAGTATAATGAGGATGAATGTTGTGCAAATACAGATAATAATAAACATACAGTCACAATAATAACACTAAACAAAGGGAGCCAAACTCCATAATGCATATGCACATATACAAGTGTGTGTAAATATATATTTTCCATAGATTAAAAGTACAATATGAACAAAAATGCTACATTATTTTATATTTTCAGATTAAGTGAGTAGCATGATCCTATCCTTGCATAGGATGATCAGAAAAATGTAAGAGATCTGAAGAATTCATAATGTTCTGTTTTTCCATCTGGTGTTGTTTACCCACATGTGTTCAACTTGTGAAAATTCACTGAACTATGCATGTATGATATATATGTAAACTTTTCTGCATTTATACTATCTATTAAAATTTTAAAATTATATACAATTGTGTTGTACATATTTTAGATAGGGTTCTTATTAAAAATGCATTGAATGCTATGCTTATGATTTGTGTATTTATTTTTAAGAAGTCTTCCTGATCTTTTTGCACAACATGACACCACTGAATTTAGTTAAGAGGATGAAAAACTTACTTTGCTTATTACAGCTTAGGGTGAAAGCATTCCTGCCAGATGATCTGACTCTAACATCCCTCATCACTCTTCTTTTATTCATGGATGGAGGCAAGATGAAAGAATGACAGATGAGCACATAGGTAGATAGATGATAGATAGATATGATAGATAGATAGATATAGATAGATAGATGATAGACATAATTTTTTAAAGGCTGTTGAAGTAATCTTAGATAAAAGAATTATAGCCTGCAATGCTTCAAGGATTTTACCTGAGTATCTGGCTTCTTGAAAGAACAATCGATCTCAAGGTGAGAGCAAGAGACTGGGTTAGCTTCATTTTTGACATACTTGAGTTTCAAGTGAATGTGAGACATCACTGTCTCAATTTCTTAACTGTAAAAATAGGGACAATATGTATCATGTTACCAAATGGAGTTTTAGAAAGAGTTGAATATACTAAAAAATTATAAGCTAAAATGCATTAAAAAAAATTCTTGAGCAGAAGCAGTTCTCTACTTCTTTGGTTTGTCTAAGCAATGATTTTCCTAAAGCACCAGTTTCTTGCTCCAAATTTATCTCACAAACTTCCAAGTGGAGTCAATTTTCTTTCTATTTGATTAATTTGACACAAGAATAGGAAAGTTAACTGAGTGAATTTTCCTATTTAGCAAATCTGACATAAGGAATAGGAACGTTAGCTAGAGCCTCTCCTGCTCTTTTTTTGAAGAGTGCTCACAAGAATGTGGGCTGCAAGCATTGTCCTATGACTGCTATGTGCCAGATGCTATGCTACACTTGGGAAGTTGAAAGTAGTGTTCTTGAAACAGTGCTTGTGTCTTGGACATTTTAAAATTAAATTTCATTATGGAAACTCATTTTCAGACTTTGGGGTCAGCACTGCTCATGGAAAAAACAGCATCAAACACTTGGTGCTTGTTTTTGTTTAAGTATTGGAACTGGATACTCTTTTCTCACTTTTATATTCCAATGTATAATCCAAAGATTTTTATTTCCCCTTCCAGTTAGGCTGGAATCTTATGTTTTTCCTACTATTGGTTGGTGGTGGAATAAGGTATTTAGCTATTAAGACTATTACAGTGTCATTATTTAAGTGAAGGAGAAATGAAAAAATGAAACAAGAAATAAATAACAACAAAAAAACAAGAAACAGAGTAATCCAGGTTTTTTTCATTGTGAAAACTGCACCAAAGTTTTTAAGTTTTAAATTCATAATTAAACTATATACTAAAAATGGTACATGGCTGAGAAATGATTGAACTGCCACTGTCACTATGCTTCTGGTAGTTCCATAAATGTACAATTACAACTGTGAAGACCCCCTAAGAAGACAAATCATATGTTGATTAGTTGCACCTCAGGATAAGCCTTTGACTCTGCATCTGACAATTAGTATGTGCTTCCAAAGGTCTAAGTGACCTATGAAGAATCCCAGAAGCTTCTATGCACTAAATCATGGGCCTAAGAAAAAGTAAGGATTCTATACTAACCAGAGGGTCTGATACTTTGAGTGTCTGTAGCATGGAAATCAGGAGAGATCACGAGAGGATAGTAGCTGCTCTGGTGAGTTCAAATGTCTTGGCCTCGTTAAACTACATCTCCAGAAGAAAAAAGATGTATGACAGTAATTACAGAATTACTGTGGAGAATCATCAGGAAACCATGGAAAATAGGAGAGGTGCCAGGAGAATGGGAAGTGCTGTTCCACTTTTCAGAAGAAGGATAAGTTAGATTTATAGAAGGTGAATTACAGACCAGAGTACTTGACAAAAGAAAAGCACATAAATGCTTCGAAAACAAAAAGAAGTGATGACCAGAGTGAAAATGGCTTCATCAAGAATATGTCACTATATACTGACTTTCCTGCTCATTTCATTACAGTATGACCATGTTGGTATATGAGGAAGGCATAGCATAAATCATAGTCAGCAAATTATTACTCAAGTGTTTCATGATAAATTTATGTATATGATTGGGGCAAGATAAACCAGAAATTATAATAATTAACCGTGAATGAATAAATGATGGTGTCCTCATCCAAAGAGTACAGACTTCCGAAGCCCTGGGTTGCAATTCTCTCTCCTTGGTTTGTCCTCACTGGTGTTTTTCAAGGATTTTGGCAACTATCAGTAACATTTTAGTCTCATGAAACCTAAGGGAAAAGTCACAAATAATCAAGCATTAGTCGGCCTACCTGTGAGAAAGTACAATCCAAAGTGAATATTTTTTCTTTTCTTTTTTCTTTTCTTTGTATATGTTTGTCATATATAATACATTTGTATCAGGGAACTGGTACCTGTACAAAGAACATCTTAATCGTTTTTCCTCCCCTTCTCCTCCTCTCCCTCCTGTCTCTTCACTACATTGTTATAAAGAATGCTGTGTATTCAGACTACTCAGTGTCCTGGTTTCACTCCAGGAGGCAGAAACATTGCACGAGGACTCTGGGCTCAATTGGGCTGGCCTCGGGACAACCTTGAGACTAGCACTGTCAGCTGCTGAGTTCATATCCACACCCCTAGGAGAGGGGATTGTGCCCTGGGGCTCTGCCAGCCACAGTACTCCATACCCAGCTTCTGCATCTCAATTAAGAGAGCCAAGAATCTGCAGAGGGGTGGAGTTTGCCCCAGGTGAGTACTGGTGACCTGGAGAAAGTTGGAGACCTACGATCTGGCTTTTGAGTATCTGGGAGCTACTGGGATGCTGGACTGTACCCAGCAGATTGCAGGGCTTCAGTCAACCACATTCAGTGGTCTTGTTTCACTCCAGGAGGCAGAAACCTTGCACGAGGACTCTGGGCTCAAGGGGGCTGGCCTGGGGACAGCTTGAGACCAGCTCTGCCAGTGGTTGAGTTGAGCTCATATCCGCACCCCTAGGACAGAGGATTGTGCCCTGGGGGTCTCTCTGGCCCCAGTTCTCCACACTCTGCTTCCGCCTCCCAATTTAGGGAGCCAAGTACCTGCAGAGGAGCTGAGACTGCTTCAGTAGCTGAGGTAGCAATAGGAGATTTGCGACACACCCAGAGGTAGCTTTGGAAAACCATTCAAACCAAGGAAATAAAGAAAAATGACAAAAGGAAAGACCAAAAGGCAGGCTCAAATCACCAGCCCATCCCAAGAGAGCCTGGGAACCATGTACATAGAAGAAAATAGAAGCCATACACCTGAGATGACTGAAATGATATCAACTGAAATAAAGAAGCAACAAGGGGAAGCTATGGAGAAATTCAAATTAGAAATAAATGCCCAGGTAAAAGAAGAAATGATAAAAGTAGTGAAAGAAATAGTGAACACATCTAGTGAAGACACAGCTAAAAAATTAGAGGAACAAAGCAAACAGATAGAATGCCTGAATGTAAGAAACAAACAGAATGCATAAAGCAGATTCAAAGAGATATACAAGAAATCAAAAATTCTATTGAAAGCTGTAAAAACTGCCTCAATGAAACTGAAGATAGAATTTCAAACCTCGAAGATAAGATCACAGCTAGTTAACAGGAAAGGAAAGATCTTTTAAAAATAACAAAGAATCAGGAAATAACAATTCAACAGCTACAAGATAATGCAAAGAAAAATAACATAAGATTAATAGGGATAAATGAAAAAGAAGGGGACAGCCCAAATGATATCAAGAGGATATTTACAGAAGTAATAGATGAAAACTTCCCAAACATGGGAATGGAAACTGACATTTGGATTAGTGAAGCATACAGAACTCCAAATAGCCATAACCAAAATAAAACTACACACAGACACATAATAATCACCATCCTAGAATTCCAACATAAGAACAGAATACTAAAAGCTGTTAGAGAGAAAAGACAGGTCACCTATAAAGGAAAACCTATCAGAATCACAGCAGACTTCTCAACACAAACAATGAAGTCAAGAAGAGCATGCAGTGAAGTCTTTCAGATCCTAAAGGAAAACCACTTCCAACCCAGACTGACATACCCTGCAAAACTGTCCTTCAAAATGGATGGAGAAATAAGATACTTCCATGAAAAAGAACAGCTAAAGAACTTCATGAACACCAAACCAACCCTACAAAGAATACTGAAAGACATTCTAGATACGCATAGGATAAAACCACCAAGCAAGACAGACAATTAAATAGAATGGAAAGCTAAAGATACAACAGCAGAAAGATATCATGTCAACAATAAATCAATCTATAACAGTTATAACCATTAATGTAAATGGCCTCAACTCACCAATAAAAAGAAACAGACTCACAGAATGGATCAAGAAACAACATGCAACCATATGCTGTCTACAAGAAACTCATCTTACCCAAAAAGAAACCCATAGACTAAAAGTCAAAGGATGGAAAACAATACTTCATGCAATAGGAAACCAAAAAAAAAAAAAAAGCAGGAGTAGCAATCCTGTTTGCAGACAATATGAACTTCAAACCAAGAATGATCCAAAGAGATAAAGAAGGTCACTACATACTAGTTAGGGCAAAACTTCAAGAGGAACAGATAACAATCTTAAATCTATATGCACCAAACTCCAGAGTACCCAGCTATATAAAGCAAATACAAACAGAAATGAAAAGTCAAATAAGCAATAACACAATATAACAGGAGATTTGAACATGCCATTGACACAGAGGGACAGATCAACTAGACAGAAAATCAGCAAAGACATAACAGAACTGAATCACACCTGTGAACAAATGGACTTGATAGAAATATATAGAGTTTCCCATCCAACAACATCATAATATACATTCTTCTCAGCATTACATGGGACATTTTCAAAAATAGACCATATACTAGCCCACAGAACATATTTAAGTAAATGCAAAAGAATTGAAATTATCCCATGCATGTTATCGGATGTTGGTGCCATGAAATTAGAAATTAATGGTAAAAGCAACTGCAAAAACCTCACAAACACATGGAAACTGAGTAATACACTCTTGAACCAGTGGGTCACAGAGGAAAGCAAAGAAGAAATTAAACAATATCTACAAGCAAATAAAAATACAAACACAACTTACCGGAATTTGTGGGATGCAATGAAAGCAGTCCTCAAGGAAAAATGTATTGCACTGTTCCCACATCAGGAAGACAGAATGAACACAAATAAACAACCTGATGCTACAACTCAAACATCTAGAAAAAGAAAAGCTAGCAAAGCCCAAAGCCAAAAGGAGGGAGGAAATTATAAAGATTAGAGCATAAATTAATGCAATAGAGACTAAGAAAACAGTACAAAGGATCAATGAATCAAAGAGTTGATTCTTTGAAAGAATAAACAAAATTGATAAGCCCCTGGAAACCTTATTTAAAAAAGGAAAGAAAAAACTCATGCAATAAGGAGTGAAAAAGGTGAAATTACTACAGACTCGGTGGAAATACTGAAGATCATCAACACCTATTTCGAAAACCTCTACTCTCATAGGTTCGATAACACTGAAGAAACAAACAGATTCCCAGATACATATGAACTACCAAAGCTGGATCAGAAAGATGTAAAACTGCTGAATAACCCAATTTCTATTAATGAAACTGAAAATGTAATTAAGACCTTTCCAATAAAGAAGAGCCCAGGCCCAGATGGATTCAATGCAGAATTCTACAAGAAATACAAAGAAGACTTAATGCCGACACTCCTCAAACTCTTCATGAAATTGAAAGGGAAGCAATTCTTCCTAAGTCATTCCTGGAAGTAAATATTACTCTAGTACCAAAACCAGAGAAAGACCCAACTAAAAAAGAGAACTATAGGCCAATCTCCCTAATGAACATAGATGCAAATATTCTCAGTAAAATATTAGCAAACAGGATGCAGCAAACCATCAATAAAATTATTCACCCTGACCAATTGGGATTCATCCCAGGAATGCAGGGATGGTTCAACATACATAAATCAATAAATGTAATCCACCATATCAATAGAGCCAAAAGTAAGAACCACATGATCATCTCTATAGATGCAGAAAAAGATTTTGATAAGGTCCAACACTCATTCATGATAAGAACCTTACAGAGAATTGGAATAGATGATCTTTACCTCAATATGATAAAGGCCATCTACGACAAACCTACAGCCAGCATCATACTAAATGGCCAAAACTGAGAGCCTTTACCTTAAAATCAGGTACAAGACAAGGATGTCCCCTGTCACCGCTCTATTCAATATAGTACTGATAATACTAACCAGAGCGATTAGACGAGAGAAATAAAAGGAGTAAAGATAGGAAAAGAGGAAGTTAAATTATCATTATTTGCAGATGACATGATACTTTATATAGAAGATCCCCAAAACTCCATTGAAAAAGTCCTAGATATAATATATAAATTCAGCAATGTAGCAGGATACAAAGTCAATACTCAAAAATCAATAGCATTCCTATACACTAACAAAAAAAAAATACTGAGAGAGAAGTAAGAGAAGCCACACCCTTCACACTAGCATCCAAAAAAATGAAATACTTAGGAATTAATCTCACGAAAGATGTAAAACAGCTGTACAAGGAAAATTATAATACCCTGATAAAGGAAATCAAAGAGGACCTCAGAAAATGGAAATACATCCCCTGTTCATGGATACAAAGAACGAACTTGTGAAAATGGCCATTCTCCCAAAATTGCTATACAGATTCAATGCAATCCCAATCAAAATACCACTAACATACCTCATAGATCTAGAGAAATCACCCCTAAAATTCATCTGGAACCAGAAGAGACCTAGAATAGCAAAGGCAATTCTAAGCAGCAAAGGTAAGGCAGGAGGCATCACAATCCCTGATTTGAAATTATACTACAAAGCTACAGTAATAAAATCAACATGGTACTGGAATAAAAACAGACCTGAAGATCAATGGAATAGAGTGGAAGATACAACAACAACCACAAACACTCAACCACCTTACCTTTGATAAAGGGGCCAAACATGTTCTCTGGAAGAACGACAGTCTATTTAACAAATGGTGCTGGAAAAATTGGCTATCCATATGCAGAAGACTAAAACTAGAACAATGCCTATCACCATGTACTAAACTAAAATCTAAATGGATCAAAGATCTAAATCTTAAAACAGAAACACTAAATCTGTTGGAAGACAAAGTAGGTAAAAACCTCGAAGATATAGGGGTAGGTAGAGAATTCATGAACAAGAATCAAACCACACGGGAAATACTTCCCAGAATCAATAACTGAGACCATATCTTATTAAAGAGTTTCTGCATGTCAAAAGAGTTTTCCAGCAGAGTGAAAAGAAAACCCACAAATTGGGAAAAACTCATAATGGATTGTCCCTCAGACAAAGGACTTCTGTCTAGAACTTATAAAGAATTAAAAAAATCAGACCCTCAAAATTCAAAGACCCAATCCAAAAATGGGCATCTGAAATGAGTACACAGTTCTCAGATGAAGAAATATGAATGGCAAATAAACACATGAAAAAATGTTCATCATCATTAGTCATTAGAGAAATGCAAATTAAAACCACACTGAGATTCCATCTCATCCCAGAAAGAATGGCCAGAATAGAAAACACTACCAACAACAAGTGTTGGAGAGGCTGTGGGAAAAAACGAACTCTTCTCCACTGTTGGTGGGAGTGTAGACTGGTGCAGCCACTGTGGAGGTCAGTCTGGAGATTCCTCAAAAATCCGGGTTTGGACGTCCCATTTGACCAAGCTATTCTGCTTCTAGGCATATGCCCAGAAGAACTGAAAACATCATACCACAGTAATATATGTGCACCCATGCTTATAGCACCACAATTTGTAATAGCCAGATCTTGGAAACAACCTAAGTGCCCATCAACTGAGGAATGGATTAAACGTTGTGGTATTTTTATACAATGGAGTACTACTCAGCTATAAAGAATGATCACACTGAGATATTTATAAATAAATGGACACGACTTGAGACCATACTCATAAGTGAAATAAACCAAACACACATGTGTAAATACCGTATAGTCTCCCTAGTATGAGAGTTGGTAAGAGTATATAAGATATTATGGTAATGATGATCTGCCATCTCATAGCTTTGAAGCCTTTCAATGTTTTCATTCATCAGTTGGAATGGTTTTATTCTGTTTTGTTTGACTTTATTATGCATGATGGCATGAACAGCAGTTTTGAAGAAAACAAAACATTATGGCAGCCATTGCTGATTTAGTATCATCTTCCTTAGAAGTCCTACCATGCTTCTACTCTATTACCATGGGTTCTATCATGTTGTGCTTTATTGGGATTTTAATATATGTGATAGTATAAACAAATCTTTTTATTGAAAATGAGATATTATAGTAGCCATTGATCATAGTTATTTGGTTCAGAATGTCCTGTAATTCTTTCATTCTCTTGAATGGTTTTATACTATTGTGTTATTTTTTATATTATTGTATCTGAAACTATGCTCAACTATAGCAGAGAAAGAGATATTTCGACAGCTACTGTTAATGTCCGGTTGTCTTATTGTAAAGTGTTGTGTTGCTTATGTTGTTCTGTTCTGATCTGCTTTTTTCTTCACTCTTTTGTTTTATTCTCTTTAAAATAAAAAAGTAATAAGAACTATAGGAGTAATAAAACCCAAAATGCATAATTGCTACTTTAAAAAAATAGAGCAAAAGAAAGTGATCTAAAGGATATAACTGCATGTATGTTTAAGTGTGTAAGATAGATGACCATATTACTGTTTTTGTTACATGGTTGAGCAGAACTGTTAATAGTCTCACTCTTTGAATGTCTACTTTGTGTGCTTTAATTTTGTAACTTGAACAACTATTTCCAAGATGACAGTATGTAACTTATCAACTAGTGATTTCTTAGTGTTGTTGTTGTTGTTGTTGTTGTTTTCTTTTTTTCCTTGGGAATTCTGTATTGTTGCTACCCTTTTTTCTGTTTGTTTGGTTTTTTTCTTTCTAAATAAAAAAAAGTTCAAATTAATTCTTTTAGATGTTTTGTAGAATTCAGTAGTAAAGCCCACAGGTCCTGCACTTTTCTTAGATGGGAGACTTTTAATTATATTTAATTGTATTACATGATCTCATTATTCATTGTTACTTTTAAATTTTCTGTTTCTCCTTGATTCAATTTTAATAGTTGTATGTGTTTAGAAATTTGTTCATTTAGTTTAGGTTTTCCATTTCTTAGTACCTAATTGTTAAAAGTAGTTATGATTCTAGTAGTATCAGTTATAATATCTGCTTTTTCATCTCTGATTCTACTGACTTGGTTTTTCTCCTTTATTCTTGGTTAAAGTAGCTAAAGATTTGTCAGTTTCCAAAAATCTTTTCCAGAAACCAACTCTGTTTTATTGATCATCTCTGGGGTTCCACTGTTGTTTGGTTCAGTTTTAGTTTTTATCTTCTGCTCTGCATAGTTTTCCTGAGGTGCATGAGATATATTGCTAGAATGATTGATTAAAACGTCTCTGTTTTTTTGATGTATGTATTTATTGCTATCAACACCCGTCTTAGCACTACTTTTGGTGCATCCCACAGATGTTGATGTTTCATTTTTTTCAAGAAATTTTTAATATTCTGTTTAATTTTTCAATTATTTATTGAATATGCAGAACACTACTCAGTTTTCATGTATTTGTATATTTCCTATTGTTTTTGTTAATTTATAGTTTTACTCTGCTGTAGTCTGAGAAGATACACAATATGCCATCATTTTTTAAAAATTTAATAAGACTTGTTTGTGGCCTAATATGTGATGTATCCTGGAGAATGTTTCACATTCTGATGAGAAAAATGTATACTCTGCTGCTGTTTTATGAAATCTGATAGATACTTTTGTTCGATAGTATGGTTTAGCTAAAATGTTGCTTCATTGATTTTCGTTTCTTTTTTCCTGTCTGGGTTGTTTGTCCATTGAGGAAAGCACCATGTTAAACTCCTACTCATTATTATTTTATTGCTATTATTGTATGTATCTGTCCCTTTAGATTTAATAATATTTGTTTCATATATATCAGTGACCCGTATTGTGTGCATATATACTTACAATTAGACAGCTTAGCTAAATTCATTCTTTTATCAATATATAGTGTTATGGATTAAAATCTGGTGGTCAGATTAACACCAGCAGGATTGAATCACCATGGTGCTGAGCATGGATGGTCCACCTGAGGAAGGTGCCAGCATAAATAGAGACGCAGAGAAGGAGAAGAGAGGCGTTAAGGCATTGAGGTGTTGTGGGTTCTCCTAGGCGTTGCTGTTTGAGCCATTGGATCTCCTGAAGAAGCTCTGGTCCTCACATCGAGCATTGCTTCCTGGCTCCAGAGGGGAAGACGTGTGCAGCTTGTTCTCCAGGATGGACTCGTCACGCTGGCTTCCTGGCACGTACTGGACTATCCTTATCATCAGAGGAGCTCGGGACCTCCGTGTTGCTGAGGATGGCTGTGGTGCTTTTTAGGACAGGCCTGGTCTTTGTTTTGAATGTGACTTCTCAACTCCAGCATAGAACCTTCAACCTACCAGCACAGCCCCTTCACCCTGCTGGCATAGACTTTCTAGCTTCCACCACTGACCTTTGGGCCTTCCCAGAACGGATCCATAGAAGAGACTGGCATGAGTCCTACTCATGGGCTCTAGACCTCCAGTTGGACTTGTGGGAGTCATTGTCATGGGCTCTAGGTTTTCATCTGGACTCATGAAGGTCATTGCTGTGGGATCCAGGTCCTTGGCTGAATATTCAGTGCCTTTAGTTTTGTGCACAGATTTCCTGCACTTTCTTGTGTTAACTCTGAGTGACCATCATAAAATAATATTATAAATTCCATGACCTGATTTTAATTGTTCTCCTCACAACCCCTGACTACAACATACACTAACTTCCTTTTGTGCAACACTTTTTGTAGTGTTTTATACACTTCTTTCTCCCCTGATGGTAGCGATCATCCTTTTGTTTCTAGTTTAAGACTTAAGCATTTACTGTAGGTCTGATGTAGCAGCAAATGACTCCCTGAGTTTCGGCTTCTATAGGAAAAACTTTATTTCTCCTTTAGTTCTGAAGAATAGTTTTACTGGGTGTCGTATTCTTTCTTGACAGGCTTCTTTCCTTCTGTGTGTGTGTGGTTTTATTTTGTTTTGTTTTCTGAGGCAGGGTCTCACTATGTTACTGAAGCCTTGAACTCACTATAAAGCCCAGATTGGCCTTGAACTCACAACAATCTTTCTGCCTCAGCCTCCCCAGTGCTGGAATTACAGGTATGTGCCAAGAGAACCAGTCTTTCCTTTCTTTTCTTTTTTTTTCTTTTCCTTTCCTTTCCTTTCTTTTCCTTTCCTTCTCTTCCCTTCCCTTTCTTTTCATGCCCTTCCCTTCCCTTCCCTTCCTTTTTCTTTATTTTCTTTATTTTCTTTTTCTTTCTTCTTCAAGCCTGTGAGGTTGCTGTGTAGAAAGCTTCTCTAAGTCTAATGGAATTTCTTTATATGTGGCTTGATGCTTTTGTGTTGTTCTTTTTTCGAATTTTCACTGTCTTATAATTTTGATAATTTGGCTATAATATACCTTCATTAAGGTCTTTTTTGATTGAATGCAGTTGTAATCCTTTGACCACCTAGTATTTGGATATCTATATATCTTTGAAAATTTTTGAAATTTTCAACTGTTTCCTTATGTTTTTAATGCCATTTCTCTTTTCTCCTTCTAGAATTCCTATAATGGAAACATTTGTTCACTTAATAATGCCCCTAGGTTTTGTAGTTTTTCTTCATTCATTTTTTTTCTTTTTGCTTTTTTTTGGGAGGAGGGAGGATATTTTGGGAAGAGTCTCACTAGGTCAATTCAAACATTTGTTCACATATTCAGAAAGTATCTCTTCTGCTTGATCTAGTATATTGTAGAAGCTCTTCATTGCATTTTTATTTCATTAATTGAATTTTTCAGCTCCAACATTTTTGATTGGTTATTTTTCATTATGTCTATTGCTTTGCATTTCTCATTCATGTATTGAACTGTTTTCCTTTCTTCTTATTGTCTACATGCATTCTCTTGGAAATTGCTGAGTTTCCTTAGATTCATCATTTTGCATGATTTTTCAGATATTGCACTGATCACTTTTGTGCTGGGATCAAATTCTGTAGATTTACTATAATCTTTTGGAAGTGTCATTCTTCTCTCGTGCTTCTTCTGTCTTTACACTGCAGTCTGTACATCTGCTTTAGCAGTTTCTTCTTTCAAACTTATATAGTAGCTTTTGTAGAAAAAGATTTATCTTCATTTACATGGGACATAAGGTGTTATTTGGGTGAGTCCTTTGGCTTTGGTTAAAAGGGATCTCAAAAATGCAGCCTCTGAGTGATTTCTTTAGTTCTAATTGATGCCAGCAGTGGCTATGAGTCCCTTAGTCATCTAACCTGAAGCAGTTCATGAAAGTAGTTGTACCACTTTGCAGTGGATGAAGTATTCCAAAATGAATGTTCTTGGATCCCACAGAGTTTAACACTGATGTCTGGGGCTTGTAAAAGTACCTTCCACAGTTTTGGTGGAATGGGAGGTGGAGAACACTGTAGTCAGGTCCTATGGGGCAAGTATAGATGATGCCAAAAGCTGTAATAATAGCATCTATGGTCCCAGAGCCACCACATGTGGTCCCAGAGCCACAGAGGGCCTTCTGCAGATTTTGCAGAATGAGCGTACGTGGTTCTGATATTTGTAGAAATGGTAACCATAGATTTAATTGATATACAAAGGTGAACTTCTCTAGGTTATCTAGGGTAAACACAGGTCATGCTGTCTTATAGCAATGGTTTGTTCTTTTCTAGGGCTTTTGTTCTCAGATGAGATCTTTTCTAGGACGCAGCAGACAAATACAGGTGGCTCCATGATTTTAACCACGAGCATTGTTGTTCCTACACCATGAGCTACAGAGAAGAAATTTTCCAGCTCCTGTGATATGTTCAGATAATGTTGGGATTTGACATGCTGCTTGCAGTGAGAGTCCTAGAAGTACAGGATATGGAAGGAACATTCCCTAGATCATGCAAAGTAATTTGGGAATTGTGATCTTCATAGTCACATTTCTGGATCTGTGGAACATGTACAGAAACTTCTGCATGTCCTGAGGGACAGGTGATCCCAGGGATTTTGGAGCCCAGAGTTATAGTTCTGAGGCCCTGGGATAAAAGACCTTCCTATTCCTGTGAGGCATACATAGGTAGGACCAGGGTTTGCCACTGTGGTAGCCACAACTCTGAAGCTGCATGTTCAGGATCTTTTTTTTGTTTTTGTTTTTGTTGTTGTTGTTGTTGTTGTTGTTGTTGTTGTTGTTTTGTCCCTCAAGGTTCATACTGGTCCAAGAGTTTCTCCATGCAGTAGGGGGCTGACTACTGGCCACACGGCAGGTTGGCATTTCACAGTGACTGTTGTAGCACATGGAGTCCTAGGTGTTGGAGAGCACCCAATGTGCGTTTTTTCTTTGGCAGTCTACTGCATGATGAGGTTGCTGGTACTTTCCCATTTTTTTCCTCCAGCAACATAGAATCTACCTCCTCCAACTCCATGGGCTAAGCTTACATTAGAAATTTATTGTGTTCCTTTCTCTATGTTGCCTTTGCAACTCTCCATGCTGTTTAGGGTTCCTACAGTTCCTTGCTGATTTCCAGAGTTCTCCTTCGATTTGCTCAATATTTCCTTTTTTGCCCTGATTCTGCTCTGTAGCCGAGTCATGTGCAGGGCACATCTATTCAACCAAGTCAGAGCAGGACCCTCTATTTACTTTCTTTTAAAAGTTCTCAAAACTATATAAGCTAGGACAGGAGATTTAACTCAGCAGCACAAGGCCTGGCAAACGTAAGGCCACAAATTCAATTCCCAGTACAAAAAAAAAAGTTATATGAGCTTTAGGCTCTACAAAATCTAGGTCAGACCCTGAATAGAGTAAACTATTCAAATAAAGCTTAAAACTACAACCAAAAAAAAGAAATAAAAAGCGTAAAAATGAAGAAAACTAACATTTATGAGAAACTATTATTATGTTTCAGGTTCGGTGATAAAAGTAGTTGTTGTTTAACTAAGCTTTTAACATGTCAAATGCTACTTAAGGGGATTAACCTCCATCATTGCATTTAATCAACATGCTACTAAAAGAAAGACAGTCTTAGTACTGTCTCCATGTTGTAAAGAACTTGCAGTTGGAACACATAAAGTGGTATGCTCAAGTCATCATTGTATTAATTGACCGAGCTAAAATTTAAGCCTAGTTATTAAAACAACACACCTTCTCCTCCCTTCCCTCTCTCTCTTCCTTTTTCCTCTCCTCTCTTTTTCTTCTTCTTCCTCATTATACTTTTTCCCCTTCTTTTACATTAGAAATCATTCTTTGGATTGATTATGATTTAAACAGTCATTTTACCTTTTATCTCTTATCTACCATTTTAAAAGATGTGTACCACACAAGATACTACAAAAGTTACCTAAATCCAAAAACATTTGCAAGAATATTTAATAACTTTAATTCACTGCTATAGAAAAAAGCCATTATATACTCTACAGAAATGTATTAAGCCCAAAAGAAATTCTGAGATTATACTTTTCTTTGGGAACGGATGCTCCACAGACACTTTGAGGAGGAGCTTGCATTTCCGAGCACAGACTGTGCACAAGGCCTACGTGGGCCAGGAGGGAGGGAATCCAGCTCCCTGTGGCGGCCTCTGAGCCACTCAGCTAAGTGAGGCAAAAGCCCTCCTATTATCCTGGCCAGACTGGGCTGGGTAGTTTGTCACTTACGTCCAAGAGAATACTGACAGGTATGTTTCCAAAGCACGAAGTGACTATCTGAAGTCAGTAGTGGTTTTTGCAGCCAGCAGGCTATGGAATAAAATTTCCTACAAACTTTTCCTACAAACTCTACCAAAAGCTAGAAAGCTCAAATCTGTACGTGGTTAGGTCAGGTTAACAGAAGCAAAGTCAGCAGGTTAACACTGCTCACGCTTCACTCACATGTTCTGAGCTATGGAGACCTCTGCTTCACATGTTGTTCATACAGAGATCGTGATGACCGTGGCAGTCCCTGTGAGCTTTGGCACTTGCCGGGGACACGCGTTATTCATAAATCCCTTGTTACGGAGGGTGGATGGAAGAACTTCACCAGGAGTTAGGTAAAAATGAGGGTGAGGAAAACAGCATTTTGAGAACCAGGATGCTAGGAATGAAAGAACAGAAGACTGGAAATAAATCAGAAGAAATAGTTCGGAAAAAAGGGAAAATCAGATCAAGACAAAAGAAAAAGGAAATGACAAGAATTTATTTTTATTAGAAGAGCTAGAAGAACTTACCAATTTGATCATGGATCAAAAACTTGTGGGAAAAACCCAAACCAAAGTAGACAATAGAACCTTCATGATAATAATAAAGCCTATGGAAAATATCTTAAAAAGAAAACTTTATATTTTTTGTTTAAATGGCCATTAAAACATAAAATAGCATAATATAAAAAACTGTATGGTATAGTAGGTCTGTTGAAGAATTAATTTTAGATGAGTTAATTCAGTGTTACTTAATAATTTCACAAATATTATCAATTCATAGACAAAGCTATCCAGTTAGAATTTTAAAGTCTGAGAATGTAGCTCAGTAACGTACTGCTTGCCTAGGAAGTGCAAGAGCTAAGTGATCTTAGCTCTGCAAAAAGGAAATATTTGTTTTAAATCAAGAAAAGCAAAATGAGATAATCAATAAGAAAAGTGTAGTTTCTGAAGGGAAGGTCAAAGGGTTTCCAGCTTGGACAATGTGATAGACTAGAATTCTGACAAGAAAAAAGAACAAGACTTTGAGGATCTCATCTTTCAATGCCTTCATTTTCTTTCTCAACCTGTTTAGTATATAGCTCAAAGTTTGCTTGTTTGTTTGTTTGTTTGTTTGTTTTTATTCCTGCAAATACTATCATCAGAATTATCCTAGTCATGTGCTAAACAATTCTTTCCTTAATACTCAGTTACTTAAATGATAAAAGGCCTTGAAACAACAAAGGAGTAAAACTAGTATGGCCAGAACATTTTTGAGAAATGCTCTGAATTTTGTACTTACAAGACAGAAGCTAGGTGGAAAAACATACATAGCTCATCATTGGAAGGAGACCAAAAAAAATATAGGAAAACAAACTGGTGTATGGAGGTCAGAGTATAAGAAAATTTTAGTTATCACTTTATATCCTTTAGAATGCTATAATACTTTAAACATTCAAGAACAGTCAAGATGAAGCAAGATAAAATCTTTAGTGTGCAAAATCCTCAATATGTAATAGAGGCATTGCATTAATGTTTGGTTTAGTTTGAAAATTGAAACCCTGCTTTTATTGGAAGTGCAACACCATTGGAAGAATGTATATAGTGTATCTACAGGCCCAAGTGTCCAAGGCCTTGCAGTGACACGAAAAGGGGCTCTTTATAAGTGATATACAGCAGCTCATCTGGAGAACTGGTCATCCTTTCTCCTCTCCTCAGAAATGATAATCAATTGCTTTCTTTAGACTTTTTCTTTCGCCCTCAAACAAAGGCATCCCCTCAAAAAAGACAAGGCTGTGAGTCATCATTCAGTGTATAGCCCATTCTTCTGTCAAAGACTAGCACCACCCACAGTCATATTTTTATACCAACAGTAGCTAGCGTCACTTAAATGTAGATAAGTTGAAAATGACTATAAGGCATATATGGCACTATATCTAAATAAAATGTGTCCCTCAATTTAAATTCCTTTAGCA
Organism: Dolichotis patagonum; assembly: GCA_004027295.1. NCBI lineage: Eukaryota > Metazoa > Chordata > Mammalia > Rodentia > Caviidae > Dolichotis > Dolichotis patagonum. The sequence goes on from PVJX010000126.1 coordinate 46,630, forward strand.
AGACAGCAAGCTGTAGTTACCCTAATGCTGCCTTACATGAGAATTATTAGAAAAGTGCTGGAAAGAAACAGTGGTCACAGATAATTATAGTCAAAATATGTAACTTTTGAAAATTTTACAAACACACACTTAGAACTTCTCATTCCCAATTCTGTGTCATGGATTTTGGTTTCTGTTTTTTTCCCATCATTTTGTATATGTTACATTATGTACAATTGCTTCTGTCTCTAGGTGTATGAATTCTTTGTACCTAATCTGTTAAATCTATCCATGGAACTCTTCTTTTTATCATATATTTCTTTGTTGCTAGAAGACATATTTGGATCATTTCAAATTCATGTTGCTTTTCATTGTTTCTTATTCCTGTAAACAGCCTTAAGGTTGCATCTATTGTTTTATAGATAGTCTGTGCTCCATGACTGATATTTTAAACATCTGAATCTGTTGATTCTGTCTGTTCTTTCCCTTGGTGACCTAAATATCTTTGACTGATCATTGTCCCTGAAAATTTATTTGTAGGAATATTTTGAGGCATAAAGTAAAAGTATCTTCCTCCTGATAGGATTCGCTTTTTGCTTCTGCAGTCTGGGACCTGGTAGTTCATGTTCCAGATGTGAAATGCATTCCTTTGTGATATAATCTCAGCCTAGGAAGGCAGGCTTGTGAATGCTTTTGTAACTCAGATATATTCCACAAATGATCGTGGAGCATCGGTTTACTTTGGAGGCAGTCTGCTATGTGCCTACTGTGTCAAACAGAAATAGGACTTTACTTCCTGTCACTCTCATAAGGACACTTTCAAATCTAAGTTTCAAAATCTAAGTTTAAATTTTCTGCAGTCACAAAGCCCCCAGGACAAAAAGAGTTTTCAGGTTGAGTTTGGTTACCACTTTAGGTTTCTATCTTCCTGTTTGTGTCCTTATTTTGTTATTAGTCTTCATAGAATTTAAGAAAGGTTTCAAAATAGCATATTTAAGCTTTTTCGATCTTATCAGATAGAGTTGTTCCAAAATCAAGACTGCAAATATTGAAAACAGGAAATCATTTTTCAGCCCTCAAAATATTTTAAATCAACTTCAAAAGCAATGGTAATGTATAGTAACTTCATGATAATTCTATGAAAATAGAGAATTGGTGCGATACATAAAAATAGACTACAGAAAATATCCTGTACTCTGAGGTTTTATTCATTGTGATGTCCCTGAAAGCAGAAGGAAGATGTGGAGACATTTTTGGGTTTTTTTTCTTGCATGGCATTAAGACCGTACAAGCACAAAGCCAACCGTGACTGAACTCTGTAGTACTAAGCCTACAACTCTTCACCCCGTCTGCCTTCCCTTACACTTCAATTCATGACCTTCTCTAAACTCATGGAGAACTAAAGCTTTTAGTTTAAAAAATGCTCTACTTTCCAAATGTTAATTTTTCTCCTGAATTTGTTTTTTCTCTTGCTATGAGAAAACTCTTGGCCAAGTAATTGATTCTACATAGTCACACAAGAAAAAAGAAAAAAAAAAACCCCTGATAAAACCTGCCATGAATTACTTTGTAGATAAGAAAGATAGATTAGTGAATTTTTGGCTCCAGTGGGGACATGACTATCAAGAGTCAAAATCTCCTTACAAGCACTTAGACAAGGCCAATGATCATAAATGTTCGCCACATGACTAGATATTTGGAGGCCAACAAGTCTGTTAAGCAATTTCTCACTATCACACCAGTGTTTAGGTCTGGAAAAAATGACACGTACAATCTGGACTCTTTGATTTAGTGAGTGAATAAAAAGGAACATGTTGAGAAATAAATGCTGAGCTGTTGTTAATCATTCTGTTATGTAACTTTACTAGGGAGACCAAAAGATATTTGGCTATTTTTTCTAAAACTATGATAAAATTATATAAACAATATCTGTGAAAATGTCAAAGAAATATTTTTGTGAACTGTACTTCTCAGATATTTACTCAAACACTCAATGTTCCTATGATGACTTGATTTAACCATTTCTGAGATACATTTTGTGTTTCTGAAAAATCTCTAAAGTTCTATCGATATCTACATTCTACAAATTTTAGTCATATTCCCAACTCAACATTTGTCAAAGTAAAGTATTATCAGACATATTGTCATGACATTTTCAGATTTCAAGTTAAAAAAAAATACTCTAATACACCAAGCATACATTTATTGATGATTAACTTTATTGAGGCCAGATCCATAAATAACATTCTTAAATGCCTTCTTATACCAAGCATTAAATAGGGGCACTGTTTTCAATACTGCTATTATTTAATCCTAGAAGTTAGCAGCATTATGATAAACCCTATTTTGCAAATGAAAAATACAGCGGCTATTTGGCAAGCACAATAGAAGCTAATAACTTGTTTTAACCCCTGAATAGGCTGAAATTAAAATCCTACTTTGCATAACAAAAGTGCAGAGTACCTGACAGCTTGAAGCAAAACTAAAAAAGAAAATAAAACAAAAAGTAATAAAGTCCTTACACTGCCACATAGTTGATCTCCAATAAGGTAAACAGTCTTTGCATTTATAGGCAGAATTTTTTTTTGGTTTTGCTAGAAGCCACAGGTATATGACCAAGACAGCTCTTCTTACTAGTAAGATAGGCTGTATTCTTACTAAAAATTATTTCTGTTTTCCGGTCTTTTTAAGGTATCTACCTCCATGGAAGAATTATACATCCATAGTTCCTTGACATCAAATGTGCCCTTATGAATTATAATGTTCCCCCTGGAAGGGAGATTTCACCCTATTGAAATTAGGCAAGACATGTGACTTGTCATCACCAGGAGTTGCAGGGTAGAGGAAATTCAACAACTGCTGTGATTTCTTTTAATTGTTGCCATAAATCCCATCAAAGGCTATACTCAATAAGGCTGGGCACCAGCATAAAGATGACATGTAGTATACCTATGAATGTGCAATGGACAAATAATAAAAAATAGACATAATTCTTGTAAGATTTGAGCTTTGGAATCACTGGTTATTGTTGCTTTTATGAGTCTTAACTCCTTCAACTGTTAGTTGGAATTATAATACTTATATGTGGATATTGTGAAGATTGGAAGAATAATTTAAGAAATAAAAGTTAAACTGACATATACAATACCTGATGGACATTATTCCCTTCTCTGTTATTTAACCATGAATTCATGAAATTAACAAAGCAGATATGTCTGAGATTTCCTACTTCTTGAAGTATTCTCCATCCAATAAAATTAACATTCCCTCATGGAAAATTTGGCAACAGGAAAGAAAGCAACCTGCTTGCTTCCCTGGTAAGCAGCCATGGCTTGAGCAAGCAGCGGGTGCCCCAGGAATAGAACCAGCCAGCATCTCCCAAGATCCACGCCATGTTGGAAATTAGGGAACTGGGAAAGAAAGCAACTTGCTCGCCTCCCTGGTAAACAGCCATGAGCCTTCCTGCACACACGGGCTGAGAATCAGACATCCCATCCTCCCCCTAGCCCCATTAGCAAATGGGGGCAGAGGTCTGAGCATCTCTTGGGAGGTTGACCATACGCAATATAGCAAATATCCTTCTACCATCTCTTTGAAGGCAAATATTGTTATCACTGTTTTGCTTTGTTCTGATGAGTTGTATTGGTTTATTCAATATTCTGTTTTAATAAGTTCTACAATGTTCTCTATTTAGTTTGATTTTGCTATACCTGATTGAGAGGACAACTATTGTGAAGATAACGAGATATACCGTGGTACCTATTACTGTTATCCCAGTAACCTGCTGCAAAGTCCTGTACTGATTTCACTGCATGGTCTCAATTGGCTTTGTTCTGTCTTGTTTTGTTATATTTTACTATCTTCAAAATAATAAAATTTTTTTAAAAAACAATAAACAACAAAACCAGGGAGAAAAAAGAAAATTTGGCATCAAATAGAATATTTTTAGAAGCCAGAATAATGATAGCAAAATATATTGCTGCATTCTTCAAGCATTAAAAGCTCTCTAATGTGTATCAGACATTATATTTAGTTCTCGGAATATATATTGAAAAAACTTCAGTCTTTTTTCCTAAAGAATGAATAATCTAGTAGATTTTCTAAACTTTGATTTTAAAGTTTTATAGTTTGAGAAATAAACTAAGAATGACATTTTAATGCAGTTTTATTTTTTCCAGCGTAGTAATTTTAATTATCAAAGTGCTCTTCCTTCACAGTCAGATCTGCATTAATGATTAAATAAATTCATTGATAATTAACAGTAGTATTGATACTAATTATTCATGATATTCTAAAAATCATTTTCAAAAAATAGTCTAGATCTACAAGCACATCTTATTTATTGTTATCTGCTGTTACATACAACATGGCAGCAGAAACATTCATTATCAAATCCTCAGATGTACGTTGTTTTGCCTGAGCCGGGTCCCTATTTTATTGTCTGGTTTTTCCAGCTCACACACAATATAAAGTTTATTGCTATCCCATCATAAGCCACAGACATGGAGCAAATGAAGCACTTAAACCACTATGTGGGTGAACCATTGTGTGAATGAGAACTGCAGGGTAAAGTACTCATCATCATGACCAGGGACCCCAAACACATCATCCACCTCTACAATTCGAGAGGCCGAGAATCACTTATTAAAATACAGACACTCGTATAAATATTAACTGTGAGCACAACAGTATGCAGAGACTTTGTAGAGAGCGCCATAGTACTGAAGTCACTTTTCCTGACCTCAAAGAACTCAGCAAACAGCTCTGTGAGTAGAGCTGTGCTGTAACCCACAATTGCTATCTACTGAGAGTTGGGCAGGGAGAGTAAATTCAGCACTCTGGATTCTTGGAAAGATTTATTGTATAGTGGCACATGTTTTCTATTGCACATGACAATGCACCAAGTTCCCTGCTAAGGCTAAACTAACACCACTAAATTAAGTATCCTAACTTTATGCTTTTGCTCAATTTCCTGTCAGCATTACCTCAGCAAAAGATCTACTGCAGCCACTGGCAAGTTTTCCAGTCAAGTAAAATGAAGGAATTGTTTGGAGTATAATACGTTGCGGCAAGATTCTCTCAACAAGATTAGTAACTCCACTGACATACACAACCAAAGGAATTGTATGCTTTCTCTCATCTGGTCCAATGTTTAACTAATTATTTGCAGATGTAAAAGGAAAAACATGTACAAAACTAAAATGCACTCGCTTGCTACCACTTTAAATAAAAATGCATCCTATTAAATTAAAATGCATCCTTTGCATATTAAGGCATTTTTAAACTAAATATGTGACCTATAAATCTTCCTAAATAAAATCTTACTGAAAACAAATGTGATACGACCCAAAATGTTCATTTTAGCATCCCATTCCTGAACTAGTATTAGCCTTAACTGAGTGAAATTGAGCTGAGTGAATAGAATTAATGATGACACTCGGGTCTGAGTAGAATTCCTGAAAACACATGAAGGCAAAAATTGTAAACAATAAGGGCCGTTGTAGGAAAAAGTTTCACTGTGTTTTCCTGGCCATGACTTCCATTTTAAGCTTCTGAAATGACTGTTGGCTTTTAGCTCAATTCCCACCCAAAACTAAAACGTGTCTGAATTTTTAATTTGACAGTTTACCATTGTAGTGCCATCTGTCAAATATATCATACTACTACTAATATCATGTAACAAATAGTCCTTGACTTCAGAGCTCCTGACAACAATTGTTTAGTCTTCAAATTATGTCTGACTTACTAGAAGCATGCACACAAGTCAACAAGGAATTTGTGCTTTCATTCAGGGGCAATGATAGTTTCTATCATGGGCAATATCAAAGTTTTTATAAATTCCTTCTTATTATGGCATCATATAGACACTGACACATGCATCAGACTGAAGTTTAATCATAAGTGAATGCCTACCAGTGGCATTATAATTGTAAGCAGACAGGTAATAATGCATCAATCTCAACACAAAGAAGTGCTAAGATCAGGAGTAGAAGATGATATGTTGGTGGTCCTACACAGTGTAGATTTGGGAATGAATATGTACATGTACGTATGCACATACACACATATATAAGTGAAAACACAAAAACATATACCTGATATTGTGTCTATGTATAGTTATTAGTTCATCAGTTTCAAGATGAATGTATTATTTGGCAAAGTATCCAGTTTATGAGCAATCTACAATCTTAGCTTGTGCTCTCCTTCTGTCGTGTGGCCAGATGTCTTGTGACTATTTCACTCCTTGGGTGTATTTCCAGCAATAAGTAGAGAGAGGCAATAAAAAGTGAATATTAAATTAGTAATTTGACCTATGTATTATTAGCTCTCAGGAAGAATCTGAAGGGAAAACAGTGAAAATAGGATTTGTGGATCACTTGTAAATGTCAGTTTCTTCGCTTTATCTCTAATGTTATTATCGATAATATACAACTGGTATTACTGCTCAAATTCCACCCTTTCTAAGCTTGACATACGTTCACTGAGTGAACCTAAGCACTCCCTGATGTTCATAGCAGATCATACTCAGAGCAACAGCAAACTTGATTCTAAAGGTCCCTGTTCAGTTGTTACATAATTGCATTTGTGCTATTTTCATGTTGCAGCTTAATCTGAGTGCTATTTCAAAATATAGTTAGGATTTGGTACCTTGAAGAGCACAGACAGTTTTCCATTTCAATCACAACTGCTAAATTGCAGAGACAGAAACTTTGGAATGACATATATTGTGCCTGTTATGTCAGAATGTGAGTTTTGCTTGAAAAGGAATTTAAAAATGAACATTCATGTAAGTCTCAAATTAGGAAGGAAAGTATGCCTGCTCTTTCCATCTTCCAAGTGAACTTCAGCATAAACTTCCGTGGTTTTGCTCCCAATGATCGGGTGTGCAGTTGGAGCAGAATGCTCGCCCTCACTTTCCACACTCTGTCCAGGGCGTCCATGGATTCTTTCTGTGCCTCCCTATAAGTCCAGTATCCAATTACAAAAGTTCCTATGCTCTGCTCACTAGGTTGCTTAAAAACACACGGAATATTTTATCCTAAAGTGTGGTTCTGTTTTAATGGCACTGCCTTAAAAAAAATACAATTGGTAGACAAATCGTGCTGATTATCCTGTTTTGCCTGCAGACTACAGTGCGTGTGCTTTCTACAGACAAGTGGAACTCATTACCACTGATAAACAAGAGAGGGATAGCTACAGAAAGCTATTTTTGGCAGAATTTATGAGTGAAAATATAATTTTTTAATATTGACAATTACTGTATGAGAACAATCAGTAATGTTAGAATGAAGACCTAATTGGTAAGTACTAAGTAAAAATTTAAAAATTGTAATCCCAAATCATATTTACATTATTTGCTCGTAAAAACAACCCTCGTTTCCCATAAAAATTTTAAAAAGCATCATTAAATGATGCAGAAAGAGAAAGATTTCCAAGTTTTTAGACATTTGAATTATTAAAACTGCCTGTATGGTTATTTTTAATGCAATCAACATGTTAGCCCATTTAAATTTAAACTTAAAACCATTTGCAATATGTGCACTTTTTGCACGTACCCCCTCCTTTCTCTCAAGCTCAATAGAAATTTCTGGTTAAACTTAGAAAATCTTAAAAATATTTCTTCTTCCTCTTCCATTCATTGTAAAAATCTATATTAGATAAAATAAAGTCAAATTAGTATTTATATCAACTAAAAGAATACCTTTTTTTTGGTACTTGGGATCAAACTCATGACCTCACAGTTGCCATGCAAGCACTTGTGCTGCTGAGCTAAAATCCCCTGATCCCTAAACAATACTTGTGAAAACCTAGAATTCTGAGCTTTTTTCCAAGGAATGAAACTTCTTATGGTACTTTGGGGAAGCTGAGTTGTAGATGTGCTACGTTAAAGCCACTAATCAAGAAAATTCTGGAGCTGGGGATTTAGCTCAGCGGCATAAATGCCTGCTTTGTAAGCACGCTGTCATGAGTTCAATCCCTGGTACTGATTAAAAAAAAAAAAGGAAGTTCTCTGTTGATTTTCTCATTTGCATAAATGTATACAAAGTATTTATCACCACTTCTGCTAGAGCTGCAGTATAAATTCTGATATTGGGGTTTTTTATGATGATTCCTTACTTGTACCATTTTAATCATCTGCTGTTATATGACAAATTTCCCCCAAAAATTAAAACAGTGCTTGCCACTTCTAAACCAGTTTCTGTGGTTTAAAATGCTTTATTTTGGTGGTGGTGGTGGCGGCGGTGGTGGTGGTGGTGGTGGTGTGTGTGTGTGTGTGTTGAATAGTGCCTAATACATGTTAGTCAAGTACACCTACACTGAGCTGTACTCCAGCCCTGTTTATTTTGAGATAGGGTCTCACTAACCTGCTCAGGCTGGCCTTGAATTTGAGTTTTTCCTGCCTCAACTTACAAAGTAGCTAGGATTGCAGACTGATGCTGCCAAACCTGGCTGGTTTTAAAAAAGTGTATTGCATGCATCTACGATTTACAATATTATGTTATAGGGCACATATAGATAATAAATTGGTTGCTATAGTGAAGGAAATTATAGTATATATTATCTTATATTGTTATTTCTATGGATGACAAGAGCAATTAACATCTACTTACAAAAATTCCTGATACTGTACAGTACAGCTTTATCAGGTTTAGTCTTTGCATTGTACATTAGATTTCATGACTTGCTTGTCCTTATATCTGGAACATTGTGTCATTTGACCTGAATCTCCCTATCCACTGCTGCTCCCCAACCTGGAACTACTGTTTATCTTCTATCTCTATAAATTTGACTTTTTTCTTTTTAAAAAAATCTCATATATTTGGATTATAAGATCTGTAGCTCAGAGGTGATCTACTTAGGTCTACTTCCTAAAGCCCCTGAGTTCAATCCCCAGCACCACAAAAAGGAGAAAGAAGAAAGATTCCATATGAAAATGAGATCATGTACTAGGTTTTTTTCTGTATCTGGATTATTTTACTTAGCATAATCTCTTCTAGGACCATCCATGTTTTGGCAAATGAACCAATATCCTTCTTAAAGGCTGAATAATATTCCATTGTATGTGCAAGGGTTTATTCTTCCATTAACAGACAATTTGGTCATTTCTGCACCTTGGCTATTGTTAATAATGATAAAATAGACATGGGAATACAGATAACTTTACAAAGTGATGCTTTCATCTGAGTCATATATATGTTTTCAATCTCTTTATAAACTTCCATACTGTTTTTCCAAAGACTGTCCCAGTCTATCTTTTAATTATGGATAATAGGGTGCCCATTACTACATGTCCTCTTTGAAATTGTTTTTCTTTTTGGTAATACCCATTCTAATGGGTGTGAGATGGTATCTCATCATGGTTTTATTTTTTGTATCTTGATTAACAATGTTGAGTACCTTTTATGTATCTGCTGACACATCTGTATCTTCTTTCAAGAAAAGCCTGTTCAGGTTTTGACCATTTTTTAAAACAGGTCAGCTGCTTTCCAGGTGTTGAGTTGTAAAAACTCTTTTTTAAATTTTGTATACTAACACCATATGAAATGTGTTTCTGAGTACATTTTCCCAATCTGTATATTGCTGTTTCATTTCATTTATTGTTTTTTTGTTATAGAGAAGCTTTCTATTTCCATGTACTTTCATTTACTTACTTTCACTTTTTGTTATTTTGAGATTTTAGTGTGATACTGCCACCCTGCAAAAAATCATTGCCAATATCAAGAAGCTTTGCTCCTATATTCTCTTCTGGGAGTTTTATGACCTCAGGTATTACATTTAGGTGTTTTATTCATCATGAATTGATTTTTATATATGATGTAATATAAGGAAACAATTTCAATCTTTTTTTCCTGTTTTCACAGCAACATTTATTGGAGCTATTATTCTTTCCCCACTGTGCCCTTTTGATTCCACTGTCAAATCTGTTGGCTATGAGCCATCCATGATCATACATGCCTGTAATCCCAGCATTGTGACAGGCTGATGGAAAAAAGATCATGAATTCAAGTCTAGCTGGGCAACTGAGTGACTTAGTGAGAACCTGACTCAAAAAAAAAAAAATGGGCTTGTGCATCATTGGGTTCCATCTCTTGTGCTGTGGATCCCCAAGAAGATCCACCACAGTCTCTGCTACCCTGTGACTTGCAAGGGTAGGAGATGCACAACAAGAATACTGGAAATCTTAAATGTCATGTAGGTCATAAAGTTTCAGCAAAGCCTACAAACACATAAATAGGAGCACCACTTCAGAGAGGTTGTGGCATGGATGGAAAGATTGGTATAGTGCAGAAAAACAGAGAGGAATAGTATGTTTGTATGTCCAATATAATGGGTAGTTTTGCAAGGTACAGAGAAATAAAAATCTTCCATGATAAAGAGAATTTAAGAAATTAATGAACACCAAAATAGCATTGTAAAAAATACTTGGGAGGATTCTAGATGGAGACAAGGAGGACAATATCCTCAAAAAACCCAAAAGGAAGAGAGCACATCTTCCTGGAAACTAGTTAAACAAAATTAAAATAGTAAGGAATCTGCACTAAAAAAAAAAGTACAATGATAGAAATAGGTAAATAACTGTCCGTAACACTCTTCCATGTAAATGGCCTTAACTCCCCAGTCAAAAGATACAGATTAACCAAAAAAACACAAAATCCAAATATATGTTACCACCTGCATGAAACATACCTCAACACAAAGAAGACACAGACTAAAAATGAATGAATAGAAAATGACATGCCATTCAATTGGAGCCCAAAAGTAAGCAGGAGTAGATATACTAATTTCAAAGTAGACTTCAAGGCAATACTGGTCAGCAAAGACAAAGAAGTTCCCTACATACTGATAAAGGGAACAACTCAACAAGAAGGAATAACAGTTATATATATACAGTTATATATATACAGTTATATATATATATATATATAACTGTATATATATAAAACAGTTATATATATTTGATATATATGTATATATATATTTGATATATATATATATATATATATATACACACATATATATATCAAATGTCAGCACAATCAATTTAATAAAGCAAAAACTGCTATACACCGAAGGATAGGGAGGCAATAATACAATGTTTGGGAGGACCAAAATACTTCATTCTCACAAACAAACAGATTTTGATGTGTTTGAATTACCCCACTCAAACAAGCAGGCCAGCTGAACAAAAAAAAAATCACAAAGAAATATGAGAGTTAAACTACACCATTGAAGAAATCAACTTAACAGATATCTACAGAGCATTTCATCCAACAACAACAGAATACACAGTCTTCTCATCATCCTGTAACACTTTCTCCAGTGCAGACCATTCCTTAGGCCATAATACATGCTTGAATATTAGAGAACTTAAATAATCTCTTGCATCTTATTAGACCATAACACAAGAACATTAGAATTTAACAGCAGAAGAAACTACAGAAACTATGCAAATACTTGGAGGTGAAATAATACATTGTTGAATAATCAATGGCCCACAGAAGAAATTTAAAATTTCCTAGAACCAAATGACAATGGCAATGCAGCTTTCTAAAACCCATGGGCACAATGAAGGACCACTAACAGTGAAATTTTTAGCTGTGCATTAGAAAAATGTAGCAGTCACAAATAAATGATACATCTCAAGGTCCTACTAAAGTGAGGAATCCAAACTTTTCAGAAGCAAAAGAAATTGTAAACATCAAAGTAGAAATCAATGAAATTGAGATAAAAATACAAAGAATCAATTAGTCAGTTTGTTCTATGAAAACATGAAGGCTGATAAGCCTTTAACCAAACAGCAAAACAAGGAAAGAAAAGGCCTGTGTTAATACAATTAGCTATGAAAAGGGTGAAATCACATTGGTTACTAGTGAAATACAGAGAAATATAAGAAACTATCCCAAAATTGTATATTCCAGTAAGTTGGGAAATCTAGGAGAAATGGATAAATTCCTAGACACATACAACTTATCAGTATTGATTGAACAATGAAGATATAAAGGCCCTCAATGCACCAATAACAGGCAACAAAATTGAAGCAGTATATAAACTACTAAGACAAGCCCAGGACCTGATGGATTTACCAGTGAGTTTTATCAGAACTTCAAAAGAACTGATGTGAATAGTCTTCAAAATATTCCATCAAATAGAAAAAGAAGGCACACTGCTAACCTCATTCATTGAAACCAGCACTCCTTGGACACAAAAGCTAGATAACATATCAAAAAAAGAAATACTAGGCAATATTGTTAATGACCATAGATGCAAAAATTCTGAATGAGATGCATAGCAGCCAAATGCAAAAAATCATTTGAAATATCACACATGATAATCAAGGTGGCTTCATCTAAGGAATTCCAGGACTATACAGCATAAATAAATCAGTAAGTGTAATATAAATATATAAGCAATGAAAATCACATGATCATTTCAATTGACATATAAAAAGCTTCTAGCAAAATCCAGTACCCATTCATATCAAAAGTCCTGAAGAAAATAGATACAGAAGGACTTTGCTTCAAACTGATAAAAATAAACATTTATGACAAATCTATTCCCAACATCATATTAAATGGGGGAAAACAGAAAGTATTCTTTCTAAAATTGGGAACAAGATAAGGGTTCCATTCTCATCTTTCCTGCTCAGCATGTTTTCAAACTTTAGCTAGGAAAATCAGGTAAGAGATAGGCATAAAAGGTATATGATTCTTTATACAGACAACCTCAGAACCTCCACCAGAACATTCATCTTAGTTACTTTTTTGTTGCTGGAACAAAATACCTGATACCACATCTTAAAGAAGAGGTTTACTTTGGATCACATTTCAGTAATCTCAGCCCTTGCAAGGTCAGTCAGTGTCAGAAAAGAGCAGCATAACAGAGGGACATGGCACGTGTACTCCCTGAAACATGAGTGGGCACAACCCTTTCATCAGGCCAATTGCTGTGACTCTCAAGCATTCTGTGGTACTTCACGCTCAGAGGGCAGTGATGTCCCTAGGACTTTGATTCTGGGGATCGGGGTACAGCACTAGCAAGACTGTAGGGAAGAAGTCTTGGGCTCTAGGGAACAGAGCACATCTACAGTTCAGGTTCTGCAGCCAACAGAGACCACAGTGACAACATAGGCATCTGGAGGAGTTACAGTTTTATTTCTGACAGTTGTATTTCTGAACCCTGAAATAGTCAAGATACAATGATGACTCAGGCTCTGAGGTCAAATGTAGTGGCAACAAGGACCTGAAAGTGGTAGACTACAACTGAGATCCAGGATTCAAAGAGAAGGAACCGTGTAGAGATTGCTTCATTCCCCATGGGGGAAAAGCACCTCAGAAGCTCAGATTCCAGTGGGCTGTTCCAGATTCCAAAGAAGCAGGATACTATAGTTATTCAACCAGAAGAACAGGCTGAAACAGTTCTAAGCCTATTATCCTGAGGGGAAAGATGCCATGTGAACTCAGGCACCGAGAGATACAGCCGCTTCACTGAGCTAGAATCCTGTGATTTCTGTGAGGAAGGGTGACACATGGACTCATGTGCTAGGACACTCTCTCTTCAGAGCCATGCCTCTGATCCTCTGAGGGACACAGCACTAGGTTTACTCAATGTCAGGAGGTCACGCTTTCTCTGCTGGTTCCCAGCAGCTATTCTGCTGAGCCTAGGCTTCAAGAATTTAGGGTCAGGGTACGGCAACAATTACATAAGAGGAATGGAGTAGCTTGAGTAGCTTCAAGGAAGAAAGAGCTGTCCAGCACACCCTTAGGGTTGGAGGGATATGTTGACTCCTGATCTCTAGTGCAGGGCCCACTGTAATAGTGCTCTAGTTTTAAGATGGTGACGGACAGTGGCACCAGATGGGCTCTCTCGGAGTAGTATAGCTATCTGAATGCTAGGCCTCATGGTAACATGCTATGAGCCCATGAAGGCTGGAGGATTCTTTTACATAAATAGGAAAGCCATTTGGAGTGGTGATGGGGGGTATTGTAGACCTCCTGTTTACCTTTATCCTCCAAGGAGAACTTCCTCCTCATCCTGAGCTGACCTTGACTGATGGAAAGGGAATGGAAGTGAAGCGTTTTTCTTCCATTCTCTGTGTATTGTTCTGTTTCTGTACTCCACAGAATTTCCACCACTTCTTTCCCTAGCGTTCTTCTTTAGACTGTCACTGCTCATTTGCTGTTTTGCTCCTTTTGTCAGGGAAGACAAGCATTAGGCACTTTGTGTTGAGGATTGTCCTCATGTCACTGAGGTCTAGAAGCTCAGTAGCTGAGGAGAATGACTCAGTTTCCCATGAGGCTGCAGTCAAGATGTCAAGTGGCATACCAGTCACCCAAAGTCCTGGCTGATGCTGAAGGGTCCTTCCAGCTTCACTCTTGTAGCTATTGTAGGTTTTTAGTTCTTACTGTCAGAGGCATCAACTCACGGGTCTCTCTAACTTACCTAGTAAGCAACTGACTTATCAAAGATAGTAATAGAGAAATCTGTTTTTCCTTTTTTCTCTTTTCCTGTCTCAGTCAAAACCAAATGTGAGCTGCAGATACAGAAGTGGGTGTACTGTCACCAGTGGCACGGAGACATAAACCCTGAGTGGTAACATGTGATTGTGGCTAAAAGATCCTGGAATAGATCCACTGTGGTCAGATGATTGTGGGAGGAATCCCAATAGTTTTTTTTCCCCTAATTCTGTTTTGCCTAATGACAGTCTCAGTCTCCCAGAATTATGTGACAAGGAGAAGAGATAAAATTGTGAGGGAAAGCTGTTTTTCTGATCCAGAACATGAGAAATCAAACCCTTCAGTGGTAGATAGTGAGGAGAAAATCAGGAGAGTAGAGAAATGGAGAAATAGATCGCCTCATGTTATAAATACTACACACAAGGCTCAGGTTCAATGCCATAAGAAAGCTGCACAGTCTAAACACTTCAGAGGCTATGAGAACTATACTATTTCATTAACTCCTTGAAATTCCAGACTGGTCTTTGCATAAATGACTCCAAAGGCTTAAAAACTTCAGTTCTCATTAGAAACAACACCCATGAAAGACAAAACAGAATTTATATTCTAAACCATATTAAAATATTAAATTATACTTGAAAAGCTGACATGTGAAGTAAAACCTTCCATGAATATTGGATAGTAGCCTGGAGTTAGTAGGAGTCATTGGATTTGAACGTAAATTAATAAAAGTTATACAATGTGAAGAACAGAGCAAAAAAATTGAAGAAATAAACATGAACAGAGCCTCAGGGCTTGTGGGACACTGACAAAGTATCCAAACCTTTATCACTGGAGATCCAATAGGAGAGGAGATATAAGTTAGAGATTTTTTTATTTAGAAAGAAAAAAAAACCAAACAAAACAGAAAAAAAGGGTAGCAACAGTACAGAATTCCAAAGGAAAAAAAAAGAAAAGAACAAAAAAAACCCACTAAGAAATCACTAGTTGATAAGTTACATACTGTCATCATGGAAATAGTTGTTCAAGTTACAAAATTAAAGCACGCAAAGTAGACATTCAAACAGTGAGACTATTAACAGTTCTGCTCAACAATCTAACAAAAACAGTAGTATGGTCATCTATCTTCCACACTTAAACATACATGCAGTTATATACTTTAGAGCACTTTCTTTTGCTCTCTTTTTTACAGTAGCAATTATGCATTTGGGGTTTTATTACTCCTACAGTTCTTATTACTTTTTTATTTTAAAGAGAATAAAACAAGAGGGCAGAACAAAGCAGATTAGAACAGAACAACATAAGCAATACAACACTTTTACAATAAGACAACCAGACATTAACAGTAGCTGTCAAAATATTTCTTTCTCTGCTACAGTTGAGCATAGCTTCAGATACAGTAATATCAAACATAACACAATAGTATAAAACCATTCAAGAGAATGAAAGAATTACAGGACTTTATGAACCAAATACCTATGATCAATGGCTACTATAATATCTCATTATTAATAAAAAGATTTGTTTATACTATCACATATATTAAAATCCCAATAAGACACAACATGATAGAACCCATGGTAATAGCAGAGTGGAAGCATGGTAGGACTTCTAAGGAAGGCATTATTAAATCAGCAATGGCTGCCATAATGTTTTGTTTTCTTCAAAACAGCTGTTCATACCATCGCAAATAATAAAGTCAAACAAAACAGAATAAAACCATTCCAACTGATGAATGAAAACATTGAAAGGCCTCAAAGTAATGAAATAGGAGATCATGATTACCATAAAATCTTATATACTCTTACCAGCTCTCATACTAGGGAGACTATATGGTATTTACACATGTGAGTTTGGTTTATTTTGCTTATGAGTATGGTCTCAAGTTGTGTCCATTTATTTATAAATATCTCAGTGTGATCATTCTTTATAGCTGAGTAGTACTCCATTGTATAAAAATACCACAACTTTTTAATCCATTCTTCAGTTGATGGGCACTTAGGTTGTTTCCAAGATCTGGCTATTACAAATTGTGCTGCTATAAACATGGGTGCACATATATATCACTGCGGTATGATGTTTTCAGTTCTTCTGGGAATATGCCTAGAAGCAGAATAGCTGGGTCAAATGGGACTTCCAAACCCTGCTTTTTGAGGAATCTCCAGACTGACCTCCACAGTGGCTGCACCAGTCTACACTCCCATCAACAGTGCAGAAGAGTTCCTTTTTCCCCACAGCCTCTCCAGCACTTGTTGTTGGTAGTTTTTTTCTATCCTGGCCATTCTTTCTGGAGTGAGATGGAATCTCAGTGTGGTTTTAATTTACATTTCTCTCATGACTAATGATGATGAACATTTTTTCATGTGTTTATTTGTCATTTGTATTTCTTCACCTGAGAACTGTGTATTCATTTCAGATGCCCATTTTTGGATTGGGTCTTTGAATTTCAAGGGTCTGATTTTTTTAATTCTTTATAAGTTCTAGACAGAAGTCCTTTGTCTGAGGGACAATCCATTAAGAGTTTTTCCCAATTTGTGGGTTTTCTTTTCACTCTGCTGGAAAACTCTTTTGACATGCAGAAACTCTTTAATAAGATATGGTCTCAGTTATTGATTCTGGGAAGTATTTCCTGTGTAGTTTGATTCTTGTTCATGAATTCTCTACCTACTCCTATATCTTTGAGGTTTTTACCTCCTTTGTCTTCCAACAGATTTAGTGTTTCTGTTTTAAGATTTAGATCTTTGATCCATTTAGATTTTAGTTTAGTACATGGTGATAGGCATGGGTCTAGTCTTAGTCTTCTGCATATGGACAGCCAATTTTTCCAGCATCATTTGTTGAAGAGACTGTCATTCTTCCAGTGAACATGTTTGGCCCCTTTATCAAAGCTAAGGTGGTTGAGTGAGTTTGTGGTTGTGGTTGTATCTTCCAATCTATTCCATTGATCTTCAGGTCTGTTTATTTTCCAGTATCATGTTGATTTTATTACTGTAGCTTTGTAGTGTAATTTCAAATCAGGGATTGTGATGCCTCCTGCCTTACCTTTGCTGCTTAGAATTGCCTTTGCTATTCTAGGTCTCTTCTGGTTCCAGATGAATTTCAGGAGTGATTTGAGTTATAGATTTAATTTGGTAAATTTATAAGTGGTAACTTTGTATTAGGATTATTTATCAGTTTGTGCCTTATGATTGTGGGAGTATTTTTTTGATAAGTTTGATATGTTCAACATGTAGTGGTTCATATTTTTGCACAGACAAATTATCAAATCACAATGCTTCTGTATCAGGACTCAGAGTGGTGCAAACTCTTGCTTGATAAAATGAAGTAGCTCAATAGTCACCTGAGCACTACTATTCTATTCAACACAAGTAAATCACAGCAGGGCACTGCCTACTCACCACCATTATGATTGCCCATTTCAACACTCCATTCTCAATAAACAGGAGGAAAATCAGCATCTTATCAAACCACTCTAATCTTCACCTATAGAAGACTCTCTTTAACATTGGAATATATTTCTTTTCAACTGCAGATTTTTGTTTTCATTTATTTCTAACATTGGAAAGGTTATATTTTTAATTTTAAACAAAAAAGTAAAAGAGTAATAACACAAACAGGCTAGTAGGAAAGTAGCATTAGTTAATACATTGCATATTGTTATATTTATAGTAGTTGTTCAGAGTACAAGATATAGACATGAAATGTTGCCCAAAAAAGTATTAGCACAAAAATTTCTTTTCAATGAACTAAGAGAAACTGGCTGTATAACTATATATATTTTTTTCTTTTCCCTTCTTTTCCTTTGCCTTTCTCCCATCACAGTTTTTTTTTCCTTTTGAACAGTTTCTTTCATATTCAGCTACAGATTTTTTTTAAAATCACATTTTAAAAAATTCTGGACATAAAACTAATCATAATAAATTCAAAAAATATGTAATCATACAAAATATTTCCATAATCATAACAGAATGGTACTAAAAAATCAAAACCAGATATCTGGAATATCCTCAATTATTGAAAATAACCCACAAGACAAAGAGGAACTCTTGTGGGAAATTAGAGAACATTTTAACTGAGTGAAAATGAAAATACAGTGTACCAGAATTTCAGAAACAGCTAAAACAGTGATCAACAGCAGTAAATACTTAAGCAAGAAAAAAAAAAGTTCTCAAATTAATATGCCTAGCTTTACATTAAGATATGAGAATACAGAGCTAATTAAATTCAAAGTGAGAAGAAACATAACAGAAATCAATGAAATGCAATACAGGAGACAATACAGAAAATTAATGAAATCAAAAGCTAGTTTTTTGAAAAGATGGACAAATCTGATAAACCTATTCCCAAACTGACCAAGTAAAAAGGAGGAATACTTAAATCTCCAAAACCTAAATATAAGAGATGTTGTTTTTATAGATCTATAAATGTTAAAGAAACAATAAGCACGTATTGTGAATAAGTATGTGCCTATAAACATAAAATTAAGATAAAATAGACCAATTCTTTAAAATCCACAAAATATAACTTAGAAATAGGTAACCAAAATATTTTATAAAGACATTGAATGAATTTGTGGCATAAAATATTCTGAAAAGGAAACTTCTGGCTCAGATGGTTTCCTTCAAATCTTCTACCAAATATTCAAGGTAGAAGCATCATTCTACACAAACTATTACAAAAAAAAAAAAGAAGGAAGGAAGGAAGGAAGGAAAGAAGGAAGGAAGGAAGGAAGGAAGGAAGGAAGGAAGGAAGGAAGGAAGGAAGGACAAACATGAATACTTTGCATTTTGTTTTATGAGAACAGCACAACCCTGACACTAAAACCAAAGTTAAACAAAGAAAACTCCAAATACACTTCATGAAGTTAGACACGAAAATCTTGAAACGAGTCTTAGTCAATGAAATGCAGTAATAATTATTTTTATAAATGAATATAATCCAGTGATTTACAAAAGAAATAAAAACGTGATTCAACATTTGAAAAGCAATGTAGGAGATGTGAAACGTCAGCCGCGGTCACTCGAGTCGCGTGGAACAGCGCAAGGCTGGACCTCTGCCGGGTGGGCTCTGCGCCTGGGGCTCTCCCGGAGCCAGTCTGCCTGCCCTTCAGAGGGCCTGCGTCGTCAGTGCTGTCTGGAGGCCTCACAACCGGCTGACAGAGAATGCTGCGCTTAACCAGAAGCCCGTGTTGGCTGTGATTAAAGTGTCCAGGAGTCACTGGCATGCTCTTGGCAGCTCTGAAGGAGCGAGTCTCTGTGGAGCAGATTCCATGCTCCTGGCACTGCTGGCCAGGCCAGGGAACAGTTAGTTGCACTATGGAGGATTCACAGTCTCTCTCAGTGATGTCCTGATGACATGGAAATACTTACTGCATGAGAAACTGAACTTACCTGTGGAAAATGCGGAAGTGGTGGACCATTATGAGGACGTTAAGACTTAAGAATAGTAATACGTGAGATCTGATTGATGTTCATGAAAATGTAGAATTTTGACTTCTAATTCTGCAAATAAAGACAGTATAGCCCTATTCAACAGTAGGATTTTCTCTCGGACAAAGAGTGTGAAGTAGAAGATGAACCTGATCTTCCTACACCCACATCATCCCTGAAATACAACCAGGATGATGAAAAAGGGAAGCTACTATCAAAGACCAGTTGAATACCCTTACATCATAATTGGTCAACTAGCATCCATTATCTATTTCTTCACCATCCTAATTCTTTTCCCACTAGTAAGCATAGCAGAGAACAAAATCCTAAAGTGAAGAGTCCTAGTAATATAAACGATTAATGTGGTCTTGTAAACCAAAAATAGAAATAAATTTTTACCCAGGACACACAATTCAAGGAAGAAAAAAAAGCCATACCATCAGTACCCAAAACTGAAATTCTTATTAAACTATTACTTAACAACATAGATACATGTTCACATGGTGCTACTACCCCACGTACATACACACAGTGCACTTTTTCACATCTCCATGTACATCGTGCATTAATGCATGTCCCCATTAAACAAATATACTAGTACATAACATGCAAGATAAGACATAAACCATTATGTGTTTAATCAGCATTAAGTTATTATCCCTACGACTGTCAAGCAAACACATTAAACTATAAGCATACATAAACCATTAAGCTCTTTACCCCACTTTACCTTCTCAACAACACGACTACCCACAGCCAAAGTACTACGATTCTATTTTACATAATACATTCATTCCATCATTAGTCATGCCCCATTAAGTCAAATAAGTCCTTGTCAATGTGACTATCCCTCTCCCATGATCAACCTCTTAATCTACCATCCTCCGTGAAACCAGCAACCCACTAGATAGGGATCCCTCGGCTTGGTCTGGGCTCATAACATGTAGGGGTTTCTAATAATGATCTTTAAGAGACATTTGGTTCTTATTTCAGGGCCAGAACTGTAAACTCATTTATTGCTCTTAAATAAGACATCTTGATGGACTAATGTCTAGACTGGCCCATGATCAACATAGCTGCGATTTCATGCAGTTGGTATCTTTTTATTTTCGGGGATGCTATAACTCACCATCGCTGCCGAAGGTGTGGATCCCTCAATTCAATGGTAGCTGGACTTATGAATGAAGTATCCTTGTTCCACATGAGAAGATATCAGTGGGAATTCTTTTAATGCTCAAAAGACATAACCTTTGAACACACGTATATACATATTTAATCTTTTTGTATTTAAACCTGCTAGAGAATTCCAAGAGTGACCTGGCCCAGGCTCATATTCTCACTATTCCCGACTGTGGACTTGAAAGAGAAGCCTTCACCAATTTCAAACACACTGCCCTAGAGAAGCAAATGTCTGTCTTTTTGGTGGCCATGTCATTTATTAGAAGGATTGAGCACGGAGGGAAAACCAATCACCGTTGCCCTCTGATCCCTTAAGGACATGTGCAAAGGGGTTATCTAATTTCATTGACAAACTACATGAGATTCTTGGAGAAATATCAAACCCAAGCATTGCAGGGAGTTGGATACTGTCGGTAATAAAGATACAGCTGATGAAAGACCAGAGCAGCAAGGCTTCCTTCTGTCAAGCAGGAGAGAAAGTTGCTCAAGATTTGGATTTGATGATTAAAAATATTGTCACTTCTCAACAAGAGGGCAGAGCTCTTGGCCCCACTGGCATAAGTCCTGCACAGCCAATATCTCATGCCATAAACCACACACTGCCTACTGTGGCAGAGACACTGTGAAAACTTTGCTGATTGTTCTGGATGAAGAAGCAGCCATTGTGCTGACCAGGAACAAAGCAGAGCCTCTACGCAGTGACAGGAATACGACCCATTGCAATGGAGCTTCTGTATTCACGCTTTTTAGATCTCCTGTACAAGTGGATAATTCATCAGTTCAACTCTTAAGAGAATGCATCAATGAAGCAAGCCTTAATTAGATCCCAATTTTTCTGTACTTACAAAGAGGAATCCATGCTAAGCAAGGATAAATGGAATAACATGAACTCGGCATCAAAGCCTTTGTGTGTTCTTCACATGGAAAAAGGCCTTGCTGAGAGTGTAGAATTCATCTGTGGAAGATCAACAATTGGAACATGTTCAGGAAATGTTCACCTGGACAGAAGTAAAAATGACAAAGTGTCAAGAAAATCAAATAGGAAAC
Organism: Dolichotis patagonum; assembly: GCA_004027295.1. Taxonomy (NCBI): domain Eukaryota; kingdom Metazoa; phylum Chordata; class Mammalia; order Rodentia; family Caviidae; genus Dolichotis; species Dolichotis patagonum. The sequence goes on from PVJX010000126.1 coordinate 68,720, forward strand.
AGAAGTTCAAAAAGGAAACAGGTGTATTTGGATGGTCAAAATATTCTCTGTAATAATGGAAATGAACCACCTCAACATAAAAATGTTGAGATATCTGTTGTAGTTAAGGGTTGCAAGGAGAACAATTACATACCGGACACAGAACTTATAATATTATTTTATGATGATCACCCAGAGTTAAATACAAGAACGTGCAGGAAATCTTTGTAAGACACTAAAGACCTGGAAAGCCCAGCTGAGGGCTTGGATCCCTCAGGAGTAATGTCCTGCATGAGTCCAGCTGAAGACCTCGAGCTCATGACAGTGCCTCTCACAAGTTTAACTGGAAGTCTAGATCTTACAACAATAACTCATTCAAGTCTGTTTTACGGATCTGTGCCTCAAGGTCAGTGGTGGAAGCTAGAAAGTCTGGGCCAGTGGGATGAAGGATCTGTGCCAGTAGGTTGAGGGTTCTACACTGGAGCTCAGCAATGTTCAACATAAGAACCAGGACTCCCCTGAAAAGTACCACAGCCATCCTCAGTGACAAAGGGGTCCCAAGCTCCTCTGACAATGAGAACAGTCAATTCCATATCAGGAAGCCGTGTGATAAACCTCCTGGAGATTAAACAGCAGACATCTTCCTCTCAGGAGCCAGAAAGTGATGCTCAGAAGACCAAAGCTCTTGCAAAGTGAACTGCAACCATTCTCAGCAACAAGGTCCTGAGCTCCTCCAGTGATAATGACCTAACTCATACCTGCGAAGCCAGCATGACAAGCTTCTCCAGGAGAACCAACAGCTCCAAACAACAACACTTAGGAGAACCCACACTGCCACACTATTCCTTTCCACATCTCTTTTTATGCTGGGAACTTCCCTCAGGTGGGCTGTCTACATTCCGCATCATGCTGATTTAATTCAGCTGGTGTTAAGTTGATCACTGGTTTTTAATCCATAACAATACATAAAGTATCAAATGATTTCTGAAAGAAGCTGAATGGCAGACTAACCAGAGTAGCAAGAGGCAGTAAATGTGCTGCCAAAACCAAGTTGATTATTGGCCAAAGTAACTCAGTTTTTCATGCTATGATTTTGTCATTGATGTGCTTTAGATTGACATATCTATGAAATCATTCACCAAAATCATGTATTTAACTTTAAAATATCAGGGTGTAAATAGCAATACTTATTCTGTTGTGAAGTGTATGTAAGGTTTCTCTGTTGTTCAAAAATACCATTTAGTCATATTATGTAAAATTTTCACAAAGTTTAATGCACGGGAATAAAAGTATGTCATTTGGATTAAGGATACATCCATCTTAGCACAGCTTTGTTTTAAAACAGATGTTTAAGATAATAATAGAAATTATAGTAGTAAGAAGGGCTTTTCTCCCCATTGGCAATGAAATGGTTCTGTTTTCGTCTGAGAAAATGGTGTGTACCAGCAGGTATCGGACTTGCTAGCAAGCTCGGTACACTCTGCCCAACTTACACCACAGCACCAAAGGAAACAGAGTAAATTATTTAAAAGATCGTAATTACCACACAAATCTAAGGAAAAAATGGCTCTGTTATAACTACTGTATAATCACAATTACAATAACTGGATGCTTTTCTAGCCCAAATTTCTGACAGGGGATACTTAATATCAACTAGAATTGAACCATGGTCGTATTTCATCATGTTATGATTAGATCCAAACTCAGAGTTCTGTTATGGTATTGAGATATAAGAACTGAGTTTTAAAAGATTAGTCACTGTCAAAACCTCTCCTTACTATTGGAAATTTAGTTGAGTTTTCTTCATTCCCTATTTCTCTCTTTTCTTGTGTTCGTTCAATATTCTTCGCTCCATTTTTAGCTGGAAAAGCTAAAAAGCTACAGATCTTTACAGTGCAAGACAAGCTTTAGAGCCAGGTTCAGTGGCAGGCCATGGTTTATGAAACTATGTTTGGATCCTGTAAAGAGAAACATGATTCATATTTTAGCTATCTTCTTTGGAATGGAACTATGATACAGTTGTGTGGCATCCTTATTGATCAGTTTAGATATGCTTCTGTCTCTTTAAAACTACCTTAGATAGAAGTTTACTTCAAATAAAACATCTTTGGATAAGAAGTATTGTTTAGGATGAGAGAACAACCCAGTATGTATGAAATTTTATCAGTTGTCCTAATGCATTTTGTGACTATTTGTGTGTACTTCTGTTTATAAAATAAACACAAGTGCTAGTTTTACTTTTTAGAGGATTTATGTAAGCCATTTCAACTGCAATAAAAAATAAGACTGCCACTTACCTTTGAATTTTTGTTTTCCTCATATTCATGGAACCATTCTCATCGTTTTTATGTTGTTTCAAAGAAAGAGCAATGACTGATCGTTCAGCAGTGTCTTTCTTCTGAAAAGTCTTCCCCATCCTAAAGGTATTAAAAACCAGGTCATCTTCCAAATTCTTTATGGACTGACTTGGAAGCTGAAAGTAGAATACCTTTGAGAAAATAAAGAAAAAGTAATTATTAATATGTAGGAAGAGAGACTCATCTTTGCCATTCTTAGTTCAATATTTGCATAAGGTCAAACAAGAATGTGTAAAATGAAGAAAACTTTTGCAGTCAACTTGCTCACTACCTGGTTCCCTTCCTTTATATATTTTCCAACTTGAAAACACTTCAAAGACCCTTTCATCATTTTAGAAGTGGCTAATCCAATAAAGGCTGACTTCTGCAGAGCTGCTGATACCCACATTGTCTCAGTTTTAGTGACATGCTGTTTATTTCCACAATGAGTTTTCTGAAACTCTGATTATGACCTGAGACAAGGCTGGATGTTGGGCACAGTATGGTCCCTTGAAAATGGGTGGTTATGAAGGAGACCATGGGTCACCAAGCTTATTCACTGTCACTGTTTCTATCCATGTGTCTTCTGATGAATTTATTAAAACTCAAGTGTCTTCACTCAAAGATGATAAGGATTCAAGTTTTATTTCCTTTCAATCCCAATTACATTGAAATAATCTTCAGAAAGGATTTTGCTGTATAAATACTCAACATCTTTGGTGATTAAAATACATATTCTTCTCAATGTGAACAAGAAAAAAGAAAACTAATATAATTCTCTATATTAACAGACTAAAAAATAAAGTACTATAGGCTATATCAATAAATGTAGAAAAAACATTTGACAAAGGACAGTATCTTTTTATTTTAAAAAATTTAGCAAAATAGGAATAGAAAAATACTGTTAACCTGGTTAAAGAATTACACAAAATCCCACAGCTAACATCATTTATTTAACATCAGACCAGGCATGGTTGTACATGCCTCTAATCTCAGCACTCAGGAGGCTGAGGCAGGAGGATCTTTGTGAATTCGAGGCCATATTGGGCCACATAGTGAGTTCAAGATCTGCTTGAAGCTTGCAGCAATACCCTTCCTTATTAAAAAAATGAATGCTTTACAAGATCAAAAATATGGAAAATGTGCATTCCCTCTATTCTTATTCGACATTGAACTATAAACCCAAGTCAGTACAATAACGCAAAAGACAATACAATAATAAATTGCACAAGAGAAAAAGGGAAATAAAACTGTTTCTAATCATAATTGAATTCAATGTCTACATAGAAAAAACCCTAAAGGAATTTCAAATAATCCTAGAATTAAAAAATAAGTTTAGCAAGCTCACAGAATACAAATGAATTGAAGTTTATCCTTTCCCCAATGTGTCCTCTTGGGGCCACTATGGAGACTAGAGTGGTGACTAGCCACAAAATTCAGCCTCTCTTTCCTCTGAAAAGATCATGCCCTTGCTTCTGCTTATGTGATGTATTATATTTATTGATTTGTGTGTACTGAAATATCACTGCATCCCTCTAACGAATACCCAATAGGTACAGAAAAATTCAACATCCATTCGTGATAAGAATGCTGAAGAAAATAAGAGGACAAAGGTTTTATCTCAATCTGGTAAAAAGCCATCTATGACAAGTGAATGTCCAATATTGAACTAAACAGAGAGATAGTGACAGCTTCCCTCCTAAATCTAGGAACAAGATAAGAATGTCTTCTATCACCACTTCAGTTTAATACAGTTCTTGAAACATTAACCAGAGCAATTAGACAAGAGGAAGTAATAAAAGGAACATGGATAGAGAAGAAAAAAATTAAATTCCATTATTTGCAGATGGCATGATCCTTTACATAGAAGTCTCCAAAAATTCCACCAAAAGACTTCTGGAACTAGTACAAATTCACTAGCATATCATGACACAAAGCCAACATTCAAAAATCAGTAATGTTCCTGTACACTAGAAACAAACTCACTGAAAGGGAAATTAGAGAAACAATACCTTTTACAATAGCATCAAGAAAATGAAATATTTAGAAATTAACATAATCAAGGAAGTGAAAAACCCCTACAATGAAACTATAGTATATACATAAAGCACCGGGTGTCCTGGGGCATGCCTGTAATCCCAGCACTCAGGAGGCTGAGGCAGTAGGATCACTGTGAGTTCAAGGCCAGCATGGGATACATAGTGAGTTCAAGGCCAGGCTGTACTATATAGCTAGAATTTGTCTCAAAAAAGAAAAAAAAAAGGAGATGGAAAAGCGTATCAGAAAATGGAAAGACATTCCCTTTTCCCAGGCAGGCTGGATGGAGTCAACATAGTCAAAATGGCCATACTTTCAAAACACTGTACAGATATAATGAATTTTCAATCAAAGTACCAGTAACATTCCTTGAAAAACTGGAGAAAGCAATGCTAAAATTCGTATGAAACCAGAAGAGACCCAGAATAGTAAAAACAAGTCTGGGAGAAAAGGGCACCAGAGGGGTAACCACAATATCGGACATCAAATTATACTACAAAGCTACAGTGATAAGAACAACATGGTATTAGCAAAACACAAACAACAATGAAGCAGACTTGTGGATCCATAGAACACAATAGAAGATACAGAAACAACTCCAGGCCCATTTAGCTATGTTATCATTTATGAAGGAGCCAAATTACTTCACTGAAGTAAAGATAGACTCTTTAACAAATGGTCTTGGGAAAGTTGGCTATTCACACACCAAATATTAAATCTAGATCTGTAATTTCTCACCACTCACTAGGCTAAAATCAAAATGCATCAAAGATCTTAACATTAGAACAAAACCAATCTACTGGAAGCTAAAATCAGTAAAACTCTAAAAGATATAAGTGTCCACACAAACTTTCTGAACAGAATCCCAAGAAGTAGCACCAAAAATCAACAAATTGGGTATCAACTATAGAATGCTTTTGTGCACCAAGGGAAACAATCAACAGAGTGCAGAGACAACATTCTGGATGGGAAAAAAATTCACCAGCTCTTCCTCATATAGAGATCTAATATCTAAGATACATAAAGGACCCAAAGAAATTAGAGACCCTAAATAAAAGACCTAATTGAAGTGGGTTCATAAACAATATAGGAATCCAAGTAGACAAATTGATAAATTTGGAATTTAATTAGCTGAGCTCAGTGACCACTCACATGGACCCATTTTCGAGTCTCACCAAGTGGCTGCAAACTAGAAAATTACAAAGCTTTTAAACAGAGAACCACAAAAAGACATCCTGTTGGAAACAATTTAGCTAGAATCTTACATTAATTTTTAGTTGACACCTGTATTCTGCTTCTTTTGTTGGGCAGGTTAATTTTTCTCTTGTGGATACAACTAATTCTGCTTTTCTCATGGGACATTATACCCCGAGCAATTTTCCATTTTCCTGGGAAAATGCAGGACACTAGTTAAATGCAGGGCTCAAGATGGTGTCAGTTATGCCAAGCTACAACACTAATCAAAATAAATGGACAATTTAAATAAGTAAATACTTCTCAGATATACAACTAACAAATTCATAAAACAATGTTTAACATCTATAGCCATTAGGAATTGCAAATTAAAACATCAAGATGCTACTTTACTCTAGAAATTATGACTATTATCAAGAAATCAAATAATTTTTAAAAATCCTGGTGAGGCTATTAGGAGAAAGAACCCTTCTAAATTGCTAGTGGAAATCAGAGTAGGACAACTACTATGTTAATCAATGTGAAGATTCCTCAAAAAACTAAAACTAGAAATGTCATTTGACCTAGAAATTTCCCTTTTAGGTATCTTCCTAAAACAGGTGAAAACATCATATTTTATTGGTACATGCATAACCATGTTTATAGGAGCACATATCACAATAGCTAAATCTTCAAGGTGGCTTGTATATCCATCATCAGGCAAATAAATACATAAAATGTGGCATTAATTCGCAATGGAGTACTACTCTGATCTAAAGAATTATGAACGTGAGTCGTTTGTGGGAAAGTGGGTGTCCCTGGAAACCATAATGTTGAATGAAATAATTCAAACACACCAGCTTGAATATCTCCTATGTGACAAAGTCAAAATATAAAGAGCAAAATTAAAAATAGATAATAGGAAGTATGAAGATAAATCTTGCTGAAACAGTTAAAGATATCATACAACAATACATGCTTACCCATGTTTATTCATAATAGTTAAATCTAGGAAGTAGTCTATATTCCATCAATAGATGAGTGGTAAAGAAAATTCAGTATTCATACACAAAGGAGTACTACTCTGCCAGAAGAAAGATAATAAACTTGAGTCATTTGTATTAAGATGGATGCACTTTGAGATCACAATCTTGAGTGAAATAAATAGGACACACAAGCTTAAATGGTTCTCTTATATGAGAAACTCAAATTATTAATAAAGAACAAAACAAAAAGAGAGATAATAACAAGTAGGGAAGCATATCACCCTTAAATGGGAAGAAGACCAAGAAACAGAGGGGCGGTGGAGGAAGGTGAGGAGATATGGATTATAAGAGGAATTAAGATGTGTTTATGTGCATGTACCATTGACACAAGAGATGTAAACATTATGTGCCTCGAACATGCACTAATAAAAAGAAAGACCTTTCCTCAAAATACACTGTAGAAATGGTTAAAGATGTATCTCAATCCAAAGTACGTGGCTTTAATCTCCAGTATTCAAAAGATAAGTAAATAAATAAATAAAGTTGACTATAAACATTTGGATTTATCTCTAAGGATCTTTATTCTTTTCCATTGGCCTCTGGTTTGGTTTCTACACCAGTACCATATTATTTATTGACTATAGCTTTGTAATATGATTTTAAAGTAGTAAGTATGATACTTCAATTTTGTTTCCCATGCTCAGCATTGTTGAGGCTGTTTGCTGTCTTTTATGGTTCCATATGAATTTTTATTATTTTTCTATTTCTGAGATGAATGCCATTAGTATTTCAATAGGATCACACTGAATCTTTGTGTGTGTGTGCATGTGTATGATCTTTGATATTTTATACATGTACATAATCATGTCATCTTCAAAAAGAAATAATTCCAATTTGGATTCCTTATACTTTTCTTATCTGAGTCTTCCTCCTATTATTTCCTGCATTATGTTGACTAGAAATGGTGAGAATGGGTACTCTTGCATTGTACTGGATCTTAACGGGAAATCTTGCAGTTTTTCGCCATTGATTATTAGTTGTGGATTTTCCACAATTGGCTTTTTTATGTTTAGAAACTTTCTTTTTATACCTCAACCTTTATAAGGTCTTACCAATTAAGGATGTTTTACTACATTTAATGCTTTTGTCACATCAATTTAGATGATGGTGAGGTTTCATTTTTAAAGGAATCATATCATCATTTGACTAGCATTTGTTAAACCTGCCTTACATTTCAAGAATAGTAATCTTTTTGACATGTATTGGGGGATTCTGTTTAATACCTGAGGATTCTTGCATCAATGTTCATAAGAAAATCTTGCCTACAGTTTTTTTCCTTATGTTGTCTTTGGTATCACTGTGATTCTAGTCTCATAAAAGGTGTTGGAAAGACTTTTCTTTAGTTCTTTTTATTTTTTTTTTGAGGAGTTAGAAAATACTGGTAATACTTCTTTAAATATTCAGTAGAATTCAGTCATAAATCCAGTAGGTCCTTTGTTTTTCTTTCTTCAGAGCCTTTTGATTACTACTTCAGTCTGTTCATTTGTTTTTAGTCTACTCAGGCTTTCTATGTCATCCTGACACATTCTTGGTAGTCTGTGTTTGTCTAGAAATTTTTCATTTTCCTCTAAGTTATCCACTTTATTGGCATACTGTAGTCCCTTATGATCCTTTTATTTCTGTGGCATCGATTACATTTCTCCACCTTCATTTTTTATTTTATTTGACTCATCTTTTTTTCCTATTTTAGTTAGCTAAAGGTTTGTCAATTCTGTTTAGCCTCTCAAAAACTAATGCTAATTTTAATCAACTTTCTCTACAGTTTTTCTGTTCTACATTTATTTCTGATGCTTATGATTTCCTTTCTCTTGCTAATTTTGGATTTAATTTGCTTTTTGTAGTTCCCTCCAGCATAAAGTGACACTATTTACTTGGAAACTTTCTTCTTTTTAAAGAACCAGAGATGCTTGTTGCTATATCTTAGAACTGCTTTTGCTGTATCCAATTTATTTTGATATATTGCATTTCCATTGTCATTTGTTTCATGGTATTTTTAAGTTTACCTTATGACCTGTTGACCCATTGCTTGTTTGGAAGCATTTTTTAAAGATTCTACATATTTGTGAGTTTTCCAAGACTTCTTTGACTACTAAGTTCAAGTTGTAGCCAGAAAAAAATATTAGATGTGATTTCAATGTTCTTTAATTTGTTAAGATTTGTTTTGTGACCTAACACGATTTATCTAGGAAAATGATCCATGTGTACTAGAAAAGGAAGTACATTTTTCTCTTTTTTGTACAAAAGGTTTGTTATATGTCTGTTAGATCCGCTTGTTCTAAAGTACATTATAAGTTCAATATTTCCTTATTAATTTTGTCTCTGGTAGAGGTATTCATTGTTGAAAGTAGAATGTTGAAGCCATGTGTTATGTGTTATTTTCTGTTTTTCTCTATGACTATTGGTATTGTTTTATATATCTAAGTGTTCTAACATTTTGTGTATATGAAATTATAATGTCTTTTTTATGAATTGACACCTTTATCATTAAATAATGATGTACTTTGTCTTTTGTGACAGTTTCTTACTTAAAGTCTACTTGTCAGATGTAAGTGTATCCACTTCTCTCCTGGTCACTATGTTCATGGAATAACTTCCATCGGCTCACTTTCAGCCTCTGTGTGTCCTGACAGCTTGGATTGGTCTACTGTAGGCAGCAGATAGCTGTCTCTTTTATTTTCAGTCCATTCATTTACTCTGTGTCTTTTGCTTGGAGAATCGTATCTGTTTGTATTTAAGGTTATTATTCATAGGGAAGAGCTTACTCCTGACATTTTTCAGTTGTCCTTTGGTTGTTTTGTACCTCCTTCCTTCCTTATCTAACCTCAATTTGATAATTTTCTGTGGTGCTAAACTTTTGTTCCTTTCTCCTTATAATCTGTAAGTCTGTTAGAGTTTTTGTTTTGTGGTTATCATACAACTTCTATAACATATATTGTAGATGCAATCTACTATTTTAAACAGATAAAAAATTCACTTCCTGTTACATGCAAAGTTCCAAATTTCTGTCCACACAAGTTTTGGATATAGCAATTTACATTTTTTATATTGTATATTCTTTAACAATTTAATTAACTTAAGTCTTTTTTGGAACTTTTCCTTTATGCTAGAGATACAGACCACCATAATAGTACTGGCATATTCTGGATTTAACTACATATTTACCTCTACCAATGAATGTTTTATATATACATATATATATATATATATATTCATAATAATTATCACTTTTTATGTCCAATTGAAAAACCCCCTTAAGCATTTACATAAGACACATATAGTGATAATGAATTCTCTAAACTTTTGCTGGCCTGGAAAAGAATTTATTTGTCCTTCACTTCTGAAGAATAGCTTTGCTGTGTATAATATTCTTGGGTTACATTCTTTCCCCAGTAATTTAGACATATCATCCCATTTTCTCCTAGCCTGCAAGGTTTCTGCTGATAGTCTAATGAAAATTCTAGTACCTGTGACTTGCTGTTTTCTCCTGTTGCTTTTTAGTGTTATCTGTCTCCAACTTCTTTACATTGGATGCAATGATGAAGATTTTTTTGTGATAAACCTAAAGGAATATTTGGGCTATATGGATCTGATATTTATGTCTCCTTCAGACCTTGGGAAGTTTTTAGTGATTATTTCATTAAAGAAGTTTTCTATGTCTATGACTGTCATTATCCTTAGAACCCAAATGGTGCAGATATTTTTCACTTAATGGTTTCCTATGAGTCCTTTAGGTTGTTTTTACTCTTTTTAATTGTTTTTTGTTTGTTTTTCAGCTCAAAAGACCCACCTTCACATCACAGATTCTTTATTGTGCTTGTAATAGCACACTATTTAAGCTCTTGGTTATATTTATATATATTTTAATTTTTAGGGCTGGGGATTTAGCTCAGCAGTACAAGTGTCTACCTGGCAAGCATGAAGTCATGAGTTTGATCCCCAGTACCAAAAAAAAAAGCCTGTATATTTTATTTTTTGAATCCTTCAGGTCCAAGATTTCCATTTTTATGATATCCATATATTTATTGACCTCTTCATTTCATTGAATTATCTACTATATCTCAGTTTCCTTAAATTATTTTTAATTGCTTTTGAATGATTTATAAATTTCTGCTATTTTATGCATCCGTTTCTAGTGAGCCACTGTGTTTGATACTCTTTTGTGCTTCTTGTGTGCCTGTTTTGATGTCTGTGCATCTACTGGGGAAGCCACCTCATCCAAACACTGCTGAATGACTTTAGTCAGGGAAATCTCTCACCTGCAAATAGGCTTCTGGGAGCTGATGAAGAACCTTTCTTTCCAGGCAAGTGGTATATTTTCCATGGTCTCATCAGTTATAATCGGTGCTAGTGATGACGGTCATGGCCTCAGTTGCCTAGACTACAGGAGTTTGTGGCAGTGATGGTGGCTATGTAGGCTATTAGATCAAAGGCTTTGGGATCAGGCTATTGTTTTTCCCTTGGTGAAGATTTCAGCTGCAGGGCTGTCTCAGTGTCAGCATCTGACAAGACGCACAAGCAGCTGCAAATGGCTTTGGGATCCAGGGGATGGATACTTGTAATACCTGTGAACCTAGGTTTCTAGAGGAAGGGTCTTGCAAAACTACCATAACCCTTGAAACCTGAGCCACTTGAGTGTTTTTCAAAGTGCAAGTGGATGCAGTTACCCCACCAAGTGGAGGTCTGTTATTACGAGATGCACAACAGCAGCTTGGGGGACTGGGGAGTAGTTATGGTTTTGACTCTGGAGTCAGGGCACATTCCTGGCTTGTTTCCAGGAAACAAAAGCTGGTGTAGAAATAAATGTGTTAGGCTTTCAGGGTCATACGGTCACAAGCACTCAATTCTGCCTTTATAGAGAAATCTCCTAAATAATAGTAAATGACTAAGATGGATATATTCCAGTAAAATTATATTTATAAACACTAAAATTTGAATTTCATAAGATTTCAATGTATCACAAAATATTCTTCTTTTAATTGTTTTATTCAACCATTTAAAAAAACATTATGACCCATATAAAAATGGTAAATTTACAGGAATATTTACAAGCTTTGGCCATAATTTACCTATGCCTGTTTTATATCTAGACCTTCCCAATCTGTCCTTTGTCATCTGGACCCTGATTTTCTGTATCATATTAAACTTTAATCTTCATGTTAAATACAAAAGAGAAGTGTTTGAAGGTTTTCTTTGACTAGTTGGTGAACTATTCCATTCCTGAGGTAAGTAATTTTTATACCATCCTGTTACCGGTTAAGTGGAGAATGTAGTTTAAAATAGTAAGTGGTTGGTGCTAGTTTGACTCAGTGGCATGCCTTTTATAGACAATAAAATGGATTAAACCCAGAAAAGAGTGGAAAGTAAACTTAATTAAAAGACGTCTGAAACTTCCTCTTTTCACATTTTTTGGAAAATTGGAGTTAGAGGTAGGAGTCATTCAAACTTTCCAGTGATTTTTCTTACTCAGAACTGAAGTGCATCTATTTTAGTTCATGAATTACCCACTTTCCATTTTCCATACTATTTAATTTACATACAGAAAAACAAGTTGTTATATATGAATTCTTTCAACTCAGCCTTTTCAATTCTTGCAAGTCCTATACCTGGGATTTCTTTGCTCTGTATTGCTTGATTAGCAAAAGTTCTGCTCTTACACATTTGTAGTCATGACTTCCTTAACTCGAATCAGGCTTGACATTAAAAAAAAATGATATTTTTCTCATGCCTATGTCTTGTAATCTAAGCAACTATTTTGAAGCTAATAATATGCAATATATTAACCATAGTTAACCTCCTATTATGTTACTTTGAAATTCTCATCATTTTGTTTTTTTATTTAAAAAAACCATCAAACTAAAATGATACAATAAAATACTTAATGATCACATTTATAAATGATCAGATTTACTGTTACAAAAAGCACTGTAAAAAGATTGAAGAGGACAGATCAAAACCAAAAAAGACATGTAAAGTATTAAGAGCTATTTGCTTGAGAATGCAGCATTGGGAGTAGTATAGGAATTAAAATGCCTATTATGAATATATTATCATCTTAATCTTGATTGCTTTTGATTTAAATTAATGTTCTCTGAGCATACATCAATTTATCATGAAAGACCTTTATTTTACCTTACCCTAAACTGTCACCATAACGCATCTTTCTCATATTATACTCTTTAAATCCCTTAGGATGGGTCTTGTCTGTTTTTATCTTTTATGATTTGTCATTCTTTTCAAATGTAAGATGATTTATTCTCACAGCAGAGTGGAATTTGATTAAGTCCCTTCACAATGGTCAGGGATAAGTTTTTTTTATATTCCAGGAATATAAAGTCATTTGCTTGTGAAATTCAGAGTTTTAAATCTGTCTAAGTAGGAATCCTTTCAGCACTGTTAGAGTTTCCTCAATACTGGAATATGTCACGGTGGTTTTCCAACAAGACTGTCACAGAAAGTTGCACAAAGAACCTCCAAATTACAAAATGGCTCTGGTCCCACCAGAAAGTGAATTTTGACTACTGAAGATAAATCTCTTAAAGCATGTTTGGCTAGTTACCATTTGATTTTTAAAGAGAACACCCTTGCACAGTGCTCTTTTGTTTTTGACATGGAGAATAAAGTTTAATGTGACAAAATCCAGTGTTCAAATCCATGACAAAAGACACAGTAGGTAAACTATGACCAAAGCCAATTTATTGCCAGTTTACTATTTTTGTATGTTCTAAAAGATTAGAATAAGGCCTGGGGATTTAGCTCAGCAGCAGAAGCGCCTGTCTGACAAGTGCAAGGTTGTGAGTTCAATTCCCAGTACCAAAAAAAATAAATAAATAGAAGATTAGAATTATTTTTATTTTTTAAATGACTGAATAACATAATCCAAAAACTTTCATGATAGATTAAAATCATATAAAATTCAAATTTTAGTGACTCTAAACAAATTTGAATTGGAATACAATCATCTTAGTCATTTACTATTATCTGGTTATATAGTCACTATCAATGAAAGGTAAAGTTGAGTACTTGTGATAGAGACCACGTGGCTCTCAAACCCTAACATATTCACTCTCTGATGCTTGCAGAAACAGGTTGCTGACCCCTGCTCCAAAAGCATAGACTTTCCTCTACTTTTTCCCTTATTTCCAGTGTGCATTGATTAATACTTCTGTTAGTGGAAGTGAAAAAACAACATCTTTATGATGATTGATGTCCTTTGAAATCTTATCTTTTATTGATTTTTTTTCCACATAAAACATTGTTTTCTTATAATTTTCTAAGAAATATCTGGAGCTTATTTGAAGACAGAAACGTCTACGGTGTTTTACAATCATATTCAGTGATTTTAACAATGAAGAATAAAAGTAAAATGAACTATAATGTATATGGAAATCCTAAATATCCCAAGACACCCAACTCTTTAAAATTTCTTTCATTATTCTAGCTATACCTAATTTGCTAGATACCTAATATCAGAAAATGCAGTACTTTATATATACAGTATATGGACACATAAGCATGCAAAACTTCCACAAATTGTTGGAGTATGTTACTTTTTTCTACCATCAGGGAGACTAGTTTTGAGGAATAACTGCATTTTGGTTTCAGCAAAGAATGGGCAAGGTTCTGATAAAATATAGTATCAAACCAAAAACATAAACTGAGATGAAAAAAGAAGACTAGATGGAAGAAACAAACAAACAATATTGGCCTTAAAGAAATAATTTTGAGATGCATTGTCTTATAAAGATGTTATTCTCTGGACCTTACTCTATCCAAACTTCCTACCACATGTTCCAGGAAAATAAAAGTGTTCCACTCTAAATCTCACTACCCCCAAATACCTCAGCAGTGTGGAAAGCTTTGTACTGTGGCTGATGGCCACCCAGACTCTGTAAGTTCCTCACATAATTCTGGTTTTGGAGTCCACTCTGCCCTAATGGCTGACATAAGATACCACTTTATAGTTGCTCCTCTTCTAAATTCACCCTCTAGGGTGGTTCACAATAGTGCACTTGAATCCTCTTCACATGCTTAAACTCTAACCTACACTGTCTTTGCTCTTAGAAAATGCTCTTGAAATCCTAAGTATGTTGTGCCATCACCTCTTCACACATAGGGTATTTACCTTTGGGCAAGTTCTGACAGTTTCCTCAGAGAAAGTGAAAAGTTCTCAGATCTCTTAGATGCATTTCTTCTTACCCATGTATAAGAAGAGGTGAATTCTAAAAACTTCCATAAATGATGGCCTTTTATATAATGCCTGCTATAAAAGCAACACATAGCATTTACAGTGACATAACATTTATATGATATATAAGTCGGTAGGATTATCCTCCACACTTCTATTTCCTACTCTTGACCACAATACCTATTTGATCACTATGACCTTGGCTCATTATCTGTATCTACATGTGATTCTCACTTTAATCTACTCCAGCCCTTGACTTTCCCAGTATCAATGGAAGTTGGTGAGACTCATCAATAAATATATTATATTTAACTGCTTAGATTTGGCATTAAGTACTCTGATTTGAAGAATGGAATGAATGATGGTATAGTTGATACGGTAAGAATGAAAGATGAATGTAAAAAGCACGCAAATACTGGAAAAGACAACAAATAATGTCAATGATGGAGAGATGGGAGAAGACAAAATAAATTTCCATGGGAAATTAATTAATAGGAATAAGGTATACATTTATTATTATGCTTACTAGAAAAAATACAGATTTGTGAATGTATCAACACCACTGTAAGAAAACATTAATAAAAAAATAAAATAAGATGATGTAAAGAAGAATAGTAGGCAAAGTGTACGAAGTGGTAACCTGGGTGGCAAATATCCTGAAAGAGTAGGTGAATGACCACAGTGCAGGAAAAACAGGCTTAGGTGTTCTGATTAATGTGAAGTCCTCGTGCCTCTCTGAGATCCTGGCAAATCACAAGGTCAGCCAAGTTCAGTTTCTTCTTCTACAAAACAGGTACTAGCATTTAACATCACACATTTCTTATGACATTACATAAGGTCATATTCAAAGGTGAAAATGGTTTGTAAACAATATGAATATGTGAAACAATTGGCACTTTAAGTATGATTAGTGAAGAGAATGCTGAAACTACTAAGCAGTGCTTTATTATGGACTTTTCCAATATTGTAGTAGTATAAATGCCAACAGAAATGGTAAGAGGCTAAAAAATGTAGAATTTAAGAGCATAGTCCCTACTGTTTTAAAATTAATTCAGTATTGCATTCTGGCTCTGAATCAATATCTTTTACCCTCAGTGATCTCACCCTCCCCCAAAGAAAGGTTAAGATTTAAGCATCTATGTCATCTGGAATTAAACAACTCATATAAAGGTCTCAGTACACATAATGCTCTAAATATAAAAGCAATTGTTGATGTTATTAAGTACAGCCAATTGAGTGAGAAGAGATGGCAACATGACTTTTCAATTCCTAAAAATTCGGGAAGAAATTCCTCTGTAATTTTAGGAATTCCTCTCGTAAAAGTTATTGAGGCAAGTAAATATTCCCACCAAGAGTTTTCTTTGAAGCTGATAGCAAGAATGTGATGCTGGACAACTACCCAAGGAAAACATGGAGTATATCACGTTGCAGTTGTTTTTCTGTGGTTTATAAAAGTTGAGGTCTGGAAGTCAAGACCATGGTCAGAAATTGACTAAAATATACAAAGCCAGGAGGTTGATTAAGAAGGAGCTTTGAAGAAAGACAAACTGGATGCCAAGAACTCACAAATACATCATTTTTGAAAGCAAGCATCCCACTTGGGACATTACATGTGCATTTTTAACTTTAGAAATCTTTGGACCTCCTTGGATGTAAGTTCGTTTTCAGGTCTTACCTCTAACTGGCTGTATAAATTTACCCTGGAAACTGACTCGCTAATGGAGGTATACATCACTCCAATGCTTGGCCATTGGAAATGGCACATTAGCAATGTGTAGCTAAGAGAGACAGCCACAGCTTTGGAGCTAAACATTCAGATGTTAGAGCCAGATTGCTTGAGTTTGAATCAGCTTAGACTTCTTTACTTAAAAGTTCCCTGTACTGAGTAAGTCATTTTCCTTTATGTACCTTGCCTATAAAATGGGAACAAAATGAATTTTTTCATTTGAGGTTGTGAGGTAGACATGAGAGGGTATTTGCAAAATGCTGATAATATTTGTCCCAGAGAAAACCTTCCATAAATACAAGTATTATCATTAAAAGAAGTTATTTCCCCAAGCCAGCAATTCTCAAGCTTTAGGTGTACTAGAATCATAGAGGACTTAACACAATGAGCCCCTAGGTTCCACTCCTACCACTTCCAAAGAAGTGAGAACTTATTGTAAGAAAGTCCAGGGTGGTGTTGAAGTTGATGGTATCAGGAAAGAATCTTAAGAAGCACTTCTCTGTAGCACTAATTCTAAATCCTCACCAAAACTCAGATGCAATGCCTCTAGAGTGAATAAAACAGTCATTTTAGCTGCATTATCTCAGTGTTCATGAGTGAATATATAGGAAGCCTTCTCTAGAATTGCAAGAGCTACTGCATGTGGTTGTGTTAACGGGGATAATTCTGGAGACAGCTGTCCCAGGAGTGGGGCTAGAGATGAGAAAGGGGAATGCAGTCCAAGCAGAAACAGTGGTATTTACACACTGTTTCTCTGACAGTCTCTTTCATAAGGGGGGTTGCTCTGAGGGCTGTGTGTGCACATGTGTATGTGTATATACAAATAATATATTAATCTTTTAAAGAGGAAATTCTGACCTTCGCAACAACAAGAAAGACCCTGGAGAGCATTGTGTCAAGTGAAATAAAACAGACATAGGAAAAAACAATCATCTCAATGATGTGTATAATCTTTTTTTAAAGTTAAATATACACAGAGAGAGGATTGGAGGGGCATGGAAAATGAGAGGAATTGGGAGACAAAGGTCAGAGGACACAAAGTAGTGGCCATGGAGGATGAGAGAGTTTAGAGATTTAACATACCTAAGAACTGCAAGCAGTAGTTCCGCACTGGCCTTGGAGCTGCTGAATAAAAAGTAGACGTTAGCTGGACCTGGCGGCACATGCTTATAACTGAAAGGTTTGGGCAACTTGGCAAAAAGGGGGAAGGGAGGAGAGGGAAGGAGAGGAGAGGAGGGGAGGGAAAAGGGGGAGAGGAGAGGAGAGAAGAAAGAGAAGGGAAGAAAGGGGAGGGCTGTGGATGGGAGGAGAGGAGAGAAAGGAAAGATATAGCTCCCTGTGTCCGGGTGAAGGCCCTAGGTTCAATTCTCAATATCTTAAATTTAAAAAGTAAATTTTAGCTGCTTGCTGCTTTTGCCACAAGGATAAATGTGAAACAGTGAACGTGTTGATTTGCTTCACCATAGTAATAATTGTATTAGCTACGTGTATCCCACAATTTCATGTTGTGTACTTTAAATATATACAATAAAATGTTGAAAACCACTGGTCATTCAACAGATGTAAATTAAAACAACACTGAGATTCCAATCTCCTGAAATAATGGCTATCATCAGGACACTAGCCAGTCACAAATGCTGGTGAGGCTATGGGGAAAAAGGAACCCTTCTCTACTCCTGGTAGGAGTGTAGACTGGTGCAGTTACTGTGGAAATCAGGTTAGAGATTCCTCAAAACACTGAAACTAGAGGTCTCATTTGATTCAGCTATTCCCCTTCTTGGTATCTTCCCAAAAGAATTAAAAGCATCATACTACAGTGATGTATAAACACCCATGTTTATAGCAGCATAGTTTGTAATGGCTAAATTTTGGAAACAACCCAAATGCCCATCAGCTGAGGAATGGATAACAAGAGAACCCGCAGATTCTTCATACAATGGAGTACTACTCTGCCATAAAGAAGGCTACACTTGCGACATTCCTAGTTAAACAGGTGCAGATTAAGATCATACTCCTAGGTGAAATAAAGTGAGCACACATGTATACATACTGCACTGTCCTTCTGGTGTGAGAAACTAAAAGTGTAAATAAGAACCAAAATATATAATAGATGTTGTGAAATACAAAGAAACTGTTCAAAAGGAAAGGGGGATGGGGAAAGAAAAAAATGGTAAAAGAAGAATGAAATTGAAACAAAGCTTGGTAAATAGAGGAAGAGGAGTTGAAGAGACGGGGAGAGATGGGAGGGGAAAAAAGAGGAGCTAAGAGGTATCATGCGTAGGTACAAATTCCCTATGATGAATGTGATCGTTGTGTATATTTAAACTGTATCAATAAACTTCATTTAAAAACGTATTTAAAAGGAGGAAGTGTTTCTCCAATAGGGCTAGACAGAACATTTAATCTGCGTGGATCATGATTCTAATCCTCAGCTTTCAAAGAGACCTTCGGGAAGCCTCAGACGCAGGGCATCCCCTGGGGACTGAAGCCATCTCTGACACCCAAAGACCCGCCTGTCACCAGGTGGCAGAGCGCACGGAGGAGATGAATGACAGCCGCTGCCGCTGCCCAGCCCCTCAGCAGGGATGCGGTGCGGGGTCCTAGGAATGCCAAACTCCCCAGGAAGCAGGGACGAAGGCGTCCAGCCCCTGCTTCCTCGCGCTAGCGACACTCAGAGGGCTGCGCGATCCTGCGCTCGGCCGCCCCGCCTTCCCGCAGCGCCCAGCTGCCTGCACCGCCGCGGCGGAGCGCGGGGTCCGCTGGCCGCGCCAGCCCACTGCGCGCCGGGCAGAGAGGTGAGCGAACCCGCCCGGCCAGCAGCCCAGCGGCCAGGGCCCTGGCGCGGGGATGGGGCGGCGCGCGGGAGCCGGGGCGCCGGGGAGGCCAGAGCGCGGTGGAGGTCAGGGGAGGAGGCAGGGGACAGGGGACGGGCAGGGGACGGCGAAGCAGACCCAGTCACCCCTGCATCGCCGGATGGCAGGCAGGAACACGCGGGGAAGAGAACCGCCTAAGGCGAAGATCCTACTGTAGACGCGGATGCGATGGTGACGCGTTTGTCCAAGAAGGACAAGGTGGGACCTAAGGACAAGGTGGGACCTTAGCACAAGGTGCAGTGACAGCAACAATAATCATATTTAAGTGTTAACTTTAAGTCGAACTGAAGCACCCTGGGGGTGTGTGCTTGATTTTAAAGCTGCCAACAGCAACGAAAACAACCGTTATAACACAGGAACACTTGGGGGTTACTTTGACAACAGCACCCTGCAGTTAGAGAAGCGCCTCCCGCCGCTGAGAGTGCGAGTCCTGGGCAGCAGCGGCCGGCCAAAACTATAAGCTATCTGCTTACCGTGGGAACACTGAACTCCCCCCTTCCCCTCAGGTTTCGCAGGAAATTTTTCCATTTCCTGCGAAGATTTCTTCTCTCTGCCCATGTCACAAGAGGATTCAGGACCGAGGAAGAACTCAGGTATTGTCAATTCCTATTTCGTTATGATTATTTTTAGGGTTAGGTTTATATAATAAATCTATATGTTCTCCTACTTCTGATTCCCTTTTGAATAGCTCACATGTGGGCACTCACAAGGCTTTCGTTTTCCAGCTGAACAGAGACGCCATCACCTCAATGTGCCTTCCTTTCTCTATCTGATCATCACATGGCAATGTGCCTCCAAAAATACAAAGAAAATGGTCACAGTGATGAAAGTGGTCACATGATTAACATTCTATTACATTTTAAGTCAGGCTAAACTCCAGATTCCATCTTTGTATCTATATGGAGTATAAACAATTTAGCATCTGTATTATTTCTAGTATACTTCATAGCTAAAGGGTGGGTACTACAAGAATGCAAAATAATTCTATTGCAAGGAATACTGAGTTTTATAAATTATGTAGGTCACTTTTGATTGAAAAGCATAATAAAGATTTTACTCCAACCCTGTGTGTTTTGAATTTCAGAAGGAAATTAGTTTTGGATTCCTGGGCTTGCCTCACATGTGAGTAACAGATATCATTTTTCCAGCAAGATGAACATTATTGCTTGCTTGGTTATACCTCCCACCCCGTTGGCAGATGGGCCGTTACAGGAAGAAGGGACCAACAAAAGAGCCAGAGAGTGTTTCTAAGCAGAGCCAAAGCAGACAGCATCCTGCCAGCCAGGGGTCAGCATAGCTACTGCCCTGAGGTCCAAGCCTCAGGCCTTCCCAGCTGGTCAGTTACTGCTGCTTGTGGTCACTGGCAGTGAAATGTCCAATGTGTCTTTTTTGGCATGGACTTGAAGATATGTTAGAAAGAGATTTATTTTTCTTTCCAGTAAATTATTGTAACTCTTAAAAATGTTTTTGAAAAAAAATTTTTTTGAAGAAGGTTTAATCAAATGAGAAAACATACATTATACATTAAATGTTATAAAATTAATTTTGAAAATATATAGATATATATGCCTATATTCATATAATATATAAAAAGGCAGGAAAGGAATATACTAAAATGCTGATTATATGAGTGGAGATTAGTTTTTTTCTTTAAAATTGATTTATAAGTTTCCTTATATTCTAAGATACACATATATCACTTGTATGTTTTTGAGACGTCCGTCTAAAGGGACTCGTATAATAGGAAACTAAACCTTCTGTACTTCACTCATCACAATATCTTCATTATGGTCTATCATTTCCTCTTTAAAAAATTCTTGCATGATAGAGACTGCTGCTTTTCATTAAGAAGCTGTGAAGATATTTTCTCAACAATAAATATCCCACTTGATCATAAGGCTCAGTGTGAGGCCAGAACACACTAAAGTTTTATAAAGACCACATTTTGCCACTAAAGTTGCCTCTCAGGCAACTGCATGACAGTTGCCTCTCAGGACCTTTAATAGTGTAGGTCTCCTAGACTCCCAGAGTTGGACTATTTATAAATCCAAAGTGTGATTTTTTTTCAGGATGAAAGTGAAAGGAGGGGAAATCAGCTATTTGCTGGTCTCCTTCGCTGCAATGTGCCTGGTGGCCACCCCTGGGAGCAGGGCCTGTCCTCGCCGCTGTGCCTGCTACATATCCACCGAAGTGCACTGCACGTTTCGGTACCTGACCTCCATCCCAGAGGGCATCCCACCCGACGTGGAGCGCATCAATTTAGGGTGCGTGGGGCCCTGTCCGAGCCCTCTGTCCCAGAGGGATAGATCATGCTGGTCACTTGTCTCTCAACTCCCAGTGACTCTGGAAGATTAACTACAAGGGTGTCTTGGTTTGGTCTGGTTTGGTTTGGTTTGGTTTGGTTTGGTTTTGCTTTGCTTTGTTTTCTTTCTTTCTTTCTTTCTTTTTTTTTTTTTCCTAAAATGAGCTTGCTTGTTGGGAACAACCTGGACATATTTTTATGGTAAACTGTTACTTAGGATAAAGTCCAAAACCTCAATTCCCTTTAGTTAGGTTGGAAAGATAATAATTATAGAAAAGTCACCCCTTGGATACAGTTTTACTGGAAAATCATATACCTCCAGTGAGGAATACGAGTTATGATGCATTGTAAGAAATGACAGGGCACCTGGAATTGTTGTCCTTTTTGTGAAAGATATGAAAAGCCTACTATATAAGGCCATTTGAGATTTATAAATGCTGGGACATGCTAAGCACATAATGAATATTAGCCATTGTTATCAATGGCTTATTTTTAAAATGCTTGCCTAATTAAATCTGTCAAAAGAGAGTTATATTCTAAAGGCTTGTGAAAGTATATATGTGACACTAGTGAGCATCTTTATGTCAATGATAATGTTTGGCAATGGGGACACAATGATGAACAAGTGACATTATTCAGCTCTGGAAGCTGTAGTGAAAGACACAGCATCAATACAATTTAATAGCAACTGTGACAGAGCATACAAGGTGCCTTGGGAACAACAGCCAAAAATAATGGTCCACATTCATCGTGTATCACTATGTCCCGGCACTGGGCTCGGCATTCTCCCTCTACATATGTATGCATTCATTTAAACCTCAGAACACTTCGGACTGGGTTCTGTTATCTTCACTTTATAACTGGGGAAACTGAGATACAGAAAGGCTCCTGATGTTATCCAAGGAAGCACAAAATTGAAGTGCCTAAGCTCATAATCATGCCCAGACCAGAATTCCACTAATTTCACTACTTAGTGAATGAGTCAGGGAATAGTGTCATAAAAGCAGGGCATAGATCGTAATGCTCATAAATAGAAGACGGTGGGGTCAAAGGCAATCCAGCCTGATGTTTCAGCATGCACATAAAGGTTTGAAAATGAGAATGAATGAGGTGAGTTCCAGGAATGGGAAGAGGCGGATTGAAACACAGACTGAAAGAAATGGGTAAGGTAAAGCTGGTCTTCAGTGAAATCTGCTGAATGAATTAAACAGCATTTCAAACATTAGAATAACTCTTTAGGGCCCAGGAAAAACAAGGGAAGCATTGGACGTGTGTGCGCGCGCGTGCGTGTGCGTGTGCGTGTGCGTGTGTTACCTTAGAACTTCAATGAACAGATTTAGTTTATGCCTAGACTGACATTTTTATTTCAGGTATAACAGCTTGATTAGACTGACAGAAACAGACTTTTCCGGCCTGAATAAACTGGAGTTACTCATGCTGCACAGTAATGGCATTCACACGGTAGCCGACAAGACCTTCTCAGATCTACAGGCGCTGCAGGTGACTCTGGTGAGGGTGGGTTAAAGAGGTGAGGCTGACCTGTGCTTCTCCAAATGCTGCCCATCCCCCTGGGATCTAAGGAAAAACACTGTGTAGATTAGAGACAGACGTCAAGGGAGAATCAAAGAACTGACTTCTGTTTTAATGCAACCATAGATGGAAATTTTTAAAAACAGGAAAATTCTCAGACAACTTTTCTCATATCACTGGATCCAAGGAAGCACAAAACAAGAAGAAAAAAAATCAATGCTCAAATTGCTAAACCTTTAATATTTAATCCTAAAAGGCTATGTCTATCTAACACTAGTATGGGATCTCTTAAACATGACTGTCTTAGATGTACTGTTTTCTTTTTTCAGAGTCACTTTTTTTACTTGCGTATGCTCTGCCTTCTTGAAAATTTTTAAAGTTACAGGGACTCCCACTAATGCATAAACTGTTATGAGAACTGTCATACAAGTAGGTGAGAAACTACAACTTAAAACAAGTCTGAGGGCAAGAATAAGAGAAATACAAGGGAATGTCTACATAGAAACTTAAATCTGCTGTTAAGTAGGACTTGAAGCTTTTGAGAATCTAACTCACATCTACTACACTTCTAAAAATAAAAATAAATCAGACTACTGTTCAGGAAAAGTATTATTTATGATTTTAAATAAGAAAGAAATATCTGACAGAACTCTTCATAAAACAGTCTAATAAAGGCAATAATACCCTTATAAATAGTAGCATTAAGGGAGCCTTTTAATATCATTGTACAGCTACATAAGGAAGGTTTTAACCATAATAAGGAATAATGTCATACAGAATATTAAGTAATTTTGTTGATTTAGCTTAATCAGGCTCTCTATTGGGAGCCTGATGAAGAGGAATATGTAATCTTACATATTCAAAGGAACAGATTACATATTTTTCATGGCATTCTCTACATAGTCATTGTCTTAACCAGGCTTTCTATCAACTGATATTTTACACCCAGGTAATACTGGGGCAAAACTCTTTTTGGTTGCCAATGTGATTTTTCTTTGTTTGTTAGACACTTGGTATTCTAGAAATGTATCTTCAAGAGAAATGTCACCTTAGGAAAATCAGGAAAATATGATGAAAAATCATTGTTTCTACTAGCATTTCTTGTCTTTTCTTCATGGGAGTATGAGTATGTTCAACTACTAACTGGAAGAGACATTGGAGAATATTGAAATAATCAAAATGATTTGTTTCGGTTTAAAATCATATTACTCAAAATAACCAAAAGTGGAAAACACACGAGATGTCCACCAACTGACGAATGAATAAACAAAATGTGGCTTATGAATGAAACAGAATACTACACAGTAATAAAAAGAATAAAAGGCAGATACATGTTATGACAGGGATGGGCCTTAAAAACATTCTGCTAAGTGAAAATGTCACACCCAAAAAGCCACATATTTCCATTTATATTAAATATATACTATAAGCAAATGTATAGAAACAGAATGTAAACTGATGGTTAGAAGAGAGAGAATTACTGCTCATCACTATTGGTTTTTATTTGGGGGTGGTGAACATTTTCCAAGCTTATATAATGGGGATGGAAGCACAATTCTGTGAATAAATTAGAAACTATTTGATTGCATATTTCAAAGAAGTGAATTTTGTGGTATGTGAATTATATGTCAACTCTATTATAAATCTAAAAATCAAAGCCAATATGTATCC
Organism: Dolichotis patagonum; assembly: GCA_004027295.1. Lineage (NCBI taxonomy): Eukaryota > Metazoa > Chordata > Mammalia > Rodentia > Caviidae > Dolichotis > Dolichotis patagonum. The sequence goes on from PVJX010000126.1 coordinate 93,578, forward strand.
TGTCTTATTCAGGTTCAAGAAATCTTAAACTTTTTAGAAGTACTTTTGAAAAAAATGTGTTAGATTATGAGAATTTTCAATCTTATGCAAAAGTAAAGAGAACAGTATAAAGAACTGCAGTAAATCATTACCCACTTCAGTAGTTATCCATACACGTCACCCCTGCTGCTGCGCTCAACTTTCCATTGAAACATTTCTAAACAAACCCAAGCTATCATGTGTCACTTGTAATTCAACATAATCTTTAAATTAAGGGATCTTGGGCCTGCCTGGTAAGCACAAGGTCATGAGTACAATCCCTGATACCCCAAAAATTAATTAATTAAGGGACCTTTTTAAAAATAGTCACAATATTATTATAATTTTAACAGTTCCTTAACATCCAAAATATTTGTGAGTGTTCTAGTTTCTCCCATTTAATTAGCAATGAATATGTTAGAATTGGGCTCCTAAGAAGGTGTGCACGCTGCATTAGACTAACTTCATTATGTTTTATTATTGATAGAGGCTCTTCTCCTTTTCTGAGGGTTTCTTTGACAATAAATGTGTTGGTGTTCTTTTTTTTTTCCATTCATAGGTCTTAAAAATGAGCTACAATAAACTCCGAAAACTTCAGAGAGATATTTTTTACGGTCTCAAGAGCTTATCTCGGTTGCATATGGACCACAATAACATTGAGTTTATCAACCCAGAGGTTTTTTATGGACTCACCTCTCTCCGCCTGGTACATTTAGAAGGAAATCAGCTCACTAAACTCCATCCAGACACATTTGTCTCTCTGCGCTACCTCCAGATATTTAAAACATCTTTCATTAAGTACCTGTACTTGTCAGATAACTTCCTGACCTCTCTTCCTCAAGAAGTGGTCTCTTATATGCCTGACCTAGAAAGTCTTTATCTGCATGGGAACCCGTGGACCTGTGACTGTCACTTACAGTGGTTGTCTGACTGGATACAGGAGAAACCAGGTATCTACTTACATCGTTTATATCTTATCCTAACTAAATAGGAAAATAAACATGGAGGTAATTCGGTGGCAATGATTTCTTTATACATGCATGAGTGCTACAGTGGTAGAGCCAAGAAATTGTGTCAGAGACCTGCAATCCACAGTACTTAAATTCTGTACTCCCTGGCCCATTATAGTAGAAGTCTGCTGACCTCTGTTTTAGAGAATCAAACCTGTGTACCTCTGCTTACACACCTGGCCCTCCCAGTGTGGTCATGTCCTACCCTCAGCCTTGTTTCTTTACCACCTTCACCCCTTCTCTCATCCTGGACACACAGCACTTTGTCTCTAATAACTCCGAATTAATTCCTGACACCCCACCACTCTTCTACCAGCTTGCAGCTCCTGTTCCCTGTGCCTTCCCCTCCCCTCTGTTTGATGTGCTCTACTCAGCCAGCCAGAAGCTTTGCTCAGCCCATACTTTCCCTTCTGGGAAGTCTGGCTGCTCCTCCACCCACCCCTCTGCAGCAGATTTCACTACTTTTGCAGTTCACTCACACTTCCATCCTTGTGTTGGTGACATTTTATTATATCAACTAGTATTAGGTATTTGATGCCTTCCTATGACTAATATATCTATCCTTAGTCCCCTCAGATGCCTGAAGCATAGTAGTTACTCAGCAACTTCTGTTAAACACAGTATTAACAAAAGAGGGCTATAGCTATTTTGTGAGTACACACAAAATAAACTGTGATAATAGCTAAAGTTATATAACCATTTTTGATGATGGATACAAATGATCCCACTACCCCCTAGATACCTATGGCATTAATATGTTCAAACATTTGGGTATAATTCTTGCCTGTATTTTTTCAAATAGATATCATTTATGTACACATAACTCTTTAGGGCTAGCTCTAAATAACTGAGTGTTCTCCTTTAGCCTAGGATAGCTTATTGATAGAACTACAACACCCATGAGTAAGTCACATCAACTTTGTGCTTCAAAAAATTTTTTTCTATTCAAGAGATCTAAAAGTTTCTCACACCTTGCTTGGCCTGCATTAAGCAATCCTCTGCAAAAATGTAGCATTCTTTTATCTACTGGAGGTATCCTCCATTTTTTTATTCCATAAAACTTTTGGTATTGCTTGTCTATCAAATACAGATTTCTCTGATAAACATTTATTTCACAAATACTAAATGTATGTCCTGCTGCTTTGTTTCCATGCATTTCTATATCCGTAACTTTCCCTTTTAATACCAAATAAAAACATAAGCTTGATAAAAACAAACAATTTAAGTAGGAAACATAACATATGGTTATTAATAATACTTGTGATGAATGGAAAATAAAACAAAACAAATAACCAAGATAATACTTTGCAGGAATCCAGGTAGTGATAGCAATAGCAAGACTGCTTGCTGGCCGGTAGCTACCACAAAACTTCCTCAACTGTAACAGACATTTAAGTTTAAAATTAAAGTGTCCAAAAATATTATTTTAGAACTAAACCTGTCAACTCCCTCTATCCATTTACCCCACCCCCCACCCCTCTTTTCCTGTTCCCAATGTTTCCTGAACATCCCATATCAAGCAGGAAGACAGACAATTAAAGTCATTCTAATGATGGGTGGTGAAGGGTTCAACGGGAAAATTTAAAGGTCCTAGGAGAACATAAAGCAATGCTGTTCTTGCTGAGCTGTTGAACGGTGTGCAGTTAGCGATCAAAGGGGATGTGTTAGCAAGTGAGTGAAGGTAAAAGGAGCAGTGCATGCCAGAACCTGGCGGGGCTTGGCTTGGCAGTGCTGAGGAATAGAAAGTCTTCTGTAAGATTAGAATCTGGTACGATGAAAGTGACCCAATCAGGCAAAATACCTGATGTACAAATCCTGCTAACCTTGGTTCACATCCAATCAACAATAAATATCAGAAGATGTGAGCACAATTTTGTGATGACTGTCAAGCCAGAAACCTGTCATATTCTGTACTTTCATAATATCTGGTCTTAGGATACTAACACGCAGGTGAAGGGCACTGCTTGTTGGAAGGTGATTGGAAGGAGCCTTTTATGATTGCTCAGATCTTTCCACTCTTGTCAGCTATACCCTCTGCAGAAGTTTACACTACAATATTTGCTGAAGAATGCAGACTGGCCAAACATCTGTGACAGTACCTTTTACTCTGAAATACAGTAGTTCCCTTTTATCCATGGGGTATATATATATATTCCAAGACCCCCAGTGGATGCTGGAATCGTCAGTCCTGTGTAATTCAGTTCTTTGTCCATCTTAACTAAGCACTTTAATCACTGTGGGCACACATTTTGCAACTTAAAGTACAAATAGCAAAACTAGCAACAATTGTTTCCTACATTGTAATTTCACAGATAAAAGATCAGTTCTTACCATAGATCATAACCGGCTTAAGATTTGAGATTTTTCTTGTCTCAGATTGACAGTTTTCACCTTTCACTGAAAGTACTTTGTGGATTTTCTTTAGGACATCTGAGTTGCATCAAAATTCTTGCACTTCGGGATCATTATTAAGTAAAATAAGGGTTACTTAACACAATGACTGTCATACGTGACAGTCTGTGTGATAACTGAGGCAAGAACTAAGTAACAATCATGAACTGTGAATATTGGGGACACAATAGAAGGAGGGAGGGACACTGGAATAGTGTGAGATTTCACCATGCTACTCAGAACAGCATGCAATTTAAAACTTATCAGTCATTTATTTCTAGAACTTTCCAATTCATGTTTTCAGGTCATGGTTGAAGAAAGGTTATTGAAAATAAGCAAGCAAAATTGTGAGTGTAGGAGGACTTCTGTGCCAAATAAAGAGAGTGTAATCCTTGGACAGAGCACTTTTCTCAGGCCTTTGAGAGGAAATATGTACATGTGTAAAGGCAGTTTGACTCTGTTTCATCATTCTGGAAAATGCTTAAATGCTGTGTCTAATGCATGCTGTAGGAACCACTATATGGAATGGTGTGGAAATCTCAGACTACATTTTGTGCAAGGAAAAACTGTGTTCTACCAATTGTTTATCCTGCCTCATTATCTCCTGCACCTGTCTGTTTCCCCATGTTCCTATGTCTTACCAAGCTTAACTAGGCCATGATATCTTACAGTTCAGTCAATGTTCTTTTGGATAATGACAAGAAAACTCTTAAATAATATTTGCTTATAAGGCAATCACTTATCAAACAGGTTAACTTCTAAAGGACAATGAAGTTTTGTGACTGTCCTTTACAACACTAAGAATAAACTACTACTAATAAAAAGTAATAAATGTAAGCATATCATTTTAATTAAATGACTAAGTTATTTAACTAATATTTACTGAGTAGGAAGTATATACCAGGTACTTTCATGGCATGGAAAGTCCGACAGAAAAAACCTTTCTGCCTATGCATATTATATTACAGCAGGATACACACACAGTATCATTTTAGAAATCATTTCAAAGGCAAAAACTTATCTATTACACATTAAAATTTCAAACTTTTTCAAATTTTGACAGAAATATTTTTCATTGTTAATTTATAAAGAGGCCATAACTGATAATAATTCAATTGTGATTTTTTTCCTAGATGTAGTAAAATGCAAAAAAGATAGAAGTCCCTCCAGCTCTCAGCAGTGTCCCCTTTGCATGGACCCCAGGATCTTTCAAAACAAGCCCTTGGCTACAGTCCCAGCTTCAGCTTTCCTGTGTGTGAAGCCAGTGATTGACCCATCCCTGAAATCAAAGAGCTTGACTATCTTGGAAGACAATGGTTCCGCATCAGTGTCTCCCCAAGATTTCATGGCACCCTTTGGATCCCTCACTTTGAATATAACAGACCAGAATGGAAATGAAGCTAACATGGCCTGCAGCATCCAAAAGCCATCGAGATCACTGCCCATTGCATTCACTGAGGAAAATGACTACATCATTTTAAATGTTTCCATTTCTACATTTCTTGTGTGTGATATGGGCTACAGTCACATCCAGCTGGTGTGGCAAGTTCTGGCTTTGTATAGTGATTCTCCCCTGATACTAGAAAGGAGCCATTTGCTCACTGAAACACCTCGATTATGTCACAAATATAAACAAGTAGCTCTTAAGGCAGAAGACATTTTTACAAATATAGAGGCTGATATTAGCACAGATCCTTCTTGGTTAATGCACGACCGAATTTCCTTGCAGCTAGACAGAACGGCCACCACCCTCAGCACATTACAGATCCGTTACTCAAGTGACGCTCAGATCACTTTACCAAGAGCAGAGATGGAGCCAGTGAAGCACAAATGGACCATGATTTCAAGGCTTAACAATTCTAAGCTGGAACACACTATCTTGGTTGGTGAGACCATTGCCCTGGACTGTCCAAGCCAAGGAGATCCCACCCCACACTTGGAGTGGCTTCTAGCTGATGGGAGTAAAGTGAGAGCTCCTTATGTCAGTGAGGATGGGCGGATCCTAATAGACAAAAGTGGAAAACTGGAACTCCAGATGGCTGATAGTTTCGACACAGGAATATATCATTGCATAAGCACCAACTACGATGATGCAGATATTCTTACCTATAGGATAACTGTGGTAGAGCCCCATGCAGAAGCTGCTCAAGAAAATGGGGTTCACCTCACAGTTTTCATTGGTGATACATTGGATCTTCCATGTCATTCTACTGGCATTCCAGATGCCTCTATTAGCTGGGTTCTTCCAGGAAATACTGTGCTGTATCAATCCTCAAAGAATAAGCAAATTCTTAGCAATGACACATTAAGAATATTCCACATTACACACAAAGACCAAGGTCATTATCACTGTGTAGCAGCCAACCCATTGGGGGTGGATGTATTGATTTTTAAAGTTTCTGTCAAAAGAAAAGATCAAAGGCCAGAGGAGCAGGATGTGGACACAGATGGATCTGGTTCCAGTGCACCTGATGCCAGTGCTCACCTTAAGGACTTCCCAGCTGTGCAGCTCCCTACAGCTTCTGCTCTGAGGACTGAGGTTCAAAAAGGGGTCTCAGAGATAACTAAGAAGGACAGTTACAAGGAGTTGCTACAGAAACAGCAGGGCGATTCAACCAACCGACATTTTAGGGAGCACAGAAGGCAGTTTCTGCCCTCTGCTCAGAGAATTGACTCCCAACGCTGGGCAGAATTTCTAAAAAAAGCTAAAAAGAATGCTGTGCCAGAGAAACAGGAAAATACTACAGCAAAGCCACCCCTACCAGTCACTCAACTTGTGGAAATATCTGTTGAAGAAGGAGACTCTTCAGGCATGCTTTTGCCAGATGAGGAATTCATAGTCCTGGCAACCAGAGATTCTAGTGTTCCAGCAACAGTGACTGCTGACTCTAGAATAATATCTCACAGCCTTGTAACACAGGCAGCTTCTGGTACCAAAGTCTCCCCACTTATAAGTCCACAAATCCTACAACCTACTATTAAAATTACAACTATGTCAAAGAATATAAACCCAACCATGTCAAGCAAAGTGCAAGACACAACCAACCAAAATCCAACTACCATCTTTCCATTACTATCTGGAGTCACTGAGTTTCATGATGTTGACCAGATGGGGAGAAGAGAGCATGTTCTAAGTACACTTCCAATAAAGGGGAAGGCTATGACTGATGATGTCCACATTAAAATGCTTGACAGCACTAACCAAAAAGTAGGCACACTTTTAGAGTCAGTAAATACCACAGATGATCATGAGACATCTGCATCAAGAGTCAGTGAGCCCAGGAAAAATCACTTCTATTCTCACATTTCTCAAGATCCTAGCACCTCTGAAGTTTCCTCAGATCCACACACTGCTGTCCCTTCTCAAGTCCAGATATTCAGAAACAATACAGCTATCATCCCACTGCCCAGACGCTTTGGGAGATGGAGGAAAATTTGGGGCAGGGGGCCAACCAGCCCATTTAGAAACCCAGTTCTCCGATGGCATAGATATGGCATTGTGAGGCCAACATCCAGAGGTTCTTCTGAAGAAAGCACTACTGTATTTTCAGTGCCAGAGATCCACGTGATGTGCCCATCTTGTCCCCCCAGGCAGAGACTCACCTCCACCACAGCAGCACTGTTTATTCCAGAAACTTCCCCCAGCACTCTCCCCAAAACTGAGGTCGCTAAGGTCACAACAGAAGAGTCTATAACACTAGCTCAGAGTCCTTTGTTTGAAAACAAACCAACTGTAGATATTGAGACAACACCCACGATAAAATTTTCCAGTTCTGAAAGTACCCAGGAAGTTTCAACTGCTGCAGTCCTGTCTTATTCTTCAAAATCTATATCTATGGAAAAAACTCTTACAGTAAATAATGGTTACCAAAGTAAGTCTAGCACCAGGGAAGTTGAAAGAGATTCAGAGATTATGTTATCACTTTCACATCCCACTACCAAGCCACCCGTGCCTACTACTGTAGGCATTACAAGATTTTCAAGAAAGAAAATTCCCTGGCATCAGATCTTTGTAAACAAGCACAATCCAAAAGCGTTATTAAAGAATCTGCATAAATTTGGTTTACAAAAAAGCAAAGCCACAGTGCTTCCTAAAATACTTCCTGCTTTACCCACAAATGAAACTATCCCCTTCCATTCCACGACACTCTCAGCAAGCCTGACACAAATTCCACCAGCAGCTTCAACTGTAGCTCACCACAGTATCACTGAAACTCACAGTCCTGAAAGTATCCTAGCAAGGAAAGGGCCTCCCTTCTCACCTTCTTACCCTATGTTTCCTAGTATCACAAGCAAAAAATCAAGTACAATAAGCTTCATAGCAATGCAGACAACACCAGCCACCCTTCCCAAAGCTTCTGCATCTGTCATTTTCAATAAAATCCAAACAGCAAGACCCAGAGGACAAAAAGGGCAAAGAATAGAGGAGTCTCAAAATGAGAATGATCCAACCATCTCTTCTGGCTGGAGTTTTGGCATCCCTACATCTGCTGCTATGCTACCTCCTGTTCTAACTATAAGTGAAACTTCAATCAAGCCAAATATCTCCGTTGTCACTCATTCCCTCCTAGAGTACACAAGTAGATCTTTGAGTAAAATTGATCAGCACTCAAGAACTACTAATCTGGCAAATGGAACTGAAGAACTACCCCAAGAGAACACTCTAACTTTGAAAAACACAATTGCTCCCAAAACAACTTTGCCTAGAAAATCAGAGCAGAATACCACAACTGCTAAGAAAACCCTAATTAGTCCTTCAACCATGCCACCATTCCTAAGCAGCAGTGCCCCTCTAATGTTGATGCCTACTTCCCCTCCCTCTACTCAAGGTGCAGTTACTGACAATGCGGAGACATCTGTTTTCAAGATGACAACTATGATGGTCAAGCCACATGAATCCTCAAGGAATGGTACTAATTCACCGCAATCGGAAGAAGCACTTTCAATACCACGCGAAGTGCACCCAAAAGCTGAGTTCACAATCAGAACCACTCACTGGACCTACTCTGATCTACCACATTCTACTCCTACACCAGCCCTAAACACACCAGTTAAACCACAGATTTCTAAGTGGATGCCCTTTCCTCAACCAGGGAACCAGTTTTGGCACAAGTCAGACCCAGAAGTTTTTGAAAAGGACAAGAGTCCAGCAGCCAGTATGTTTCACACTCTCAGCTTGCCGGAGCCCACTTCTCATACTGCACATTGGGGTGGACAGAATAATGCACAGAAGAGTGAATTTGATAAGAAAACTGTGGAAAAAATAACTTCCAAATTCCTTTCCTCTGATATTTTGTCTAGGAATGCATTTGAGAAGCCCAGGATAGTTGGAGGGAGAGCTGCAAGTTTCACTGTTCTAGCTGGCTCAGATGGCTTGCTTCCTTGTAAGGCCAGTGGCAATCCCCTGCCCACCATCCACTGGACCAGAGTCGCATCGGGTATTTGAAACTTTTCTTACACGCCATCATCTTTAATTGTAACACTAGGGAAAGATTATATTTTGAAGAAATTTGAAACTGCGATTAATTTCTTCAGAAGTTAATCCCAGTTTCAAATGTCTCCAAAATACAGAAATGTTCTCGTTCAATACCTTGCATAATTTGGCTCACTGAGTTTGAAAACATGTTCGTTAAGAATGGTTTTTAAAAATACTTTAGAAGCATATCCAAAAAAATATTTGAAAAAGAGAGAATGACTATTGCATTAAACTATTTGGATTTTAAATTTAAATTATGTGAATTTTTAAAAATCCAAGAATACTCCAACTTTAGCAATCTGAAAACTAGATTTTTAAATTTGAAATGTATTTATTCTCAGTAGCCTAGCCAAAAAAAAGATAGGTTTATGTTTCTGTATAAGTTTTGGTGACCTATGGCTACGTATTTCTTTCTTTTCATCAGGAATTGAATTGTCTAAGGGGCAGCAGAAGAGCCGGTTCCACGTGTTCCCCAATGGCACCCTATCCATCCAGAGAGTCAGCATTCAGGACCGTGGACAGTACCTGTGCTCGGCATCCAATCCCTTTGGCACAGACCGCCTTCATGTCACTTTGTCTGTGGTTTCCTATCCTCCCAGGATCCTGGAGGGACATACCAAAGAAATCACAGTTCATTCTGGAAGCACTGTGGAACTGAAGTGCAGAGCGGAAGGTAGGCCTAGCCCTACAATTGCCTGGATTCTTGCAAACCAAACAGTGGTCTCAGAAGCATCTCAGAGAAAGACTCAGGCCCTGGTAACATCCGACGGAACACTGATCATCCATAATCTAAGTATTTATGACCGTGGCTTTTACAAATGTGTTGCTAGCAACCTAGCTGGCCAGGCTTCGTGGCTGGTTAAAATACAAGTCATTGCAGCTCCCCCTGTTATTCTAGAGCAAAAGAGGCAAGACATTGTAGGGATTGGGGGTGAAAGTTTGACACTGCCCTGCACTGCAAAAGGAAGTCCTCAGCCCACTGTTCACTGGGTCCTCTTTGATGGCACTGAAGTAAAACCATTGCAGTTTATTAACTCCAAGTTGTTCCTGTATTCAAATGGGAGTCTGCATATAAGGAACATAGTTCCTGCAGACAGGGGCACTTATGAGTGCATTGCTACCAGCTCCACAGGATCAGAGAGAAGAGTGATAATTCTCACCGTGAAAGAACAAGAGACCATACCCAGGATAGAAGCTGCCTCTCAGAAATGGACTGAGGTGAACATAGGGGACAAATTACTACTGAACTGCTCAGCTACAGGGGAGCCCAAACCCAAAATAATCTGGAGGTTACCATCCAAGGCTGTTGTTGACCAGTGGCACCGGTAAGCCCATACCTTCGTGTTGGAATATTCTGGTTTATCTGTGTAGCTGTACATAGCTTTTGAAATGGGAAAGGTGATACAGTGAGGCTAACAGCACTTCTTAATGCACAGACTGCAAATAAAGCGAATGCTTGTTAATGAGACAATCCCTTTGAGATCATTGGAAGAAAAAACTAATCTTATATGCTGAATTCTAAGGGTCCAATTCTTGAGTTTATAACAGTTAAATAAAAGACAAATGAGAATCTCATTTGTCTCCATACTTTTTGGCAGTTTTAAAAATGGTAACTGTATAAATTCACTCGCAATTTCTATATTTGAAAAGAGTAAAATTTCATGAGACTGTTAAGTTCTAGAGGGACACACTCAGTTTTACTCTTCAGAGTCTCCTACTGGACATGTTCATCTTTACTCAGTAGTTTCTTCTTTCCCAAAATTGCAAAACACTTTACAAAAGTCATAATATTAAGTTCTTCACAAGACAAAATGTGCTCAGGACTTCCATCACCTTGATATTTTCAGACATGTGAATACACACAACTTTCTCTAATATGCTCCTTACAGGAATACTAACATTCAATTTGTTTGTTTATTTGTTTGTTGTTTTGGGGTTTTTTTGTACCGGGGATCAAACTTACGACCTTGTACTTGCCAGACAGGCATTTATGACACTGAACTAAACCCCTGGACCTTACTAATATTCATTTTATAGCTGATTTTTGTATATATTAAATCCTAGATTTGAAAAACAATAATTAAAACTTAGGAGTCATTAATTTTTGCTGTTTGCAGAATTTGTGCAATTGTTTCCCGTAATATGCCAGAAAAAAAGGTGAAGATGAGCATTTGTGATTGTATTTTCTCATTAATAGAAAACATTCACATAGAAAAACATTGTATATAATAGGAATGAATTTATACATATGCTTAGAACTTGAAGAATACATTTTTATCTAGTGTCAGAATGAGTTGGTAATAGACAAAATTAATGAATTTAACTTGTAATTTTTTAAATTCAAAGGCAAATGTTAATTTTCAGGTTCAAATAAATCATCAAAATTGCCTAAGTGTTAAGTAACAATTAGTTTAAAATTAAAAATTTTAAATGATGAGCTATGGAATTTGAACTTTAGAAAATGTATGTTTGCATCTGTAATTCAATACATATATCCCCACTTATGACACTTAATATTTTAATATATTATTTATCAGCTTTTTCATTTAATTTTACAAAGTCCTTTATTCTTGCCTTCATACTATAATAAACATTTTATTAGTATTAATTACCACTTAAGTTAACACATTTAAAATAAACTCCACAGCACACGAAGATGATTCACACTTACCTAGAGACTACTCATTGTTATTCATACTTTTAGGTATAAATTTCATTATTCAGCTAGAGATATAACTCAGAGGCATAAGCGCCTGCCTGACAAGCTTAAGGTCATGAGTTCAATCCCCAGTATAGAAAAAAATTTTTTTCATTATCCACATAGAAACTAGTGCAAGTATAAAAATTTTGCACTTATGGTGAGAATTACAGATAAAGGTGAAAATTTAGGTTGTAAATGTAGGTCTGTAATCTGGGAATTTACTAAGTATTAAGTCAATTTCTAACAAAACAAATATTTTTTCAATACTTAAGGTAACATCTTAAAAAGTTAGTCCAAAGGATATCTGAAGAGTGTTTTAAAATATATATTGCTAGCATCTCAGAAAAAGTTTTGGTTAGGTAGTCCAACAAATTCTCTAGAATTAAATAGCAAATAAATGTGGCAGGCTGTTTGTAATTTGCTTTGACAAAATACTTGTAGAACATATTATTGTGAAATAGGCAAAAATGTGTATAAGACTGTAGATGCTGTTATTGGTCAACTAAAGGCACTGTATTCTATTTTTTAAAAGTTAATAGAAAATGAAAACTTCAATGATTATATTGAAAGTAACCTCATGAAGGTAAAAATAATCATAGCTGTGATGAAGATTGTCTCATTTTTACAATTTAAATTCAAAGTTCTAATCCTGGGCAGTGGGCATGTCAACAGAAAAAAATTGCAATTTTACTACAGAACAAAACACTTCCCAAACTTTAGCTTCATGATTAAAAGGAATAGAAGCTTGAATTTAGATTCTGAAAATGAAAATACTCTAATCACAGCTATGATGGTGCACATCCATAACTTGCCCCAAATAAGCAAATTCTTTTTCTGAAAATCTATCTCTCAGCTGAACCAAAAAGCCTGTTGTAGATTTTTTTTTAAAAAAAGATGATCCCAGATTCAGCACTGCTGTTTCCCTTGCTCTTAGTATCACTTACGTGACCTAGGTGACAGCTCAGAACTATTTTCTTTCCTCTGGAATCTTGTTTCTTATGACCTGGAAGCTTGTTAAAGTGCAGAAATTCAGATTCCACCGAAAAGTGTTGAATCAGAATCCACACTGTTTACAAGAAAAGTCCTCAGGTGAATCACTTGCAAAGAAAATTTGAAAAGCAATGATTTTGAAAGGGTGAAGATGTTTGCTTTTGCATTAATTTTTAAAAATATTTTAGCTATCTGATTTTTCCTTTTCATTACTACATTTTTGCAGTACACAGTGATTGCAATTGTATTCATTGTGGAGAATTGATACATGTACATAGCACACATACCAAAATTTATTTTATTTTTTGTGAGACAAATATTTATACATTTTATGAAGTATATATGGAAATTCAATACATATAGTGTATATTAATAAAATCAAGTAATAAGCATTTTCATGTCTTCTAACATTAATCATTACATGTTGAGAATTTTGTACTCATCTAGTCATTTAAAATACATCACAGATTATTTAACCAGTAATTATTCTACTTCACTATAGAAAAACAGCTCTAATTCTTCCTGTTACATCTAAATATCATTCATTTAGGCAGGGCTTTTGGAAGATGAGTGGATTATGAGGGCCTATAGTTGACTTGCTATTGATGAGGTAGGGTCTAGTTCCACAGGATGGGACACTAGAGATGTGGCCTAAAGAGTAATCTCCCTTCCCAGCTTCTTCCTTATTGCTTGGCTTCCTGTCTGCCATGTTATGAGTAGCCTTCCTGCCCTTACTAATATTCATTTTATAGCTGACTATGGACTTTGGCTATGCCTTTTTGCCTTGGAGCCAATGGACTATGGGTTGAAACATAACCCAAAATAAATCTCTGCTTCCTTAAATTGTGGGTATTTGGTATTTTGTGCTATCAGCAAGAGATATGACTGGGAGATTTTGGAAGCAGAGAAGTGGGGTCATTTCTGTGATGCTTGTGGTTCAGAACTTTGGAACTGTCTTTCAAGGGGAGTTTGGAATAATTTGAAGATGCCAGCTGGAGAAGCAGCTCCAGGATATTTTAAATTAAAATTGATGGGAGAGTCTTGTTAGAGCTCAGAGTTCAGAAACTCAGATGCCAACAGAAACGCATCCTTGTAAAGACCAGGGTGAGGAGGTTTTAGTTGGGAACAAGGGCTCCATTGGCAATAGGACCTCAGGTCATATGTGTTATGCTCCATCAGAAAGTCTAAGTTCTGCTCATGTCCTGAGACTACAAGACACTGAGATTAAGGGTAGAAAACTAATTAAAATGGTAGTGGGTACTTTGGGGGGCTTTTTAGTCAATTGTACATTGAGGACCAGGAGCAAAACTTCAATTTGAAAAGTTTTCAGTGGCTAGGGCTAGGGCTGGCTAGGGCTCAAGCTGGCAGCAGAATTTGATACTATCTACATCATGTTAGTTTTGCACATGCAGAACGTAAGTGTTGTGGTGTCATGGAGGCCTCCACTCATATTTCAAAAGAAAGCCAAGAGGTCTGGCAAGTGTGCCTGTCTCATGGCAGTGTATGAATCTGTGAGAGAAAAGCCAAAAGTGCAGTGAGACTCCAGGAGTTAGGAGATGCTAGGAATGTAAAATATCTGAAGACAGCCGTACGGAGTAAGCGAAGGCCATGACAGCTACAAACACCAACAATGCCACAGTGGCAGGGACAGTCAAGCCACTGGAGTACACCTCTTGCCACAACTTTCCCTGAATGCTGGATATGCAACTATGCAACTTTGGGATTTAATGTTTGATTTGCTGGTTTTCAGCCTTGCTTTGTCATAATTTCTTTCTATTCTCCTATCTTTCATTTTGGAATGGAAATGTTTATTCTGTGCCATTGTATGTCAGCTGTGTTTAACTTTCTTTTTGAGTTTTGCAGGGGCTTTCAGTTAAGAGCTTACTTTAAGTATCAGACACTGTGAATCTGGACTTTTTAGCAATGCTAGAATACTTAAGATTTGGCAGCTCAGAGATTTATTCTGCATAATAGGATGTACATATGTCTTTTGAGGGCCTAGAACAGAATGTAATTGTCTCTATCTAGATATCCCCCAAGAGCCTCATGGGTGGGGTTTTTCAAAGATAACTGGATTGGTGGGGCACAGGCTCAACTAGGTAGAGCCTACTTGGAGTCAGGTCATTGTACATAAGGGTTATATCTCCCTTTCTAGCTTGTTCTTTGAGAAAAGCAATTATACTCCTTTGTGTTTTAGTATCCATTACTGAATTTCTTTCCATCTCTTCTGCTCACAGCACTCCCCATTACTTGTGATGATTCTGTTCCATTCTATGAAATTAAATTTTTAGTTTACACAAGAATATGTATTTATCTTTCTGTTCTGGTTGATTTCACCTAACAGAATGATCTCTAGTTCTATCTATGTTGCTGCAAATGACAGGACCTCATTCTTTTATGTCTGAGTAGTATGCTGCTAAGACCACATTTTCTTGGTCCATTCATCCACCAATTGGTAACCAGGTTTGTTCCATATTTTAGCTATTTTAAACAGCACTACAATAAAATGGTAGTGTATATTACCTTTTTGATATGATACTTTCATCATCTTTGAAAATATACCCAGTAGTAATATTGCTGGATCACATGACACTTTTTAGTTTCTAAGGAGAATTCCATACAGTTTTCAATAACGGCCATACTAATTCCCATTTTCACTCTCAGTGTATAACAGTTTCCCTTTCTCTGCATTCCTGTCAGCATCTGGCTTTTAAAAAAATGATACCACTCTTTGTCCTGCTAGGATCATATCTCATTGTAGTTTGATTGCATTTTAGTGATGGTTAGTGATCCTGAGCACTTTTTTCATAAACTTACTGACCATTCGTATGTCTTTCTTAAAGTAAGTATCCATTTATCTCTTCAGCCCACTTTAAATTGAACTTTATGTATTCTAGATATCAATAGGTTGCAAATATATCCACCCATTCTGTAAATTGTCTTTTAACTGTTATTTCCTTTGTCATGCAGAAGCTTCTCAGTTTGATATAATTCCATTTGTGTATTTTCACTTTTGTTGCATTTGCCTTTGCAATCCTACCCAAAGTCACTGCCTACATTAACATCATGAAGTGTTTCCTTTCTGTGTTCTGCTATTAATTTCATCCTTTTAGGTCTTACACTTAGGTCTTTGATCAGTGTGGAGTTGATTTTTATATACAGTTGAGGAAGAGATTGTTTCAGTCTTCTGTACATGTATATCCAATTTTGCCAGAACTATTTATTGAAGAGTCTGTCTTTTCTCCACTGTATTTCTTGGCATAGTTGTAAAAAAGCATAGATTATTGTCTTGGTTAGTTTTCTCTCATTGTTGAGACAAAATACCTGACACTCAGAGTGAAGCAAGGTAAAGTTTATTTAGCTTACAGTTTTTTGGATGTTTCAGCCTATACTTAGCTGACACGCTGGCAGGGTGGCATGGCTGAAAGGCAGCTATTCATGGAAGCTGCAAGCAATAAGAGCAGAGGGGAAAAAGAAGCACACATCTTTCCCTCCCTATATCATAAACCGGCTACCCTCCCCTGGGCGGGTGCAGCACTCATACCACCAATTGCAGTGCTAGACAACAAACCAACCACGAACGCTAGACCCAGTCACCTCCATGCCTGTATGAGGCTGTAGGGGGACATTTAAACAAACCACAACAATTGTTTTCTGGGTTCTCTATTTTGTCCCATAGATCTGTATTTCTATGCCAGTACCTCACTATTTTGGTTACTAGAATTTTGTACTATGTTTTGATGTCAGGTATTGTGATGCCTCCATTTTTTTTCCCCTTAGAATCACTTTTACTTGACTATTACAATTTTTGTAGTTCCATATTCATTTCAGGATATTTTTCTATTTCTGTGAAGACATTCATTATTATCTTGATGTATTGAGTGTGTAGATCACTTTGGGTAATAAATTCATTTTAACAGTATCAATTTTCCTAAGCCATGAACATGGGATATCTTTCTAGTTTTCCGGCCTATAAAATATCTTATAAAACACACTTCCATCAGTGTTTTATTATTTTCAGTGTAGACACCTTTCCATGTCCTTGGTTAAATTTATTATTAAATATTATATTTTTGTAGCTATTGTGAATGAGATTGCTTTCTTCATTTACCAGCTAGTTCCTTATTGATGTATAAAATGCTACTTTATGAATTTTTGTTTCTTGTAGCTTTACTGAATTTATTGGTAAGCTTTACAAGTTTTTTTCATAAAGAACTTAGGTTTTTATGTATAAAATCATGGGATGCAATCTGCAAATATGTACAACATAACTTGCTTTCTGATTTGATTGCCCTTCCTTTCTTTCAACTAATTTCTCTTGCTAAAACTTCCAGATTTACAATGAGATGGACATTTTTGTCTTGTTCCAGGTCATACAGAGAATGCTTTCACCTTTTCCCTGCTCAGAATATTGTTCGTGGTTTTCATACATGTTTTAGAAACATGTTATGGTTTTTTTATTCATAATTTTTTGAGAGGTCTGTGAAAGGACATTAAATCTTAATGCTCTTTGTGTATCCGCTGAGTGATCATATGGGATTTGCCTTTGATTGTGTTGGTGTGCTTTGTCATGTGTGTTGATTTGATCATATCAAACCATCACTGGGAAGAGTCCCACTTGATTATGGTGTACGATCTTTGTGATTAACTGTGGAAACTGGTTTGCTAGTATTATCTTGGTAATTTTTCATCTGTGTTCATCAGGGATATGGTTTACAGTTTTCTTTTTTTTATCTGGTTTTACTATCAAGATAGTGCTGGCCTTGTGAAGATTTTGGTGGAGTTCCTTCCATTTAGATTTTCTGGATTAGTTTAAGAACAATCAGACTTAATTCAAGTGTTTTGTAAAATTTAGCAAGAATCAATTGGGTTTCAGAATTTTTAAGATGGTAGACTGGGACGTGAACTCACGACCTCATGCTTGCTAAGCAGGCACAATGCCACTGAGCTATATTCCCAGCACAAGATGGAAGATGTTTTAAATGATCATTAATGTTTATATCTCCTAGTCTTGATTTTTTGGTAAGTTTTGTGGGTTCAGGAATATATCTACTTTTCTAGTTTTTTGAGGGTTTTTTCCATATAAGTGTTCACAGTATTATATTCTTTGTATTTATATGTTATGAATTGTAATGTCTCATTTTGCACCTCTGATTTTAAGTCCTCTCCCCACTCTGGTCACTCCTAAGACTCTAGCTACCAATCTGTTAAATTTAGCCTTTCAAAAACTCTTTGTTTCATTGACTTTTCAAATTTATACTCTGATCCTATTTCTTTAGTGTTGAGTTTTGCTTTTCTGAATCGTTGAGGAACATTTTTGAAATAGTGTTGGGTTACTGAAATTTTTCCTATTCTTGACATATCCACTTATTGCTGTAAATTTCACTCAGTATTGCTTTTGCTGTATCCCACAGTTTTTGATATGTTGTAATGTCACTCTTCCTCACAGATCTTTAAATTTCCCTTATATATTCTTTACTCATTGGTCCTGTAAAAGCATGTTATGGATAGATATGAACTTTCTTGTATCATTGTTAATTATATACAATGTTTATTTTTAGGTCTCTCTTTTCTATCACTCTTAATTTTGCAATTTGGTAATTGTTATTTTAAGACTTCTTGCTCGTGGAGCCATTTTTCTAGTAAAATTTTAAATCTACATATGTTCTCATGATGGTACATACCTTTTTGGTTGTGTGGGACCCCTTGGCCACTTCTTTGTAGGGTTGATTTGGTGGGGAATTCCATTTCTATTTATCTAGGGAAACTTTTAATTTTTTGTTTTTGATAGATAATTTTGGTTCATGCATTATTTTTGGTTGTCAGGTCTTTTTCTCTCAGTAGTTTGAATATACCATCCACTCTCTCCTGGCATTTAAGAGTTCTGCTGATAAACCTGTTGCAATGTGCACTCTGTTAGATGTAACTTGACATTTTTTCTGGTACTGTTTTTAAGATTCTCTTTTGTCTGTGAGGAACATACAGGTTTCAGGCTTCTAGAAGTCAAAATGGCTGCAGTAAGTGAAGATGGCATTTAGGTTGTTGCAGCAGTTTGGGGATGTGGAGCGAAATGGATGGATTCCTTCTTGGAACAAAGCAATCACTCTTAGACCAGCCAGCTCCATGTTAGACTTGAAGACCAGAAGGGCCATGCAATTCTCCTGCATTTAGGTCTGCCAGTCTGCTATGATTGCAGTTTCTGGCATTTCCTGACCTACCTTTTCCCAGCAACGTAGGATTCCCTCCAGGGCTAGATGCTGAGACTTGTAATTAGCTTAGTTCCTTCCTCTATGTAGCTTTTTGAATTTTCCATGCTAATGTGGGTCTCCTGTCACTTCCTTGCTCATTTTATTAATTCATCAGATTCTTCCTCCATCACTCTCCTCACAATATAGCTCTTTTGTTGCCTGGTTCTTCTCTGTGGTAGAAGATGTATGTAAGACACTTCTTCAACTTAGATGCATTCTATCTGCATTTTTATACAGAATTTTACTGAACTCAGGGAGAACTTCCTTCAAAAGTAAATCCGCCCCGTATGTTTACAAGAGGAAACAGCTATATGTCACACACAGCTCTTACATATTACTTCCTTGGAATACATCAGATTTGGGGGGTGGCACTGTAACACTAAGTAGTGGTTGTCAAAGGGTAGTCTCTCTGCTAGTTAGCATTGCCCAGTAACTTTTCAATCACAGCCCCCTGCTTTTGTTTTCACAATCTGTGTTAAAAGTTCTTCAGGTGACTTTGGTGTACACTAAAATTGGAGGCTGCTTTTCAAACTTAATTGTTCTTAAGTAACCTGCGAAGTCGTTATACAGTGAATTCCTAGATCCCTGGCCAGAACTATTGAACTGCAATCTCTGGCTTCATAAATTCAGTCCCACTGACAAAATCCTGACACAGGTGAGAAATGTGTTTAGGGTGAATCCAATCATCTAGCAAAGTTTAGTAAAATGGATGCTCAGGCAACACCCCACACCATTTGAGTCACACCTTCCAAACACATGATCCAAGCACCAATATATAAAATCACTCCACAAGTGACTTCAATGTGTGGTTCAGTTTGATATCTAATGCTTTTAGAAAGCATCAGTAGTAATAATAGCAGGTGGAAGCGTAGGTAGCACTGCAAAAAAAAAAAAAAAAAAAAAACACAGGACTGGCCTGACTTAAGGCAAGTTAATAAATCTGTCCATTTTTTAGTTGCATAATGAGGGAAACATTTGAAGATTTTAAAAATTAGTACAAAGCAATTGCTAGTCTTCTTTTATTAATTCATCTATTTTGAAGGTTTTACTGTGATTTACATGTGAGAGAAATTCCTTCTGCAGTTGAGAAAACCCAAAATACCACCAGTAGGCCCTACAATGTCCTATATACAATACTTTCCAAAACTTATGTTGGGTAGAAACTAAAACTAATGCAAGGTTGTTTAACTTGCTCAGCAGTTATGTTATCAAAGCGTCCTCACCTTTGTTTCATCACCTGTTGGAAAAAAGAAACAAAAATTCATGCACATGGATTTTCACCTATGTGTCTTTTTGATCCCATTTCTAGCATCAACTGAATTTCCAGTGGTCTCTGAAAAACTAATTTTTTTTTTTTTTTTTTTTTAGATTTAACTTTATAAGCAATGTTCTGCCAGCTGGTGGTGAAATGTAGTAATGGCAGGCTCAGCCACTGTAAAGTTCAGGGAGAAAAAGAAATCAATTATTTTACAGCTGTCTATGGAGGACGGACGCTATCCTAAGTGTCTAGTAACTATTACATTAGCATTCTGTAAGAAAATAAAATTTACTTTAAAATTCACTCAGATGACTGAATAATTGCTTTGTTACTAATACCTTTTCAAAAAGAATCACGGAATAATTTTAGCATTCAAATTTATATGAAATCACATTTTTCTTTATGTACATATCTCAAAATTTTTATGGGCTCATCAATTTGATACATAGAATGGTCAAGGAAGCCATAGTGTCTAGAAGTCCATGAGAAAGATAATCCTCTTGCCATTGAAATGTTTTAAAAGTCATCATTAAAAGCAGATTCATTTGTAGTCCATGAGATATACACTTGTGCTAAATTATACATAATTTTATCTTTCAGCAAATGCTTAAAAAACAATAATCTAGAACTGATTGAAATTTTTACTGCAACTGTTTAATGTCCATGAAACTAATCCCATGTACTGCACATACCCCAAAAGGCAATTACGAGACAAGATAGGCTGATGAGTTTGATCATTTCATAGTATATATGTGCAGTGAGACATCACCTTGTATATACCTTGAACATATTTTTTTAATCTAATATGCACCATGAAGGTTGGAGGAGCTAAGCCCATATAAGACACAGCTTATATTGTACCCCACAAGTGTATTTTTAATGTGCTGTTTTTAAGTCTTTAAAAAAAACAAAAACAAAGAAAACCCTACTTCTCTCACTCCTGACAGCTACACATTAAAATTTGTTTCTTTTCTTCTTAGAATGGGCAACCGTATCCATGTTTACCCAAATGGATCCCTGTTCATTGGTTCTGTAACAGAAAAAGATGGTGGTGACTACTTGTGTGTGGCAAGAA
This sequence comes from Dolichotis patagonum, assembly GCA_004027295.1. Classification (NCBI taxonomy): domain Eukaryota; kingdom Metazoa; phylum Chordata; class Mammalia; order Rodentia; family Caviidae; genus Dolichotis; species Dolichotis patagonum. The sequence continues at coordinate 114,745 of PVJX010000126.1, forward strand.
ACAAAATGGGAGACGATCTGATCCTGATGCATGTGAGCCTGAGGCTAAAACCTGCCAAAATTGACCGCAAGCAGCATTTCAAAACGCAGGTGCTCCACGGCAAAGATTTCCAAGTGGACTGCAAAGCTTCTGGCTCCCCAATGCCTGAGATATCGTGGAGTTTGCCTGATGGAACAATGATAAACAATGCAATGCAAGCTGATGACAGCGGCCATAAGACCAAAAGGTACACCCTTTTCAATAACGGAACCTTGTATTTCAACGAAGTTGGGATCGCAGAAGAAGGAGATTATACTTGCTATGCCCAGAACACCCTAGGAAAGGATGAGATGAAGGTTCACCTAACAGTTGTAACAGCTGTCCCACGGATACGGCAGGGTTACAGGACAACCATGAGAATCAAAGCAGGAGCTGCGGTCATTCTTGACTGTGAGGTTATCGGGGAACCCAAACCAAAAATATTTTGGCTGTTGCCTTCTAATGACATGATTTCCTTCTCCAGTGACAGGTACATATTTCATGCAAATGGGTCTTTGTCCATCAACAAAGTGAATCTGCTGGATTCTGGAGAGTATGTATGTGTGGCCCAAAACCCCAGTGGGGATGACACCAAAACGTACAAACTGGATGTTACCCCACAACCTCCACTAATCAATGGTTTGTATAGAAACAAAACCGTTATTAAAGCCACAGCTGTGAGGCACTCCAAAAAACACTTGGATTGCAGAGCTGAAGGGACACCGTCTCCCCAAATCCTGTGGATCATGCCAGACAATATTTTCCTCACAGCTCCATATTATGGAAGCAGAATAAAAGTCTATAAAAATGGAACCTTGGAAATTAGGAACCTGAGGCTTTCAGATTCAGCTGATTTTGTCTGTGTGGCTCGGAATGAAGGAGGAGAGAGTGTGTTGGTGGTACAGTTAGAAGTGCTAGAAATGCTGAGAAGACCGACATTCAGAAATCCATTCAATGAAAAAGTAGTTGTCCAGCTTGGAAAGCCCACAGTATTAAATTGCTCTGTTGATGGTAATCCACCACCTGAAATAATCTGGATTCTACCAAATGGCTCACAACTTTCTAACATACCAAAAAATTCTCACTATCTCATAGCAAGCAATGGTTCTTTTATCATCAATATAACAACTCGAAATAATGCAGGAAAATACCGGTGTGCAGCTAAAAATAAAGTTGGATATATTGAGAAATTAATTGTACTAGAAATTGGGCAGAAGCCAGTTATTCTTACATATGCATTAGGGACAGTAAAAAGTGTCAGTGGAGAGTCCCTATCATTGCACTGTATATCGGATGGAATACCTAAGCCAAGTGTTAAGTGGACTGTGCCAAGTGGTTATACAATAGATAGGCCTCAAAGTAATGGGAAATACATACTGCATGAAAATGGTACCTTAGTCATCAAAAACGCAACAACTTATGACAGAGGAAATTATATTTGTAAGGCTCAAAATAGTATTGGCCATGCACTTATTACTATCCCAGTAATGATTGTGGCCTATCCGCCCCGAATCACAAATCACCCACCCAAGAGTATCCTTACAAGGGAAGGAATGGCCTTTCAGCTCCAGTGTGTGGCCTTGGGAATTCCCAAGCCAGAAATTACTTGGGAGGTCCCTGGCCACTCCCTGCTTTCAAGGACAAGTAAAAGGAGAATCCCTGAAAGTGAGCTGCTGCACCCACAAGGTACGCTGGTCATTCAGAACTCCCGAACCTCAGATGCTGGGATATACAAATGTATAGCAAAGAATCCACTTGGCAGTGATCATGCAACAACTTATGTTCAAGTTATATGACATGAAACAAAGTTAAAATTGAACAAACTCAACATCTGGACTGTTTATTTTTTGGAAGAAGTTTAATCAAAGGCAGCCATAGGCATGTAAATGAATCTGAATACATTTACAATATTAACTTTACAATGGACATGCAAAAGTGACATGTAAATAAATGCATTATGAACTGATACCGATTTCTTTAATAAATCCCAACTTAAACTTTTAACTTAAGGCACTTTTATTTTGCCAACAAATAACAAACATTAAGAGAAAATGGTCCACAATAAAATAACAAATGGCTAATGCACCTGAATTTTCCAGTAACAAATGGAAATTTTTTTTCTTTTACTACCAGTTGCCTAGTGTCCATCTTCTATCAATGTTACAAGCATGGCACTCAGAACAGAGACAGTGGAAAACAGTAAATTTGCAGTCATTATGTAAATTTACCAGCTTGACCTATAAATAGTTTGTCATTGGTTTATAAATATTTTGCTAAAACCTACAGAAAAGAATCACTCAACTATTGATTATGATTTATCATTTGTTCACATTAAAATTTTCCATTGATGGGGAATATAAAATGTTTTAATAACTGCATTTAAAAATAAATGCAGGCTAATTTTTCCCCATGTAAAAAGCAACTTAATACATCATAAAATGTGAAAAGGGGGCTGTTTACATTTTTGTCCAAATACATCCATTAAAAACATTTTAAAAATACAGTGAAACTCCTTTGTAACATTAAAATCTAGCACAGGCACCCCTGGTTGGGAGTTGTGTGTAAAGAAAGTTTTTTGGGGAGAAATCTTTGCTTTGTGAGCATTCATTTCATTAAGTAATAATTTTTATGCAATGATCAAAAGTTTGGGAGAGCCTAGATCTATTATATATAATGAAGTTTCACTATATTTAAATTTTGATTAGTCCTACAAAATGTTGCTTTTTGTAATTGACTATTTATTGCACATGCCTAATTTAACCTAGATTAATTTTTGGAAATATTAAATGATTCATCTTTTCTTATTCTAGAGGATGGGACTTTCTAGTGTAATTTCTCAAGCATCTGTCCAAGTACTCAACTATTATTTTAAAATTATAGCTTTGTAAATGAAAAACTAAGCTCTAGATTTTGTTCAAATAGCACAGGACACAAAACTGACAGCTCTATTAGCCTTTGTCAGTCATTTCATATACAAGGGAGAACTCTTTAATGTGTTTTCATCATACCAACTTTCAGCTGGCCCCATCTGAGGGGCCAGCTGATTGCTACTAATCTTACTACCTTATGGCTGCAAGACATCAAGAATAATCACTGTAGTCATCCCCTTCTATTTCTGGACAAAAAAAAAAAAAAGGTAAATAAAACACCACTTGCAACCCTGTTAAGAAAAAGCCTACAGTGTAATCAGATACTATTGCTACGGCAGTGTGCTAACCTTTTAGAGCTCTCAGAGATAACCAACAACCTGCTGTGGCATGGGTGCTATAGGTTCACCACCACTGGTCTAAGAGATTCTTATACCCAGGAATTATGATAGCTGTAACTCCATCGATGTCAAAGTCTTATCTTTAAGGGGATCTGGGGTCTGGGTTTTATTCTAAGAAAATTTCCTCTCTGCAACTCACCAAACAAATTACCAGATACTGCTACAAAGCTTTCCCTTAGGAACACTTTAATGCAAACTAATGCATTTACTAGAAAACACAAAAAAAAAATCCGTCAGGGTAGAGAATTAGGTAGGAGGCAGTATGAAGAATAAATTTAAAAATTCCAGTTACTTTCTTTAAATGCACTGGGGAAAAAATAGCTCTAAGTTTTTTTCTAAGCCTTCCATAGCAACTCAGAATTATAGGCCTTACTATGACTTAGCGTCTTCACTTTAAAAAAAAGAAAGTACACAACGACAAAGGTATATTCCATAGCTTTCATGTGCAAAATGATTAATAAATTAACTCCTGCAAAATGTAAAGTGCATACAGATGCTATGCAATTATAACACTCATTCTTGAAACAGTATTACTGCTGTTTGCAATACTGAGCTACAAAAACATATGGTTCAAATGAAAAATGGCATTTTAAATACCAGTAAATCTTGAAACCAACAAGGATAGGACATGACTTGATCACTAGGCACAACATTCACTTTTCAGTTGTTCTGCCAATGAGTCATATTACTTTGAAGTAAATTAATTTCACGAACTATAAAGATGATTCTTGAGAGAAAAAAAATGCTGATATACAGATACACCTAAAACTTAAAAGATACATTTTCTGAAAGCAGATAAAATATTAATTTAGTGAAAAGAATGGTCTTTAATGTTTTGGCAAAGTTTTCCAGCCCAGAGTAAACATAAAATGAGCAGGCTGGAGTGAAGTATTTTCACAGTGTACAAAGCAGTTCACATAGATGATGCCACAGCAAAGTAAGCTGACAAGTATTTGAGGTCATATGCATGAGTCAAACTTTGCAAAGAGTAACTCACCTAGGAAGATATAAATTACTTATATAATGACTTGCAAAAGAAATTCTCTACTAAAGTCATACTAGCTACATTTAAAAAAAGGAGTTCTACATGGTTTGCTCATTATAGACAAATCTATTCACAGTATGCTTAACTACATTACAGGTAAAATGATATGAAAGAAAAATGAATTAACACAGAACATGGGAAAATATCCCCCACGTATGTTTTAAAATGCCCTGCAATTTTCACATTCAAAATTTTATGCATCTAAATCTAAAAAAATATTATATGGAATACTCTTAAGTTACACAAACTGATAATTTACTGCATTTTTTTTTACTCTAATAGGAGCAAATTACCACATACTTGAACAAAGTTAAAATAGTTACTATTTCTTTATAATAAATTTGATGTATAATTTACTTTACTTGTGCTTTTTGCACCAATTTATAAATACAGTATATGCAATACATAACCAAGACTGACACCATCAGGAATATTTAAATTCAAAATAGCAAATACTTACCATACAAAATAAACAGCAAATACACCTTTTATGAAAACCAGACCCTTCTGAACTTTGGTGCCAGAGTCTCTGGAAACCATGTCAAGTTTGAATGTAGGATCTCAGGCCAGCTGCAAGATTTTTTTCTTTTTTTCTGAAGTTAGCATAAAGTTCTAGAGAACCTTATGGACAGTCATTTTTGCCAAAATTGGCAGTAAATAAATAGAACAATTCCATTGTTCTTCTAGGCCTTTAGGATTACATGTTGTACCTTCACAAAGATTCAATGATTTTGTCACTGATAATAAATTCAAATGTAGTTACTTCTAATATGCTTCCACATATATTAGGATGGTTTTCACAGAAGCCTTGGTTGAAGAAGTTTAGGTAACTAAGCAACAATCTGTTTCAGCACCTTTTGACCACAACAAAAGGAAAAGTCCTATATAAATAAGAACAAAGTTTATAAAGTGCTCATGAAGTCACAAACATTTCAAATTAGAGTGATGCAAATGAATGTCCTTTTCACCATTACAGGTGAATGCAGAATGAATGGGTCACTTTCCAGTCAAGATCTGACATGACTTTCAAATCAGTAGTTTGGTCCACCACAGTGTTTAAAAAAAAAACAACAACAACAATTTCATCATTAATGAATACATAAATATTTAAACCCACCATAATTCCTTCTTCTGTAAGTCTTCTAATCAAAGAAAAAAGCACCAGTTTCAAAAGGTCTGCTACTACCTTCTTCCTGGAGTAGGCTAACATGATTCATCTTTTAAAAACCTAAAGTTTAATGTGACAAAACTAAACCACAACTTCTCTTTTACTTTTGTTTAAATATCTGTGTATGAAATTTAGCATAAAGTATGGGAAAACACAAAAGAACTAAAAGACCAAAGGGACAGTTCTAAGATGACTAGTAAATCAAATTTGATTTTCTATTTCTCAGTGCAAACACAAAACTACACGTCTTCTCTTCCAGATTCAGAAGTGTGAAGAATGTCCATAGGGAGCCACTCCGTGCTGTGGCTGATTACCTAATGAGAAAAATAAATTCAAATAAAATTACAGGTATAAAATTATGCTGCAGACAAATGCTAAACTCTTACCACTCCTCAGTGACACTCTTAGGGACAGGGGAATAGAACAATTGACCATAGTGCGATCCTAGTGCTAAAAGGTCCTAGTGACATGATTCAAGCATTGCCACTGAATTAATTCTGCAGAGGGGGCAATTCCACCAAAGAACCCAAATCTGGCAACACAAAGCCTTGGGATTAGGATAACTGATCCGCCCAAAAATCTCTCTCTAAACTAAGAAAGAGCCTTATGTTAATTATTAACTGAAAGTTTCATGAAACACTAAAAGTTCTTAAAATGCTTACAGAAGCAAGTCAGCAATTCTGTATTGCTGAAATTGTAATTGGTGAAAATTATCTTGTAACTTAACAACTGTATGCAAATGGCCACACAATGCATAAGAAAACTGTGTGAGAGCACACGCATGGACGAGAGTAGATGCTATGAATGCCCGGGTTGTTCAAGTGTGCACCTATGTATATGTGTGTGTGTGCACGCGCATGTGCCCAAGCACATGCAGAAAAATGGCAGCAGACACCAAAACAGAAGTAGACATAGCTATAGAACCTTTTGGAGTTGTGCGGTGGCATAAGCTTAGTTGGCATAACTGCTAATACCAAGCAGCAGAGTATAGACTGTGGTTAAGAGGTGGACTCTGGAAGACCATCTGAGTTCAAGTCCCAGCTCTGTCCCTTACTGTTAGATGAATAACCTAGGGGAAATCAGTCGATGTTCCTATTTTTCAGTTGTTTCCTCATCTATAATATGGGAACGGTAATAATACCTGATCTCAAGTGGTTGCTAAAGAAATAAGTAAACTAATACATGTACAGTCACAGTATTTAGATCTAAAAACATACTCTACAAGTAACAGACACTGCATTTCTTGCAGTAAAGAATAAACCAGCTCCCCCAAAAGATACTAATACACTAAAATCATACATATTTCTAAATACTAAAAAATCCCTGCCATAATTCTGCAAAATTATGAACTCTGAAATTAATAAAAATGCCATGAAATTTTAGTCACAAATTGGTTTAACAGATCGAATCTATTAAACCACAGCCAGGAAAAAAAAAAAAAGGTTGATTCATTTGATTTAACTAAAATTAAATGAGGCTACAAGAGAAAAATATTTTTAAAGAGAAAAAAAGATCTTAGGTATGTTCACTGGTAGACACCAAGGTGTGCGTATGTGGCGGAACGGGGGTGGTATTTCCTCTGCCAGGAAATCACACACAGCAGCCAGGCAGAAAATTAATTCAAATCAAGCTGTCCTTGGGCATAAACTGATACCTGTTCTGATGATATCAACAGGTTATCTCACTGTTTTAACACAAACTGGTCTTCACTCTGTACTGTAACAGCACATGACCCGAGGGCCCGAGTAAATCCTCCTAACTGCACAGATGAAAAGCTGCATGATCTCCTGCACAGTGGCCACGCTGACAGTGGACACACAGCGGCTACCACAACTTAGGTAACTGGATTTCAAGGCTAGCATTCTTTGTTTCTCAGAGGGTTCACTACCATTGCTGAAAGGACTGCCTGTCCTGTGACTGCAGCACAGAGTGATTTGAATCATAGGAACCTACAGCTGTCACTAAGGTAACAAGGTATGATGGGTGAGAGGGCTGCTGGTATGTGCCCTAGAAAGGCAGCAAACTTTAGAGAAAGTAACCCAAACCAGCACAACAGGTAAGATTATCACTAAGAAAACACTGCCCTGCCGTCTTCTATGCTGTCAGCAATATAGCAAGGTTTGATTTCTCTAACTCATTAGGAAGGACAGGATGATGCAGTGAGCAGAGCAGTCACCATGAAGTCCTGGCCTCCCAGTACCCAAGACCTTTGGGAGGCCACCTAACCTCATTCATCTGTATTAATCAGGGTGTTGACTGAGCTACTTCCCGACCATTTGCAGCTTTATAAAAGGGCAACTGGAGTTGGAGGTGTGGCTCTGTGGTTCAGTACTTGCCAGGCTTGCAGGAGGCCTTGGGTCAGCATCACACTAATAAGACAAGACAAGACAAGACAAGACAAGACAAGACAAGACAAGACAAGACAAGCGCAGTTTTACAGGGATCCCCTGAATGAAAAGGAACAATTCCAGGTTCAAATGAAAGAAACAGGAAAACACTGCTGAATTAAAGGGGGGGGTGGCAGTGGGTGGGAACCTTTCCAAGAAAAGAAGATTGAAGCCTAAATCTTTGGAGACAAGATGCTAACATTGTAGACAAAAGCAAACATGGACATGGTACCATGGAAAACAGCACCACTGTTGAGGGGTCACTACTGTCCTCTGCTTGCTTGCTTTTAATCTCCTGGGAGCCAAAAGCTCCTGCTCAGTGACAGAAGGTACTTACTAGAAAGCTGCTTCTGGAGCTGCCGCACCAGGGCGGCTGTCTGCTGCTGCTGCTGCGTCTGCTGCAAGCCTTGCCTGGGAAACTGCAATTGCAACAGGAGAAAGGAGGGAAGTCAGCCCATGGTGCCATCACAGGCAAGAACAGGCGAGATCCCAGGGTCAGACATTTTGTGATGCACTTCGCATACATTGAGATAAAAGGGCCATCCATGCCACATACACCCCGTTGTACATCTGGTAAACTCCTGAAGTGTCCCACTTGTCCAGGAACTCACTTTCAAGATGATTAGCTGGTATTTAATTGAAAAGTCCTGATAATGGGAGTCCATCCTCCAAAAGTGCCTGAAAAGCTCAAGGATCACTGTCATCTTACCCTTCACCAATTTGCTAATGAAATCAATATTCTGTGAATAGCTTTTGTTAGCAAAATGAGAGCTCTCTGGTGAGAAGACTAGTTCAGTTCCTACAGACCTTATCTACATGACTAGGGAAAAATACTCTGAAGCACTTAGGGCCAGGCTCACGTGAGATTGCCCACCCCATGGAAGATGAGGTTGGCAATACTCGCCCTTAGTATACTGTGGTCAGTGCTGAGGCAGGATGAGGCCGAGCAAAGCAGCAAGAGTGCCAGCTTTAGGAGAATGCTCACGCTCAGGCCCTGTGCATGAGTGCAGAGGCCATGGGAAGAATCCACCCTCAGGTACAGTATGAGTGGCTGGTCTGCTGGTTCTATCAGTTCACTTGAAATACTAAATTGTGACAGTTATTTTTTAAAAAATAAAATTTAGTAGAAGCAAAATTACTTTTTATTAGAATCGGTCATATCAACTTAGTTTTCTTCACCTGCAAATGCCAGGCTGTCACTTTCTCCTTTTGCTTTCTTTGATGTCTTCTCCTCCCCTTCTTTCTGCCTGGCTTTTTACTGCTGTAACTAAGGAGGTGTTTCTTTGTCACAGGGACAGCAGGATTGGGCTGCTGTCACCCGCCTGCTGGTGTGAGGGGCATCCACTGGCTGGTGCCCTTTGCCATCTAACTTTGAGGCAGAGAGGGGACATTTCCAGGAGGCTGGAAGGGAGCACAGTAAAGCTCTGTTTTGGTTTTGCCAATTTCCTCCATGTTGGGACTCTGCTGGCTGAGCACAACCCTGAGTCTCCAGGGCAGGAAGGCTGCAACCATCTGTGGCTCTTTCCTCTTCTGGTTCAGTGGCCTTAGGAGCCACCGGGCCTGTGCCACACCCCCACTTCGCTCCCTTAGTCTTGTTCACATCTTTGAAGAGTTTTGTTTTTACAGAATATTTTCAATTACCTTATATGAATGCAACATCTATTTGTTCCTCAGCTTGCCAATGACAGGAAATAGCTTAGGATTGTAAGTAGGGTTGGGTTGCCAGAAAATAAAAATACAAAATATGTAGTTAATGAGAATTATAGATAATGAATATTTTTCTAGTTCTAAGTATGTCTCAAATACTTCATATGAAAAATACTGAATTTAGTGTAAATAGGTCCAATATAGTGTTTGGGACACTTATATTGTTACTGTTTACCTAAAACTCAAATTTAACTGGGAGTCCTATATTTTATCTAACAATTCTAATCAATGGGCAGCACCAGGCTGACTCTTTTAAAACTGAGTGTCTGGAACAGCACCAGGCTCCACAGTGAGTCACTCAGGATGTGGTTGGGGCTTACCCACCCATGTATCGTATTACACAGTGCTAGGCATTCAGCAAATGTGCAGTACAAATCAATGGAATCATTGAGTCTGAAATACCATCATCTCCCACAACCTTCCTCACTACTGAAAAGATACAGAAAGCTGACAAAGTGTCTCCTCCACCACTGTCACTACTTTTCCCAATACAAATGCAGGACAATCATAGCCTCCTTCTTTTCTTTCTTTTCTTTCTCTTGCCCAAATACAGAGGAAAAAAGCAATAAAAATTGTTTATCATTTATGTGAAAAAATACAAGTATCTTCTTCTATTCAATTGTTACTATGCTTATTCGGAAAAATCAATTTAACAAAACCATAGGTAGTACTTACTATGTGCCAATCATCATTTTGGACATTATATGTATGTATTAGCACATTTAATCTTGATGAAGTATTAACTCCTCAATCTCTTATCCAAAGTCCTGGGGACAGATGTGTTTTGAAATTCAGTATAGAGATGGTTTACTATGAAACATTCAAATACATAGACCAGGCCTAAATGTGAGACAGCACGCCACAGCAAACATATTATATTTCTGCAGCAAAACACATGAGCAGTCACATAAGTAGGATAAGTTAAAGGAGCCTTGTGTCCATTCAGGCAAGTTTTGTGAGTTTTAAGTAACTCCTGCATTGTCGGTGGCATCTGAATTTGGGGAACATCTACAAGGGAGTGTGAACTCTACCTGCTATTATTCTCATTTTACAGATGAGGAAACTGAAGCTCAGAGGGGGGTCAGTGATTTGCCCATAATCACTCTAGATATTATGGCTGGGTTTCACACTAAACTTTCTGGATCCAGAGTCCAAGATCTTAACCACGATCAGCTACTTTACCACACCCAATATAACTATATATAATATTTATAAGGTAAAGTACAATATTATATGTATACATTGTAGAATGATTAAATCAAGCTAGTTAATATATTCATCACCTTGCACAATTATTTCTTCATAACGAGAACTTTTAAAATCTACTATTAGCAATTGTTAAGTCTATAGTACATTATGATTAACTATAGTCACCATGATACACACTAGATCACCAGAACTTCTTCCTTAGATTTTGTAGCCTTCAGCCAACATTTCCTCATCTACCTATCACCCCCGCAGTGTATCCTTAAGTAGAAACACTATCTTCCAAATATTAACTTATTTGGAAATAATTTTAAATTCTAAATATTTGGTTGCAAAGATGTCTACACTGATCAGCTGGCATACTGGGGTATATGGTGGATAAATATTGAACATCTGTTCATTCGACAAACGCTTAGCTGCTCTCCTTCTGTTCATTTAAAACCAGCTTTAAATGAGACTATTTACAATGAAACAAAGCAGTGATCACCTCAGATACTGTATTTTGCAAAGCCTGGCTGTCCTTGTGGGTGCATGTGTGTGTGCTGGGGAGGTGATGGGGAGGTGGGCTGCTGAGTGACCCAAAGAGATTGGCACAGGGCTGGGTAGTTTACTCGGTAGTGCAGGATTTGCTTAGTATGTGCAAGGCTCTGTGTTTAATCACCTGAGTCACAAAAAGAAAACAAGCAAATAAAAAAGAGGTAGCATATATTCAGAGTGTTTCAAAGGATGACCCAGGGACCTCACGGGCAGTCCTCAAGACCGTCATGTTATCTGCAAAGTCAAAAACATTTTCATAACCACAGGAAGACATGAATTTGCTTTGTTCATTTCCACTGTCTTCTGAGTGTACAGCATAGTTTTCCAAAAGCTACAGAAGGCATGCGGGTGCAACAAATTCAATGTATTCTACTCAGCCAGGCATTAAAGACAGTTTTTTAAAATGTTAATATCATTTCTCTAATTTTTTACTTTGAAAAATGTTTTTTTCATAAAAGCATTATTTCTGCTACTATAAAATGAATATTTTAAACTAAGTTAGTAAATGTTGCTAATATTTTTGCTTTAATTTCTAAAACAGTAAATATTGATAGGTCTACAAAAGTTTCTTGGGTCCACAATAACGACGGACGTGAAAAGGTTCTGAGGCCACTTCTTTAATGCTGACCAGAAATATGCAGTAAGACAGATCCATATTTAAGTCTTCTAGGTTGCAGGTTTTTTAAAACATATGCTTCCTCTCAAAGCCTCTTAAAACCCTCAAATTGTGCCTTCAATTGTATACAAACACAAGCAGGGAAGAGACCTCACATTCTCTGACTCTGGAGCCCCTACAACCAGAAAAGACAGTGCGGCCAGTTTCCCCAAAGAAAGCTCACCGCTGAGCATTTCAAATCAAGTCACTGTACTGCAAGGCCTGGACCCTGTAAGATGCTGAGGAAGCACAAAACCATCACAAGGAATTTTTAAAGTGCCCCTCCTGGGGTGCCTCCTTAGACTTTCTGAATTAGAATTTCTCCAGCAAGTAAGCAAGAAATCTCAATTCTCAAATGACTCTCTGAGGTTGATGCTTGGCTAGATCTAGAAATCATCATGTGGTAGATGATGGAACTTTTAATATACCAAAATAGGTAAATAAATAGTTCACTAGGGTTTACAGAGGTCCTGAAATTCATAATCCATGTGTGTTTAGTATTCCTATTTGAATGTAATAAGTTAATTGGGAAATGTTTTTCTAGACTGTATCTTATCTATAGATCATGATCTTGGCTTCTCTCTCATACCTGTGACTCTGCAGATGTTAATCCCTTTTCCTCAAATACCCTGAACCCCATTTTATAACTTTCTTGAAATTTCCTCATTCTTCCAAGAGCAGCTAGTTTTATCACCTAATCCTTCAGGGATACAGAGCGGGAGCCACTCCTGAATCCTCAGGGCTGTGTGGGCGCCTTTATTGTAAGTATATGGGATAGCATGGCCACTGACTTTCTTCAGCATTTTGGCTCTTGGGCTTCATGGGGGTAGAGGCTGTACCCTGCTGTGACCAAAAGACAAAACACAGCTCAACACTACCAGGTACGACCAGCTGGTATAGCATAACCACTCTCCAGCAAACACTACCATACTGCTCAACAAAAACAAAAAAAACCCTTGGATCCTTTAATCTCTCTGTTGTGATACAATTCATTTATTCAAGAATATTTTTATGCTTTATCATTACTAAGGCAAAAATGTGTGACTTAGTAGTAATGCCTTCTCAATTAACTGTCATTGTTTTTTTTTAAATCTCAGAACTTGAATGTACTGCTTTAGCAGCAGAGGTAGACTAATAAATCAGCAACTGAGATAATCTGATAATGGCTAAATACTAGCTCTCAGATGATTTATATATCTTGCCTTCAAAATATGATTTTACTTATAGATGTGATTTTAAAAATTGCTATCACATTCAACAAATGAGTCATTTGACAAAAGTTTAAAGAATCAAGCTACTTTTCTGGGTTCCCAGGGCACCAGAGTAAGAGAATCACTACCTTCACAATGGTTGTGTGGTTTCTACTAACTCTTGCTGTGAAAACACTACTAGTGTATGAAACAAGGTATCAACGTAGCTTTTATATTAATATCAATGATGCCTTCCTAAAAACGGGAATTTAGACAGACACATGCATACAGTGAGAACCCTACCAGACAGAAAAGGCAGAGTTCATGGTCCTACAGGCCAAACAAGGCCAAAGACGGCCAGTGAACTACCAGGAGGTAAGGGAGAGGCATGATAGAGACTCCCTGGGACCTTGGAGAAGTAACTCACCCTGATGATACCTTGATCTTGGACTAACAAGTCCTATCTCAAATTGACAGGCAATAAATTTCTGTTGTCACCTGTTTGTGTACTTTGTGAGGCAGTTTTGGCAAGTTAACACAACCTCTGAAGCCCTGCTCCCCAAAACTCAGTACCTGTAACACCCCTTGCCATGTACAGAACTGCTATTTAACCGTTTCCTACAATTGTAAGTCTTCTGGAGGGAGCACACTTGGTACTTTGTTGGCCTTCTCCTAACATCTGGTAGCGTGCCAGTTCCTACTGCACATACTAAAAGAAGAACTTGTTGAATTCAACTGTGAACTTTCCCTGTCAGCAGATAGTGGCAGGGTGGTGGCTGTTGGCATTTTCACTTCTCTCTTGATACAGCATCAATCAGTACCCCATGAGTGAGTCAGAGCTTGGCCAGATGAGTCAGAGCTCGGTTGGCCTCAACAGCCAGCCCATCACCCTCTTCTCCACAGAGAGAGGAACCAAATGCAGAACACTGGCCACTTAGAAGAACTGGATCTGCTAGAGATGTTTACAATAAATGAAAAGAAATGTATTTATGTACACAAATCTTAGTGGAAATATGAAAAGAAATAATCCCAGAAGATACAAGGAAATACAGTATTTTTCTTAATATTGCAGAGGCTTTGTGCTATTATTGTGCAAAGATACATACAAATATTAATAATTTTTTCAATATCTCCATTTTTCTTTTTAGTAGGACCGAAATATCAGAATATATCAAAATATCCTTAGCAGCACTGTTTTTGAAACTGGAAACAATAAATCCTTAACAGTTGATGAGGTAGGTGATCTGGTAGCAGAGCACTAGAAGGGGCTGACTTCACAGCTGCCTAACATTACAAACAGGTAATTATATAAATAAAAGCAAATGTACAGTCTCTTTTAAAGTATACTTAATAACAAATTATAATAATATAAAATTCCAAGATCACTGACCATACCCTCTAACCTGAAACCTAACACTCCAGATCTAAGCATTTACAATTTTAAAAACATTTTAAATTTTCTAGGCTATCCTGACTTATACATCTGTAACATTTTTGTCTGTCTACTGCAAATACTGCTTATGTTACAATATAGTGCTCTAAATGTTTAAAAAAATTGTGCTGCTCCAAGTAGCACCTAAAGCCTTCAGCCAAAAAGAAAAGAAAAGAAAAAGCCTATTGTGGCTTTACTATTCATTAAAATTTCTTTAAATAAAGGTTTTTATTTCTCTCTTAAGACTTTTCCATACACACAATGAGAGAAAAAAAAATCATATGTCATGCTCCAAATAACATGCTCTATCCCTGGGTTAGTATTTTAAGCTACTGAATAAAACATAACTTTTTGCATTAAAAATTTCAGTACCATATTAGAAATAGAAAATGAATAAATGTTATATAAATGTTTTATAAATCATTTATTATATATTCATTAAATTGTAAGGTGAGTAAGGAACACAAAATCCTGGGGACAGCTCCTCTCAGTTCTATATAAACTGGTCTCTCCTTCAAACTATAATACACCTTAAGACAGTTTCTACCCCTATATCATAAGGATACTTTCTCTAACTAAATCAAACATTTTTGTTTATCCTACACAAAAATAATTATAGGACTGGGGATAAAGCTCAGTAATTCAGCGCCAGCCTGACAAATGTGAGGTCCTGAGTTCGATTACTGGTATCCTCACCAAAAAAATTTGTATTATAGGCACTTGATAGTAATATCCATCTATGCTTATGTTGTATGACTATCTAGAAAAACCTATTTTTACATCCTTAAATATTTTATACATTTTTAAAAAATCTTTATTGGTACATGTTTGCAGTGCCTAATGATTATATGCCTCATGGGGAATTGGCAGATGTACGTAACACATCTTAGATCTTTTTTCATCTCTTTTTTTTTGTCTCTCAGTCCCTTTTGCAAAAGCTCTATCTCCCTATTTCCTATAATCTATACTTTCTTTTGCCCTTTATTTAGATTTTGGATTTCTTATATGAAAGAAATCATGAGATAGTTTAAATCATGAGATAATTTAAATCATGAGATAGTTTAATTTAAACTTGTGGGTCTGCTTTATTTTATTTAACATTATGGTCTCAAGCTGCATCCATTTTCCTATGAATGACTCAAAGTTATCTTTCTTTATGGTAGAGTAGTACTCCACTGTTATGGCCTGTGTCTAGATGTCCCCGCAAAGCCTGATGCAGTTGTAAGTGGGGGCTTTTTCCAAGAGTGCTGGATCTAGAATGTGTGATGCTGTGATTAAGGATGTGTGATTACTAAACCAAACTGATTGATCTGGTACCATCCTAAATCCAGCAGTCTAGAAAGAATATAAAAGGGGAACAAAGAAGCTGCTAAGGTTGCTTGGACTTGCTTCTTCACTACTTTGTTGCTTTGCTATTTTCTGCCTACCATGAACTGTTTCTCCTCTGTGATGCCTATCTGCCATGTCACTCTGCCTTGGAGCCAATCAATTATGGATTGAAACCTCTACAAAGTGAGGTAGGAGTACACTTGTCTGTGAGCAGGAGGACACTTGTCTCCCTTAACTTTGGGTGCCAAGTATTTTGTCTCAGCAATGAGAAAAATAACTAAGACATCCAATTGTGTATAAATGCCACATTTGATTTACTCACTCACCCGTTAATCGACATATAGGCTGTTTCAACATTTAGCTATAATGAGTTGTATAGCTATAAACATGGGTACACATGTATCATTGTAATATGTTGTCTTTGACCTTTTCAGGAAGATACTGTACATAAAAAGGGACATAGCTGGGTCAAATGGAAATTCTACTTTCAGTTGTTTGAGGAATCTCCACATTGATTTCCACAATGGTTGCATTAGTCTACACCTCCATCAATAATGTATAATGATTATTTCTCCTAGCAGCCTTGCTAGTACTTTTATTATTTGATTTCTTGATGAGAATCATACTTTCTGGAGGAAGGTAGAATCTTGGTGTTGTTTTAATTTCCAATTCCTAATAGCAAGAGATGTTAAGCATTGTTTTATGTAATTATTGGCCATTTATACTTCTGAGAAAGTCTACTTATTTGTAGTTGCTCATTTTTTTATTCTTTTGAGTTCTTTATATATTTTAGATATTAGGTCTCTGAGGAAGAGCTGATAATTGTGCTATTCCAGCTGATCAGATTAAATTTTTCAGTTCTATTTGGACACCATCCTTTACACATTTAATTCTAATCTAATTCTTCCTAATGCACTATTGCACTGCCACATTGCTTCTGCTTTTCTACAAAGTTGTGAAATGATTCATTCTCAAATACAGGGCTACAGACCACCCATACCAGTGTTTTCCAGTATGAGATGTATGCAGTAGCCTGTTCATCCTACATACACTCACAAAATTCACACTGCTGAGTTACACAGAGAATTCTCTCAATACTTTTGCCTTCTGAGTACAGTGGTACCTGAGTTCATGAACGCTTTTGTTGCAAACATGCTGGTTTGCAAACAGAAGCATTTGGCAAAATTTTGTTTTCGTTTGCAAATTGCATTGAGTGCCAAACATGACCACAGCCATCTTTTGCACACAAACATAAATTCAAACATAGTCATCTTTTCCAAAATCACAGAACAAACTAAGATTGTGAACTGAGGTACCATTGTATTTATTTCCCAATATTATGTGGTGATACAATCATTGATGACAGTGATAAATGCTTTCTTTTAAAAGGTATTTACCTAATACCTTTCAAACAGGGAAAGAAGCCAATTTAAGTGAAAGAAGTAAGTAAATAGTAAAACATAATACTCACAAAACTACTGGTTATTGTGAATTTCTGAGGTTTATGAATCTTTGATGCCATGTATATTTTCAAATTTCATTTGTGCAGCTTGCAAACTGCAGGGTTTTTCTTATATGAGAAACCCAAAATATAGAGAGCAAAATAAAAGATAATAGCAAGTAAGGAGATCTTTTGCAAATGGGAAGGGGAACAAGAGAATGAGGGAGAGGAAAAAAGAGATGGAAAAAGATGGGGTAAATAAGAACTGAAGAGAAAAAATGGAAACAGAGCTTTAGTAAATAGAACGGGGACCAAGAGGTAGAAGTAGCAGGGAGAAATGAGAGCAGGAGGGAAGGGAAAAAAAAGAACTAATTTGTTATGTCCGTGTACCGACTCCCAACAATAGATGCCATCACTATGTACTGCAACCATAAACTAATAAAAAAATTCAAAATTAGATAAAAACTCCCATGGTAAACTCTAAGTGGCTAAAAACTATTTTACATCATGAAAGATCATATTTTAGAAAGCTTTCCTATTCCTTTTGTAAACAGCAAGGTAAATAATCTAAACTATACATATTAAGTCATAAATCTAGCACTGTTTTAGAGACCTTGATAATTTCATTCTAAAAACTGGTCCGTGGAACAGTCTTAATAACTTGCAAGAGGAAAATGGTATAGCCTATTGAACCACAATGTTTATTTGTATTCTTCTACAGAAATAAATTCATCAAATACAACAACAAAATTCTGATCCAGTTCTAGGGAATAACTAGTAGCTATATTTAAGCTATTTCAATTCTTCACAAGCTAATGGATAAAAGAATGCAACCTGCCTTCAAAAAAGAAACCCACACATCTGAGTCTGAAACAGGAGGCCTTACCAGAGGCTGCTGGGGCTGCATTGCTTGGAGACCAAGGGTCTGATTCTGGGGTTGTGAGGACTGCTGGGGCTGGGGAGGCTGCGGAGGCTGCTGAGGCTGTGGGGGTGGCTGTGCCTGCTGCATCTGCAAAAGAAGAAAAATGATTTTACCTCAAATGGTAGGGGTTAATGTTACCTTGGAATTTCTTTCTCCCATATCTTTTATTTAATTTGCTGCAGCAAAAACATGTCATTCTTATGATAGTACTGTTTTCTAAGAAATGTGTCATTAGGCGGTTTTGTCAGTGTCCAATCATACTGTGCACTTACACAAATCCAGATGATATGGCCTACTATATGCCCAGGCTACAGGGTTTTTGTGTATATATGGGTGCACATGCCTGTGTGGACATGCCCATATGCCAAAATAACATGAGATTAAATTAAGCACAAGAAAAATACAAGATGTATACATCTGCTGCTGATGAACCACAGCATGCTGTTTTAAGCCAACATTTTTTTAAAAGCAAAAGGAGTGCACTCCAATGTAATCGTAGAAAGTATAGTAAGGGAATGTATCAACTAGAAACAGTTATTTATGATCATTTCAACTACACTACTGTGTACTGAACATAATTATACATCTTACACTTTTGTATGCCTGACAGTGCAGTAGGTTGATTTGCACAAGAATCATCACATTTTTGTGATAATGAAGGCTATGATCTCACTAAGGTTCAGACATTTTTGAGCTCCATTATAATCGCACGAGACCACAGTGGTATATGCAATCAGTCCCTGACCAAAACATCATTCTGTGGAACCTGACTCTGAATCTGCCTCCTCCATTTCTACATTGCCAAATCTCCTTCATGGTGTAAGAGCAAGACCTAAGTCTGTTTTCTCAGGAAGCCTTCTGCGGTCACTCCAATACCAAGACCTCTTCCTCTAAGGTCTGTGGTTCACCAGTTACACCCTCTGGGGACATCTTTTGTAAGTAACTGTTTTAACTCCCTTCACATCATTTGCCCTTCCACATGTATACTGCCTGTCTCATCAGGTTAGATGAGTACTGTCAGTAGTTACATTGTTCTCTGTGACATTTGGCAGTACCTCTTAGGAATTAATTTTTATTTTTTGAAGGAAGATTAGCTTCTGTGATAAATTCTGGCATAAATTATCAGCATAAAACTAGAAGTAACATCAAAGATAAAGCTGGATCCAATACACAGCTCTTGGAAAATGTTCGCAATAAAAAACAGATTAGATATTCACCAGGTGGGACACAGACAAGAGAAAAGTATAAATCAACTTTAAAAGTAATTGGGCTGGGTGTGCTGCTGCATCCTGTAATCCCAGCACTCTGAAGGCTGAGGCAGGAGGATCACTGTGAGTTCAAGTACAAAGTGAGTCCAGGCCAGTCTGCACTACACAGTGAGACTCTTCCTCCAGAGAAGTACTTCATGTTTGAGATATCAACCCAAGATTTTTTTCATCTTCATATCTTGCGTAATATTCCCTAAATTGTCTTCTTTAGAGCAAAGCACTAAATAGCTACCACTAAACAGCATTTCTGACAGTTCATGGATATGGGTTCCTGTCAGAAATCTGGATAGGTCACTCAAACATGAATAATAATAAAAGTTGAACTGGAAACACATTATTGCAATTTGACACCAACTGTCCGTTTGCTTCTCTGCAAACTTGTCCAAGAAAGATGAATCCAATTTGATAATCACATACTTTTTTCTTTATAGAGGCAGCCAAACATCAAAAGAGATTAAGTATAACTTAGACACAGGAACAAATAATTTTTTCCTATTGCCAAGGAATCTACTGTTGATAAGAAAAATTACCAAAAAGTCATACTATACTAATAGGGATAAAAATAAATATTACTCAATAAGGAAAGATTTTCCTTATTTATATCTTTGGGGGGGGGAACCACTGTAAGGTAAAGTAAATAATGCAGTAACTTTCTTTAGTGATTTGGAAATGAGAGATTTTAAACTGAGGAAAATACAAATAGTAGCCCTAAAAAATTCAGCAACACAAATCCTCAAAAGTTGGGAAACATGATTTAAGAGAATACCCCTATTGATGGTCATATTAATGAAAATATAAATAGTAACATTATCAAACTAAAACTTTACTTGGATTTTCATATTTAAGCACTGCTATACATTTAAGAGGTAGGCATTAAATCATTTCCATTTTATTGATGATAAAAGTGAAGAATACAGTTTTTACCAACTTGGAAATGACTTCTGTACGATGAATGAAATTGGCCATAGTTCCAGAAACTAATTACTACCTATTATCAGTGTTGTGATGCAACTTTTAAAATATTTTATTGAGTCAAAAATTGGGCTACAACTAATGGTATCTTATAACTCATGGCATCATGTGAATCTCAGTTCTACAGAGGATTTATGTTAGCTTGCCTGTCACATACTGATACCCTCAACCACAATTTTGCAGATCACTAGATTCATACCTCAGAATCACTTGAGTTTATGGTCGCGACTTCCTTCTCCTCGAGGTGAGACACTGAAGTCCCTTTGCTATTTCTTCCTGCAGGGCAAATTTCATTCCCACCGATCTCATACCCGGGTACCCCAGCTCCACTACACTCCTTTTGTTGTTGTTGTTACAATTTTGGTGACTGAACCCAGGGTTCAGTCTTTCTGGTCTACAAACCCTGTTTCTGGTCTACAACCCCAGCACTTTTTACTATTTTTATTTTGAGATAAGATCTTGCCCAGACTAGCTGCAAAGTTGTTTTCCTTTCCTTGTAGTACATAAAATAAGATCTTATTTCAAGTTGAGATGGTGATAAGATTAGAGGTCAGCTTACAGTCTCACCAGGAACTCCTTACCCAATAACATAGGGCAAGCTTGTGAATTATACTATGATGCTGAACTGTTAGTAATGAAAACAAATGGCATGGGTAAACATAACTGTTTATATTTCCTAAATGAGGAAACAGAGCTTTAGTAAATAGAAGTTCAACTATGTTAATCATAGAAAGTCTTTAGGATTCTCAAACATTTTCATCAAATAAGCAGTGATAGTTCTCTGGATTCTGAGAAAGATAATAATAAACATACCTTTGAATTATCCTATGTTCCTCCAATTTCATAGTCAGATCAAACTTTTTTGGATTACAGACTTCTAGGAAAATGGTAAGAGCCCTGGAATTTTAGGAGTTTTTGGTCTGCATGTATGTTTCAGGTATATGAAATGTTCCATTTAAATTGCAGGTACCTGGTTAAACAGTATCTGGCAAAGCTGAGACCTACTGTTAAAAAAAGGAACCCATATGACTCCCTGAATTTCTGAAAGAGGAAGGAGGCTTTGCAAAATATTCTCTTCTGCTCATGATGTGGCAGATGCACAGATAAAGGAGAACTTTGGCTAAGTTCGAACTAAGCTGTAACAGTTCAGTTACTAGTGTCCAAGACACAGGATTCCTTGGAACTGGGGAATTAAAATCTAACAGATATTTGATTCTGTGAGACTGCTGCACATCTACAGTGTTTGAAGGGTGACCCACTGCCCTCATATCCTTGCCCCTACCTGGAGGAGTCTCTGCTGCTGTCGAGCTTGTGGCTGTCTGGGCCTCATGGGGTCCTGAGGCAGGGGCACAGAGGGGAGGCTTGGATGTGCAGAAGTCAGAACAGCATCGATTCCCCCCGCCACCAGAGGGCTCTGCTGCAAAGCCTGATGGTTCAGTCTGGCAGAGAATAATAATGCAACCTGTTTTTAGGCCCACAAATATATACTTTCGAAGATTTAATCAGCACATGACATATATCCACAAAGAAAATATCAGTGATCAGCAACTATTTGTACAATTCAAATGGGGAAAAGACCAGAAGTAAAATAAGAGATGCGAGAACACGATAAAAAGCACAGGAAGGCCATTACTTAAGGTAAATTGCATATAATATTTAAAAATTACATAACTTTTAAGAATAAGTGACATTAACTAAACATTTACTTTGGATCAAGCACTGTGCTAAAGTTTTGTATTATTTATGTCATTTACAGCACTCTGGAGTCATGAGTTTTGTTATCCTCACTTTAAAAATGAGAGGACAGAGCCTAAGAAGTAATTTAGGATTACTCAGAAAGGGCATGGGTGGGATTTGGTCCCAGTCTTTGAGCTGTGAATTTTAAGCTCTTGGGCTTTGCTACACAGCAATTTATTATAAAAATAGTAAATATAGTGCATATTTTCCAAAATAATTTATTTTCCCTAACTCTCCAGTAATTACCTGGAACGTGACATACACGGAAGCCATGCAACTGTCAATTATGCTATGAAAGTCTGCATGGTACTTAATTCTTCAAGATAACATTGTCCAATACTTTTTCCTATGATAACTAAGCTGATTTCTGCCTCTGGTTTCCGAGAGGATGGCCACTAGCCATCAGGACTAGTTAAATAATTTTTAGGTATACGTGTAAAATATCAGTAAGAATATCAAGAAATAACAGAACATCGAGCCAAGAATGGGGCTCATATAAACACAGAGCCATGTGTGACTGCACAAACCATACTTTCAAATCTTGCCCTGCTGGCCACATTTAGCTACTAAATACCTGAAATATGAATAGGATAATGGAGAAACTAGAAGTTTAATACAATTTCATCAGTCTAAATTTAAATGGCCACCTGTGGATTGTAGCTACCTTAATGGGGAGCACAGTTATACTCTATATCTAAGGAATCTGATTAAAACAGGAGCCAAAAAGAATTTATTAGGATCCGGTTTTACCACCTATTCCTGAAGAGAAAAAGGTAAAAACAACGTTTCAGCAAAATTCTTGTGAGTATCAAGCACAATTAGTACTGAAATTATAAATATGATGGCGCTTATCTACAAATTCTAAGAAGGTATTGATATAAAGTCAATAGTTTTTCTCTTAGATGGCTTAGATGAGAAAAGATAGAATATTAGAGTTCACATACTAATATCATCTGAAAATATTAAGCCGATTCTATGGAAGAAGTGGGTCAAAACTACAGGAGCCTTAAATAAAGTAAATCAGACATGCCTTATTTTGAATCTTTTTCCTGCATCCCACTGAAAATGAGATACCAGAATATAAAGTGCATACAAATACATAAGATCACAGAAATCATTACAGTGTGCCACGCCTACAAGTATAACAACGTGTCAGAATGTGAGGTTCTCCTACGGCAATCATCAGTTCTATGGGTATCACCTCTGAGAGCTAGTCAAGGGCTGCAGGTATGGCGAGGCCTGCTGCTGCACGTAGCCACCTGGCTGCTGCTGAATCTGTCTGAGTCTCTCCATTAGCGCAGGGCTGGAATGTGCGGTCGGGTAGACTCTGGAGTTGTAGCTGGGAGACAGGACCACGCCACCAGCCTGTTGCTGTGCTGTCTGTTGTAAAGGCATCTGTGTTCCATACATTGTATAGCCCTGGGGCATGGTCTGCAGACAGGCACAAGGGAAAAAAGTCAATGCTCCATTTCAGCACCTGGATTTCTCATCACTAATATACATGAAGCAGACATAAACACAAGAGGACCTCCCTGAAATTTTTCAAATTTTTCAAAGCCTTATCGCTCAAAATATAAAAAAGACTTCTGCACTCAAGGCAGAGAACTATTAACAGCAGACCAGCTGATGACTGTTCAATACTGTCTTAACTTGCTTAGACCACTGCTTCTTTCAGTACTCTACCAATAATAATTGGAACACTTTTTCTAATCCATACTAATATAAAATTACCATATCTATTTCTCTAAAACTTGAATCCTTATGTAAAAGAGAAATCTGAGGTTCTATTGGATCATAAGATACAATTTATGGAACAGAATGCTGATTAAAGTAGAGCACTATTGAAACCTCAACACACTATCTTAAGGTCATTTTATACAGCTGACTTGGAAGACAGGAAATACAATGAACTTGCAGCAGATAGCACAAATGGATCCAGACTAAAAGGCTCAATTGCCTGGGAGACCGAACCTGATTTCATTTTAGCTGTGGATCCAAAATGAACTGCCAGCCCCATAGGAGTCTTGCCAACAACACAGAACTCCTACTCTGAGGGGAGTAGGTTAAGAGTAAATGGATGCAGAAAGAACAAAATTTTAAGCAGTTGAAGATTAAAAGTAGTTGAAGATTATATCACCTGTTGAGAATCTACTGTGTATATGATGCTATACTAATTCCACAAGTTGCTTTAAATCTTCACATCCCTCACCTTATTTTATAGATAAGAAAACCAAACCTAACATGTAATATGCAAAATGTCACATAACTCGTGAGTTACCATTTACTGCGCTGAGGCCTTATTCCAAGGCCTTGCTATTCTACCACAATTTCTCACCAGTTACCTTTGAACATGAAAATCCCAGTCATGAATTACATTGATATCCATTATATGCTAAGACTGTTAAACATTTCAATATCTGCCATTAACATATTTTAAAATTATTTACATTTTTAATTCAAAGATTTCTTGATGCTCTTTCATCAATCCTGAGACTTGCTAAACAATTACTGCTAATGGTTCTTTGAAATGACAGTTAAGATCTACAAAGAGAAGTAATGAAACTCTAGATCCGATAGGGAGTTGATACCTAGTTTATTGGTCTTCCTACTTCAAACGAACAGCATTAAAAAATCCAGCACCATCGAGGAAGCAAATGTACCTGTGCTTGCTGAAGCCCTGGATATTGGGGGAGTTGAGGGGAAGGTCGTGCTTGTGTAGCAAAGAGAGCAGCCTGGTCTCCTGGCTGGCCCTGCAAAACAAAGTCAAGGAAAACTCTTGGTCATTACAATAAAAGTTTGAGTTGGGTTTCTGATCAATAATCCAAATAGTGTAAGACATCAAGTCTCACTAACTCATAGACTTTCAAACTGCAATAAATGCTAGTTCTCATCAATTTCTTATGTGTATAACAGTGTTGAATTTTTCTTCTTAGAAGATTACAGATGCTCCCTAAGTTAACACAGACATAAACAGAAGCCTAAGTTATCAATGGTCTGTACTGTGGAGAGGCTCTCTGGTACCTTTCCAATACAATGCAGAGCAGAAATTCTCCTCTGGGGCAAAAAATATGATTCTCTAAGTGTGAAATTTAGAAAAACAGGACTGTACTACCCAGAGCCTATAAAAGGAAAAAATTGTTGTATCGAATGGCATACAAAAATCTCATGACTTCTTAATGAAGTTTCTTTAAAATGATCAAAAAATTGCCTATTTAGGCATGTACTCAAGGGGAAAATTGGTACCTACCATGACACTAAGAATCAATTAGACCAGTGGTGCTAAACCTATGGCATGCATGCCACAGCTTGCTGGCTATTCATTATTATTAAAAGCTTTGAAAGGTTCACCACCACTGAATTAGACTATAGTCAATAAAAATACTGTAAGTCAAGAGCAAATATAATTCTAACCAAGTACATGTAAAATAACAGCAATTAATATCTCTTCATCAGTCTTAATTTAATACACGTCTTAGCCTTAGCTAAATAAATACACTGATAAAAACAGTGACATGCAGTTTTTGTTTGGATGGCATAAGTTACTTTAAGGATCCCTATAGTATTAACCATAAAAAGAAACCTAGCTTCCTACCATCCCTAGGTTTTTGCAGAATTTGCAAATTGTAAAGTGTTACTATAGAATTTTTTTTACTATTGTCTTACAACAGATGTCATTTTAAAATGTGTTACAGTTAGATAAAACACTTTAACGTGTTTGGGAATACGTTGGGAAATAGATATTTTGAGCAAGGAGAAAGGGAGAAACATTTAGCTTAAGAGGGAGAACACCAACATTATGAACAGTGCAATGTCTGTGTGTGGGTTTCTTATTCCCATTTTCTCAGAAGAGTTTTCCAGGGAAGAAGAGCCTTCCCCACGTTCTTCACGCAGGACACACAAGACTCAAAGAGCCTAAGCAGTAAGACAAGCTCACCCAGAGAGTCTGCAGAGCCGTAACTAAACTCCAACGAGTCTCATTCCACAGCTCTTTCTTTTGAGACGCCCCATAGGTAACATTAAAGATGAAAATATTTTAAGTACTCACAGGGTGCTTATTCTTTAAAGACTGATGGCCTCTTAAAATCACCCCAAAAAGAAACCTAAAGGAGAGCTTCTATTAAGACTTGTTAATGAGATACCTGCAACCTAGCATATAAAATACATGAAGTCACTAGAGGTCATTGATAAACTGCAGCCTTTCCTAAGATAACTATTTATTAGATCAGTAAAAACACAAATTTCTAAGTGTACCTACTCTGTATCTATTCACGACAGCTCCAGCAATCTAAATTTTCAGTGTAGAGTTACATGAAGATGCATTTATTAATCTGTTAAATATAATTATTTCTCTAGGTGACTTGGTCTAAGGAAAATATCCCAAATTTGTTGTGCAGTCGTCGGGAAACCTAAATATGACTCTGCTCAAAGTATCCAAATGGTTCTTAATCATCCAAAAACGAGGCCATGGAAACATCAGATCAACCAGATCTTTAAGCATCACACTTTAAATCAATTCTCCTTGATGTTAACTCCATCTAAAGTCCCTAAAATATATTTTTGTGCTTCTTTGTAGGGACAAACACATGTATATGATCATTTTTACACAACAGAAGAAAACTGGAATATTTCTATGTGAGTCAGAACATTGGGATCAATAGGGAATCATCAATTGGTAAGCCTGCGGGCTTTGAGGGAAATGGGATGCAATCTGCATGCATATATATAAAGCAGACCTCTCCTAACTACCCTCCCTCTTTGCTTACTGAAAAGCCTTGTAGAATACACTAAAACTTAAGGGGTGAGGGTGACAGACTCCTAGGAATAAGATGTACTTGAACTACTGGGACACTTTTATTGACAAATAACACTTGAAATTATGGAAATTTAAGAAATATAAACAAATTTATTTTTCTACATAAAATATCACTAAAACTAACATTCCAAGAAAGGGACTGCAACTTTAAAAGGAGTAAGGAGAAAGGGTTAAAAAATTGAGATACAATTTTGACACCTTTAAATATTGTGTGGATGGGGCCGGGGATTTAGCTCAGTGGCATAAATGCCTGTCTGGCAAGTGTGAGGTTGCAAGGTCATGAGTTCGATCTCTGGTACCAATCAACCAATCAATCTTGTGTGGTTATATTATATTCCCTCCCCATTGTCAATTTTCATAACATATTACCTAAGTACAGTATTGACCCTGAGAAAACCACACACATGGTTAGCACTCTCCCCGTTCTCTGTGAAATGCCTCGTCACCATGGGTTGTCCTGAAAGGAAAATACCCTTGTCTCTCCTTCAAGGCTGTAATAGATCCTTACTTTTGATTCTTCAGAATAATGCCAGGAATACATTATATCCAATTTTTAAAAATAATTCAACTTGTTGATGGAAAAAAATAAGTTACTTAATGCTCTGAAAAGTTTACAAATATTCAATAAAGACCATACTGTGAAAAAAAAAACAAACTGAAGACTGGGAGTTGGGGTTTTTTTAATGCCAGTGGGCATGGTTTGGCTGTGTTAAACCAAGAATATACTACATAAGATATCAAGTGAATTGGATAGGCCAGGGTGACCCAGACAAAGTTAGACCATGCCCAGCAAAATAGGGCATGTGGTCATTTTGATTACCTGATACTTTCTGAAAGTAGTCTAAGCTTTATTTCTTTTCTTAATTTTGAGGAAGGGTCTTGCACAGTTGTCTAGGTTGGCTTTGAGCTTTTAATCCTCTTGCCTCAGCTTCCTGAGTAGATGGGATTACAAGCATGGGCCACTGTTCTAGTTATGTCATTTATTTTTTTTTTATCAGTTCCTAGTGCGGGATCTACATAGTAAAAGCTCAGTAATTTACAGAGGTAAATGGGGATTTATATTTCAGCATAAATTACTTTACCCAGTGCTTTCCAATTGCTTTGTAGTTTCCAGCACCATCTTCTAAAGATGAAAACTCATTTAATGTTTAGCATCTATCATACTAATGATTTCTTCTTTCTGCCTGCATTAATGTCTGGAAAGTAACTCAGTTTCTCTGTCTGTATGCTGCTTGAAACTATGAGAAGCGATATTAACTTCCTATCTTTACAAATGGAAAAATGGTAGCACAGGTAAGGTGCCCCCTCTTCCCCAGTACTGGGATCATCGGTGGGTGCCACCAGCCCTGGCTAGAGCTAGTTTTGATGGAGTATTTGTGTCTAGCCAGGTTTCATATGAGTTTAAGCACACTAGCAGGGGAGAATGTAAGACATCTGTGTCCCTGCTGGAGCTCCTGTGGTTCAGATACCTGGCTTATTTACATTAAGGGAATGATTTACAGTCAAAGAGTCATTCTAATGGTCAGACAATCCGTTCTCTGCTACCTGAACTAATTCCTACACACGTGATTTTCACGCATCTTATATTAGATTTGTCTCTAAAAGCAAAATATAAATACTTTATATTTTCTAAAATTTTCACTTCCTAAAAACTTCTAAAGAAGCTGTGCTGTTCAGTATTGAGTCCCCTTCCTAGCTTTCACAGGACAATTCTTTCCTGTTGCTATATTTTAACTGAGATAGAAGAGAGGCAGACTCAGAAGTCTTTGCAGCACTTGAATTTATGCATCCAGTAAGTTTAAAATTTTTGATAAATCAACCTCAAACATTTTTACCTTTTGGGACTTGTTCTTATCTATATTAACAACCACTCCCTCAGTTAACTGAGCACATGTGAAAACCTATTTCTAAAAAGAACTGGTCATACTTTAAATTAGTATTTGGTATGTATGACAAGCAGCAATATTTCACAAGGAGGAGTTTCCTAGACACACATTCAGTCGGCTAGTAACTTTCTCCACGAATTCT
This sequence comes from Dolichotis patagonum, assembly GCA_004027295.1. Classification (NCBI taxonomy): domain Eukaryota; kingdom Metazoa; phylum Chordata; class Mammalia; order Rodentia; family Caviidae; genus Dolichotis; species Dolichotis patagonum. The sequence continues at coordinate 143,868 of PVJX010000126.1, forward strand.
TATTTAGTAACTTGCTACAGTTTTAAAGGCTGTAAAGAGAAAAGTTTTATCTGGAAAACCACAGCCAAATTTTGTGTCTGTTTCTGAAGACACTGATTTATAAATAAAATATTCACACAATACAAATCAGTAGGTAATATTTTATGAGTCCTAGTCTGAAATTTATGGAGTAGTGGTTCCCACGACTAAACAACATACGGTGTGAGTAAGAAGGTATGGTCATCATGTCCTACTAACTAGTTCTGACTGCAGACTACGGACACCGAAAAAATTCTGTCATTATAAAAGGCCTGTTGAGCATTTCATATTTTTATTAGGTTTCACATCAAATACAACTTTGTTGGGAATAAGTTAACACTAAATGCTAGAATAACCTAATTTATTCTAAAATAAACACATCTCAAACAACAGTGAATCTTTATGCTTTGATAACATGTCCATAAATTATGAAGGTAACGATTTGTTAAGAATATAGTCATTATATTCCTTACTTGGGATAATGACTGTAACAACTGATTGACTACACATTCATTTAATTCTTAATGTGGGAGAATATTTAAAAAATAAGATATGTAAAAAGGACTGAAAAGACCTGTATTTCTACTAATTTGAATGAGTTTTATAAAATCAGAGAAGCTTTTGACCTTAAATATTTAATAAACAAAACATTTTGTCCTCAGGAATACTTTTTCAAACAAAACCAAATGGTGAAATTTACTTTCTTCTTAATGACATTATCATCTGAATAAATGCTCTTTGGTAAACAAAATAAGCTGGTGGGGTGTTGTCTTTTTGAGGCAGGGTTTCACTACACAGTTCAGGATAGCCTTGAACTCACTTTGCAGCCCAGGCTGGCCTTGAATTCACAGTAATTCTCCTGCCTCAGCCTCCCAAGCGCTGGGTTTATAGGCATGTGTTACCACACCCAGATTTTATTCAAAATATTTTTAAATTGTCATCTACTCAAATTTTTAAATAAATAAAATCCTTATCTCCTCTCTAATATACCATAAAATACCAAGAAAAATTGAGTATTTTCAGCTAAATTTATGAACTTCTCTTTACTGAGGTAACTTTTGGAAAAACTACCTATATAATAAATATTTCATAAGCAAAGTATTTTCAAAGTTTGAATATGCAGTTAAGGATATTGTCATGAAAGTACAAATAATGTTACCCATTAAAATGGCAGTGAAACAAGGTGACTTACATTCACATCTGAGATGTGTGCTCTTTTTTATTCTAATGCTTCTTGGGTTTATGTTGTGAGTTGGCTACCTGACACAGAAACCTATAAGTAATTTAATGCAAGACATGCATTCTTAGGTAGCCCAGGCAAAGCAATAGAGGCGAAGTCTTATAACATGCATGCACAAGACCTATGCTCAAAAAAAAAAAAGTCTCCATACCAGAAAGAAAAAAAAATAGATGATGCATTTTGTTAAGAATCTGGGAAGAACCAGTGAGTGGGATGTGATGAGAATGTTGTATTTCATAACAATCAGTTTTCATTATCTTGCACTGGCCTATAAGTCAGCATGCCATGCGCTCTTATACTGATGATATAAATTACCACAGAGAGAAGCAGGAGCTCAGAAACAGATGGACTCAAAGCTGGGACTGGGATGAAGGTGCGCAAACTGGTCTGTACTCTCATGAACATGTATTGGTTTTTATACCATACACACATATAATGAAAATCATAAGGCGATCAAAGAAGAAAACTTTCAGAAAAAAAAATTCCATTGAATTGAATATGATCAAGGCATTCATAATTCTGTATTATAGTCTCAAACATAAACCAAGTAACAGTGAAATGAATATAGTAACTATTACCAGTTATAAGAAGAAAAAAATCACTTCTCATTCTGATGTTCAAATGATAATGCTATAAAGGTTTACTTAAAAAAAAAAAAAAAAGAAAAGAAAAAGGAATGGCAGCAGGGGTGTTACCATTATGTTGTCAAAGTCTTCCAGAAGGGAGACAGCAGAGCTACAGAAGTCCTACAGAAAGGGGACAGCAAGAAAATGGCAGACAACACAGATAAGATTTTTTTAGCCTAATGACGTGAGAAGCCAAAATACACATGAAATATTTCAATTTAAAACAATGTTTTAGGGAGGTAAGACCCAGGCCCTACAGATTAATCTCTATATCTACTAGGTCAGGATATTGATAAATAATCTGGTAATATTCCTATAACACTATTCCAATACTGGAATGAAATAGCACAATTTGAAAGTGAGATAGTGATATAAAAGAAATGGGGAAATATCAGAAACAGACCCTTGTTGCAACTGAGAACAACTGGGGACCAGATTCCTTCAGAGCTAAAATCCCCTGGGAGTGTTAGGGAAATGTGGGTCCCATTAAACAGACAAGACAGTACGAGAACAAGTCAGTAGGTCGTATGCTGTTGGAGGACATAATTAGGTTGCTCCATGCCCAATAAATGCAAGTGAACACAGCGCATCAGGTTAACCACACATTCGATCAACCACAGTCGACAACAAATATAAATTCATATGCTATTTACACATGCGGGGAAATGTGATTTGAAAGAACCAATGAATACCTGAAGGAGAAAAATGCTACTTCACAGGTAAATGATTCACACATTTAAAACATTTTTATAACTAGATTCCAAGGAATACAGAGCCTGAAACATTACAAGTTTCCCTGAGTTTAGAGACAAACATAAAGCCAAGGACTTTTCAAAAAAGTGTTTTACTGTGCTAAGGATTGGAAAACACAGGAGGAATTTTCCAAGCAAATAATACCAATTGTCACCATTTTTGATATAGGTACGCAATTCACCCACTCTGTGTACACTGGTCTTAAGTCCAACAGCCAAGCCCCACATAAATAGCTCACCTCTATGCCACAATCTTCTGTCTTGTCTCATAACAACCAAGCTACATACACTATCTTCTGGCTCACAATATTTGTCTAATCATAATTTCAGTCAATGAAACCAGCTGTTTCCTCATCATTCACATAAACACAGAAATAACAGGTATTAAGTAGTTTCTATCCAAGAAACAAACAAGAAGGCTTAGGACACAGCTACTAGTTCAGTGGCTTCCTTTCTTGAGTTCATTTTCATCACTGACTGTGTGTGTGTGTCTATCCCCTAAGTAAATGCATCAAAAGTAACTACCAAAACTCAGGATTTCTTTCACTAAGACTATTTTATATATCTTTAAAAAATCAGAATTTGAAATATTCTCAATTTCATATGTTCTGGGAATTTATATGAGGGAAAGTCTGAATAAAAAAATAAAGTAATAAAATTACAAGTAGTCAATTGCAAATATAACAATACAATTTTACCTGCTCTGATTGGGAAAAAGAAGGTCTAACAATATCAAGGATTGGGGATGCTGTACAGAAAGGGAAATGTTCATTACTATTAAAGGGAATCAACACTATTTCAGAAATCGAGACAGCATTTTTTACTTCTACCTTTTTACTTCTAAGTGTGTAGAAGAAATATACAAGAATGTTTACTATTACATTGTTAACAGTAAGAAAAAAAACCTGGAAATAACTTAAATGGCCATCAATAAGAGGATGGATAGATAACATGTTAATATCATAATGAAATGGCAGCCAATAGAACAAACCAATGAATAAAACAATGTATAACCAAAGTGAATGTAGGTCAAAACTCAGCCACATGAGGTAATAGAAAATGCATGTGTGGTACTTTTTTAGTTTTAAGTATGTAAAATAATACTGTACAATGTTCATGATAACAGATGCAAAAATATGCAAATATTAAAAAATGAAAGATACTACACACGTAGTAGTGACTGTTTCTTTACATGAAGGAAGGGAAATGAAATATAAGAATCCTCATTCATATGTGTGATCTTTTTACAACATGCCCTACTGTAAACAGGCAGAACATTAGTACTTAATAAAATTAGATGGGGGTAGATACATTCATATTTATTTTATACACTCATCTATATTCTTAAAATACGTCACTAAAGAGTGAGTGGGAGGAAAAGAGGAAAAGAAAGAAAGGTAACATAATCCAAATTGATAATATCTTTAGGGTATGAGATCAGTCACTGAACCAAGGCTGTTTGCTTAACTTGAATGTGCTTTGTCAACGGAAAACGGCATGTTTTAATGAAGTCACAGGTATACTTTTGCCAAGAAGCTACCAATTCTGGGAAGTTCTCACTCCAGAAGTCCTTCCTTCCTTCAATTACCTAATTCCTTAATTTGCATACATAAATGATGAAACCTGTTCCATAGCTGATAACCTAATCTGCTTGCAAGTTACTACTGGCTATAACTGGGCATCTTTGCCAGCTGTCAGAAATCTTCCCTTCACTTTCATGAAAATCTTTCATGCAATAGGCAACTTGTACCAAACTGCTTTCTTCCAAAGCTGTCTCAATCAATTAAAACTAGAGTCTTATTTTTTGTTCTATCTTCTTTTGGATTCTTAAAATAAACGATCTGACACTAATTAGCACAAACAATGGCAAAATAGTTTCATGCACTGAGAGAGAAATTAAGATAAAACACCATCATCAATCAAAGTGTAGAATAAAGTCCCTTTCCTGCACCCAAACTTTCCTGCATCTATCTGAAAGATCCTTCCCTAAATGATTGATATTGTAGAGAAAGGGAAAAATGTTTCAGTTCTCAGAAGAAATACACTGAATACATAGAAAAATAATGCAAGCAATGCTTTGTATTATTAAAACCAATGTTGTACGTTTTGTCATAGTTATCATGGAATATACAAAAACTAAAATGCCAAGATACTTTCCACACTGAAATTAGAATGAGCCCCTCTAAAGTCTGCATCACAGAATTTAAATAAAAACATACACTAAGAAGCCAAAAGGACTCCTAGAAGAACTAAACAGTACACATTTGATTAATCTGGTGTACTACTGCGAGCGAGTAAATGATTATTAAATCAATCTTATTAGAGACAATTAACAAAATTATGCAACAAACCATTTGATGTGCACTTATTCTCTTTCAATGCTTAACATTCTTCAAAGGTTACTTCTAAATAAGAAAATCATGAATACAATACAGAACATATAAGATAGCAACAGTATGTATAGCAGCTAACGTTTTTGAGCACTTACTATGAGCCAGCCACTGTTCTATGGGCTGCCACATGTATTAATCATTAGTTTCACAACCATTCTGTCAAACTATTAAATAGATTAGTTCCCATTCACAGATGAGGCTCTGAGGCACAGAGAGGTAATGTAACAAGTCAACTGAATCTCTTGTAAACAACAGTCAGTGAGTAACGAACGAGGTAGGTCATTCTTTGGGCATGTCTATAGATCCTAAGGCTGTGAGAAAAACAGACTCAATTACAGTTTGACTAGACACTAAAACAATGTCTTCCATCATCCTGGGGAAATAGGAGATGGTCTATTCCATGTCTAATTCAAGTTCATGTCTAATCCATGTCTAATTCAAGTTCATGTGTGGTCTCTGCAGTGAAACTAGAGAGTTATTTTATAATGCTATGCTAGTTTTCATTGCGTATCGGCAGAAGCTAGCTGGTCTCTGCATATGCTAACCTTTCCCCATTAGGTAGGAAGAGTAAAACGACTGCAACATAAATTCAGGAATTTACATCTCCTCTGTTGCATCCAGGTTTTGAAGAAAGTCACAGCAGCGACTGCTGTAGAGATGAGTCCTTTAGAAACACCCTGGGCAACAGCTGAGTTTGTGAGTAAAAATAACCTTGCTCAGGACTCGGGATACAAGGAAGTCCTAGTATTCTTAAAATAGCTGCTCAGTTGATAAACAGGTCACAGATTTGTATTCTGTGTTTAGTAGATGAAGAGATGATACAGTATACAAGATATTACGAGCCTGATGCTTGACCTCAAAAGAAAAACAGGTTACTGAAAAACTGCCCTTGGAAACAGTCACACCCAAGGTCTGGAGAAATTCATCAGGCGGTAAAAGAGCTGCTGAAATTCCACAATCAATTATGCAGATTAAGAATAGTGGAAATTTTGAAATTTGCTTACTGTATTACAGGGAATACGTTTCTGAAATAAAGCAATTAAAGACAAGGAGATAAACGATATGTAATTTTCTCTACAAGAAGTAAAAAACTGAGCAGTGTTACTAGCCTTTGTATTGTAAGAGAAAGTCAACTCGTTTGTCAGTATTTAACCTTGGAAAACATTACTTCCAAAATTAGACTCAACATTTCTGTATTGCTTCTTATCATAAAATGGTCAGTACTCAGAAAAGCCACTAATTTTGCCTAACGTCATATACTATAATAGTTTAGCAATATTATTCATATTACATATATTTCTGCCTTTACTGTGGATTATGAGAATTTTTTCTGCTATGATATCATTTTCACCTGGATTCCATGAACATTAGCAGCTCATACATGACCTGCTAGGAGAGAGGAAAGACACTACACATTTCCACAGAAACTCCTAAGTGCAGGCAACATAGCAGACAGTACATGTAGATCTTGCTTCCTCTTACAGATTGCTGCCCCCATGAATACATGATGTTAAAATAAAGTCTTTCCCAGTTATCCAATACCTGAAGAATTACAACAGAGTAAAAGGCATGTTGCTTGAGAAAGCACTTGATACTTAGAGGCAAGTTTCAATTGTTAAAGAAACACATGAAGGGAAAAGGGAAACTATTGTATAGTGATTATGGTTCTGAAGCTGTGAAGCTGACAGTGTGCTATTTCTTACTGTTTATGACTATAAAGGTTAAAGAAACTTTTTGAAAATTCCAACATTATGACAGAGTTGGTACAGAAGAATAAACAGAAGCTGGATATGCCGGCACATGCCTGTAATCTGTGGGAGGGTGAGGAGGCACGTTCAAGCCCCAGTCTGAGCAATTTAGCCAGACTATTCCAAAGTAAAAAGGCAGGCAGGCGGGGTGGGGGTGGGGGGACAGTGACATAGCACCATATAAAGGCTCTGAGTTCAATACCAAGTACTGGGGTGGGGGGAAGAACCAGTAAGAAAAAGAATGGGCTATCTCTAATTTCTATTCGTATAATCAGTATAATTCTAGTGGTACAAAAGAATATAGTGTGGTACATTAAATGCCTCAAAGAAGATATGAGAATAATGGTATCATCCAAGTACACTTTAGACCATAAACCTATTTTCTTCAAACATAGCAAAAACATCCTTGACTACACGTAGATTGCTATATTAAATTCCTTGGAAAATTTTTTGTTTCAAGTGAAATTGTCTGCCATGGTTACTAAGAAATGAACCTTTTGAGGGCAAGCATAGTGGCCTGCAAATGGTCCAGTGCACTCTTCCCTGGGCTTAGAACCAACTACAGTAATTCAAAGCTGAATTTGGCAATAACAATTTGAAAGTGACTACAGATAATGGAAATTATACAGTGATAAAAAGGCAAATATGAAAAACTAAAGAAGGTAATTTTTACTTAGGCTTCATTACCTTAAAAGCAGCTCAATTTTTTCAAGTAGAATGGTTTTTTAACTTCTAATAAACACTTTTATCTCAATGAAGACTGAAAGCAATTCCATAACTATGTTTAATCATTTACAATAAAATTTAAGCCAAAATGATATTTTATATAGCTCCAAAAACGTTGCATGTAGTAGTAGCAAGATCAGCAAGTTTCAAATATTTTTGTCATTATGTTTTAGAAGCAAATTTGGCGTCTTACCTGACACCCAGGGAGCCAAAGAAATCACTAGTGTTTGAGACAGACAAGCATACAGTAACTGGTTTTTATGCCTTCATGTAGTTTAGCTACTCTTCTTGTCTCTTGTCCTTCTCTTAATTCAGCTTAAAAAGGACTATGTTTAAGAATGAATGACTCATCTCTCCAGTTCAATTCCCCCAAATCCATGGCTCAAATGCAAAATTGCCATGAGCTACACAATCAGTGTTCAAAAGTTTATCCAAAAGACAAAAAATTTAAAAGTATTCACATTTCTTGCTATTAACAAAGTCTGATGGTTTTTCTTAACACCAATCTAGATCAGCTACTCCACTCTAAGACCACGAACGTACCTAATTCACCTTAAGAGCTCTCTAGGGATCTGAGGTAACTAATGTATTTAAAACATTTAGAAATGTTCTGGCATATAGTAAGCGCTCTATTAGTGTTAGCAATTATTATCAAAATAGCACACGCCCGTCATATAAAAGATGGAAAATATATAATCACAGAAATTAGAAAAAAGTCACAATCTCACCCCATTCTTTTTACTTAAATGTATTTATACAGATTCATAGTTTCCACGAGTCTATACCAAGATTAGGGTAACTTTCACTGATGTTTTGTTAAACATAATCACTGTCCAAAAAGAAAACTCAGTTGTAGGGCATAAAAACAGAAATATGAATCAATGAAACACATCTACATAATGATTGCTTTCTGATGTTTATTCACTATCTGCTACAGATCAGATCATTCACTAAAAACAGAGTCAAGATTCTGTAGCAGAAAACCTGGGAAACATAAGAACTTCAGAGACACAACCTTGAAGTAATGAATTAAAAATGTATTTGTTTCATGTAACTAGAAAGTCATTAGCACTTCTTAATCTGAAAGATAATTTCAGTCAACTATGGTAATTTGACTTCTTTGATCAGTGACAATAAAATAGAAAGGAGAACAAGTATTTACGAGCCTGTGTAACAGGGATATACACACACACGAGTGTCCAGGGATGTGCATGCAGGAAGAATACACCACCAGGCCTCTAGAAGGGGTAACGTGGTGCAGAAGGCTGCATTACTGTGTCTGAACAAACCTGTTGGAAAGGTCGAGCCTGGGCTTGCCTGAGAAGCCGCTGCTGCTGCTGCTGCTGCAAAAGCTTCATCTGGATCAGCTGCTGCTGCGAGGTGATGGCGTGCAGGGAGGGCGGCTGCATCATGGCACCTGAGCGCCGCTGCAGCATGTTGGACAGAGCTTGCTTGGTGTTGGTTGGAACAAAGGAGCCAGCAGGGTCCAACCTGGAGCCTCCTGCAAAAGCAACGAAAAAGAAGGGTTTTCTGGATATGTTGAAAGTAACAAGTTTTCCTCAGTTCATCAAAATGGAGACATTTAACCTGTCAATCAGCCCCACAGTATGAGCAAAAGGGAAGCGAACGGACTGCCCTACTGCTGTGCATGATTAGGGTCCGTTAAGCTACATCATTTTCAAAAGATAAGGGGGGCAACAGACGAGTTAACTATAATTTTTTAATATGGCTTCATAGAGATCACACCTCAGTTGATGAAATTAAGTGTGAGAAACAAGAAGTTGGTTTGGCTAGGCTCAATCTTTTGATCCTCCTGCCTCAGGCTCCCACAGTACTGAGATTACATCACTTGTGGCCCTTTAGCTACTTTCTTTTAATTTTCCTAACCTCTATAATCTTGTACCTCTAAGATAATTGAAGACATAAAATCTTACAAATATACCTAAAGTCCTCTGTATTGCCTAATAATTTTTCTCGACTTCTACCAAATGTTATTCTGATATTTTTTATTCCCTCACATTTCCTTACAACTTAGTCACAGGTGATGAGAGAGATATGTAAAGGTATGTATATGTGGGTGTAGGGAGGGCTTGTTTTACATTTAAACTATACATAAATCATACCATATATATCATACTATATATACTCTTCCCCAACTTAATAGATTTTTACATAAAGAAGAATCCTATGAGTTCACTCATATAATCTTCAAAAATAATTCTTCAAAACTGCTTTCCTACATGGCAACTATGGAGAGATCGTAGGTAAAACGCTTTTACAAAATAGTCTTTAACTTTATATTCCTGTGGTTTTCACTTTGATATCTACAAAGTTTAGCTAAAAAATTCACATGGACCTTGAAAATACAATTGTTTGTCTTCTACACTTACCATTGAGTTTGCTTTTTGTAGTTTGCACTCAACAGTTTTATTTGTTTCCAGAAGAGGTCCCTGGATTGGCCATGAACTCCTGGGCTAAAGCAATTTTCCTACTGCAGATTCACAAGTACCTAAGATTACAGACACACTACCACACCCAGCTGAAGCCTCATTTCAAACTATGAACACATTTTGTAAGTGGGGGCGGGGGGTTTTACAAAAATGTTTACTAAATATTTAATTCTTCAAAATCCCAAGTTCTGGGAGGTTTCAAGTTAAAACATAAGAGAATCCCAAGCTACAGTCCAACCAATTATATTCTGTTTTCACAAACCTGGAGTAAGAGACTGGTTCTGAAGGAAGAAGCCCGGCTGCTGGGGCTGGCCCATAAGGTTGTAACCCCATAAGGTGGACTGAGGATGGTGCATCATTTGAGAGGAAATGGGCGAGTAATTGGGAGGCACTCGATATATGTTGCTCTGTGGATACTCCTTTAACATAAAGATTTTAAAAGTTTAATTCCACAAGATGTACAAATGATTAACGCAAATGCTTCCTGTACAGCTGAAATACTTTCTGTCCAGTATATAAAGCTGCTATTCTAAAAAAGAAGTTATAAAGTAAAATTGTTAATATATTCTCTATAAAATTAACACAATAGAGTTAAAGTATTTCCTTGGCTTAACAAGTACTTGGCTGAGGGCATAGCTCAATGGTAGCATACTTACCTAGCATGCACAAGGCCCTGTTTGATAACTAGCATCACATACATATACATACAGATATGCATGCACAAAAGTACTTAGCCTTAGTGGGCAAAGATGAAAATACATTAAAAGTGCATTCAGTATACAAATACGGTATAATCTCCACAGCTGACAGAGGATCTTGGAAGTCTTGACACCCGGGGTTTGGATGGAAATTATGCCAGAAAGGCCCATAGAGCTTCAGAACCATTCTCTGTCATTGCTTCTTACTTGCAGTTTTTAAGGCAGCACTCTGAAGAAGTAGATTCTCCCTCACTACCTGAGCTTCTTCCTTAGCAGCTGCAGTCTCTAAGGACCACACCAGAATGTCTCACTTCCCTTTTCATCCTTCCTTTCTCTAGTCTAAGCCTAGAGAATGAAAGACAATCAGAATATCTCAGTGTCCTGCAATTTTACAAAAGGATACTTCCCATCAGAAAACAGCAACTTCAGAAGAAAGGAGTAGGGAGCACAAGGCTCACTGGGGAATGAGATGGCTGAAGGCCGGTGTATCTGAAATACAATGACACCCACCCCTGTGGACTGGGAGGCTAGGATATCACAGACTGTAGGGATCAGCAACCTGGACCTAATGGAACATGAGTTCATACAAAGGAACACGGGAAGGAAGACTAAATGGGGAGAGGGCAGTCGCATTCAAGGGATATCCAAAAGCGATAGGGGCCATTTCTAGCAAAGCATTAATCAGCAAGCTATCAGCTAGGAAAAGGTAAGCTTTGGTTTTGATATAAATGAACAGTAACAATGACTCATGAATGTCTAAATGCTAAGTAGTGGATATTTCTTCTACCGTGCATCAAGAATATCCTTAAATTTCGTGGGAAAATATCTCAAATGCTCTCCCAAGTATTTCCTAGGTAAATATAAGTGGAAAGATATTTTACACATAACATCTGTTAGTAAATAAAATCACTTCTAAATGTCCACCTACATTTTCTGTTATTTAAGAGAAACCATTATTTATTCGTAAGAAAGAGGTGAAGCTATTTTAAATTTTATTTACCTTTATAAAACCTGAAAATATGGTGAAAAAGTAGAATACACAAAAGAGTAAGATACAATGATGAAATAAATCTCAGGAACATACTTTTAGATGGATACATTAATATAACTCTAGAGAAAAGCAGAAAGAGTTTTTTATGTTAATTTACTTCAGATATCAATCACTTAATATACTATAAATATGCTTTTAAAAACCCTGAATAATGAAAACGCAAGAGAATAGATCTCTAAAAAAATTAAATTATAAGGCAATGAAATACTAATTCACTATTATTCACATGGTTGACTAGAATTAAATGAAGTTTTTAAAAAATGGAGTGGAGAAATTTTTAAATAGTAGAGGAGGGAAAATCAGTTTTAAATCTTTCATTTGTGCAGCTCATTAATTACTACAGAAACTTATTAGGGTAACTTTTACAACAAAGTTTATACTTATTTCAGTTATATTCCTAGGAATACAATTTGGTCAACAGAAAACCGCATACTAGGGGCTGGTGAACCAATCCTTTTACTTCTCGTACTCACATCAACTCGTGAGCTTGATTTCGTCTTACGCTTCCTTCCCTTGGTCTTCTTCTCTTCATCGGCTGTGGTTTTTCCCTGATCTGACAGCTCAGCTGATTTCCTTTCTGGTTCCTGAGAAATGGGAGATGTGGGCTCTTCCTCTTCCTCCTCGGGAGGCAGGGGCAGCGGCTCGAGGTAGTAGCTTCGGGGCTTGGGCATGGGGTGTGTGTGGTACAAAAGGAGGTGATGCTGCTCCTCGTACTTGATCACTTTGCGGTCCATTCGGACAGTCCCAAACCAGGCCCACGACAGAGGAGCTGGGTTCTTCTGCCCCTCAAATAGATCCCAAGGGGACACCTTCTGCTTTGTGGAGACCTGGAGACCCTGTGGTAAAATAATGCTCTATGACAAGACACTCAGATCTCTTCCCGATTCACAGGCCAGGCATGCTTGGTCATAGAGGCACAGAGTATTTTTGCTGGTGTGAATCTTACAGAATGCAGCACCCATGAGTGAGGACTAACCAGCTAGGTCCCTGGAGAGAAGCAGCTAGCACTCAGACATTCAGTCACTTCCTCAGTTCTTTGTACTACATGATGCTCTGTTCAGGCAAACTAAGGCACTCTAGCATATTTCACGGTAAAAGGGCATGTTTCATGTAGTCTGTCTTACTGTAAAAAAAAAAGTTTCTAAAGTATATTACAAAGTTGATTTTACTATAGTAAATATAACCAGCTATAAATCCCCAGAATCTATAATTTTTAAGCTAATACAAAATTTAAGTCAAGATACAGTCTGCTTCTAACTGGGTTCATGTTAACTTCAGTCCAAACCCGTATGGACTTCATTTGATATTGGAAACTTTCATGTACTTAGTAAGCTAATTTCTGAATACAGTAATATTACTATAGAATTAAATTACAGCAACAGGCACAAATAAGGACTTTCAACTGCAGTTTATCTTTAATGACTCTAGAAAAGGAATGCCAATCAGTTTCTTAACATAAAACTTTCTTATTTTTGACCTTGGTTGGTTATTATCTCTTGGAACTTTCCCTCATATACTAATTTGAACATGTTTTGCATTGAAATGCACCCCCCTCCCATAACTGTTCAGTCATTCCATTAAAGATGAGTACTCTTTTGTGGGAGCGTTCTAAAAGCAATCAATTATCACCTATAAATTAACCGTTTCCAAACATTTGTCTTGAGGTGAGACCATCTTCCTGGGTATGAAGACCACATATTCAAGTGGATCTGGAAGTCTCATGTTAGAGCCCACACTCAACCTACCATGACTACAGCTTTTCTCTTTCCACAGCGCTACTGGTTTTGGGTATTCAGTTACTCTAAATGACAGCAGCAATGCATTGCATTTTTCCTATAAAATACATGCCTTCAATTAGGTCTTTCCTTTGCCTTATCACACTATCACCAGCTAGTTCTTAAGTCTTCAAACTAACCCATCTGTCAACTACCCTAGGGGCCCTGCTCTGAGGACATTTCCCTGTCTGAGTTCAGTGGTTCTTCCTCACAGCCCTTCCTCCTCTTCTATACCATCGCTCACAAATCTCATCTCACTATAACTGTCTATCTGCTTCTCTTGAGGGTGAGGGCCTGGTCTTTTATCTTTGTGGTTTGCTCAGTGGTAACTATGGTTATTCAGTGTTCACTGAAAGAGTAACTGACCAAATATTTCAGAAAACTTTTAAAAACATATCATATAAAACAAACATCCACGCATTGTTTGATAAGAAGGTATTATAACATTTAAAATAATTAGTACATGAAAATATTTATCAATGAAAATTTCCTTATCTACATATACTTTGCTTGCAATTATAAAGTAAAACCAGAACTTGGTTTGTTTGTTTTTTCCCACTATGCTTTTACTTAGCTTTCCCCTAATAGATTTAGAAATTTAAATTCAAATAAACATTTCAAGTGAAGCTCTTCAAAGAGCTAACCTATTCGTAATACTAATGACACTGCACTTAAGATAGTAAGAATATGTCTTTAAAGAAGTCAAGAAACTGAAAAGTTGAGATTTTTTTAATATACCCTTAGATTAAAAATATGAGTTATATTAACATATTTATGAATGAGGAAAAAAATTTACTCTTGCCTGTTTTTTATCTATAGAGTCAAAACCAGCAATTTTATTTCCTTTTGTGTCAATCAGGGAACCCATAGGTTCACAAGCAATGACATCACGTGTCTGTTTTGGCAAAGGCAGCAACTGTCGAACTTTGTCAATGCTTTCTGACCGCTTGTCTCCTAGCTCTTTCTGGAAAATAAAGACAGACAGGGAGGGAGGGGGGGTAGGAGAAGGGGCAAGTGGGACAGAAATTTAGAAATTACAATGCAGGCAAAAGTTAACAAGAAGGAAGTTCCCCTATGAAACATTTCCTTTTTTACAGCTATCATGTTCTTTCACCCTGAACATGGCCTATGGAAGAACTCCAAATCAGTGGTGAGTCTGTTTCATTTCTTCTATTCAAGTAGAAAATAGAACACACACAAAAGCCGTCTTTTTATATAGCAAACCAGCAAACATCACAGTGCTGAAATGACAAAAATCTAGAGTAGCATTTGTACTCGGAAGACAGGAGCTGCAGTACGGGACACTTTGCTCTACCCATCCAGGGTTAGACCACAAGGTAACCATCAGTTTATTTTATTTGTAAGATCACTGCTTGTATTCTTCCTTTGTGCTATTTTTCTAACTGCTTATTTTAAAGAGTATGGTGACAGTTCATAAAGAGTCAGATTTACAAATATTGGTAGATATTTATTTGCCAACCATATGTGGCAAGTCCACAGGTGAATTTATCCTAAACCTAATGTTAGCACCTCATTTATATGTTTGATACTGTATTTCTAAAGTTTATTTAAAATTAAACATGTTTTTGAAATAACTTGTTTTTTAAAGAAAAATTTGTAAAACTGCATTCTTGTAATTTTTCAGGTACTGATAAGCTAAGGTAAAACAAACAATAAATCATTACACTAAATTAATTTAAATTAATGGGTAGTAATTTTAAATAAAAAACACTAACAAATTCCAGAAACAATGTGACCTCATAACATGACCTGATCACAAACTTACTTTCAGTTTCTTTACTAAGTTCATGTATGCACGCTTGTTCTCTTCAGATCCACCTGGAGACGCATTTGATAGGTCAGAGGCTAATGTTCCATTGATTAAAACACCCAGCATGTCAAGCACTGTTGTGAATAATTCACTAGGAAAGGAAAGAAAATTCTTTTAATCTTAAAGGCAAGCCAAGATACTCCCGGTTTACTAAGCATTTCTACTGAAGACACAGAACCTTGAATGGCACCTCAGTTAGTAAGCTGTGCTAAAAGTTGCTCAGTGCATCATCAAAGGCTATACCATGTACACACGCAGTAAGTAAACAAGAAATGAGAAAAAACATACTTGTTAGTGTGCATGTCAACAGTTCCTGAAGTAATTATCTGAAGGAGCAGGAGGGCCCAGTCGGTGGTCCACTGGGTGCTCCGCTGTACCGTGTCAAACATTCCTCCTACCTAGCATATAAAACACAATAAAGTTTGTTTTGATATTAGAGAGGTAGGGAAGAGGCAGGCCTCACCGAAAGGACTGAAGATCATCCTGTCTTTCTCCCTTAGCTATCACTAATTTTGGATACTGAGTTAAAAACAACACATCAGGCCCAACAACCCCCAGCACAGCCTTCATTTGGGTTTGCGCAACAGGAAAAAAAAGTTCAAAGGAATGTAAAAAGTGTAAAAAACTTTTAATTTCTGTATCTCTGTAAGATCTTTCTTCCTCATGAACCTGATGGAAAGTTTGTCACAATGTGGCATTGAATGATTTCAAAATTTTTAAAATTAGAATAGTAAAAGTTAACATCATTTCAAAGTGGTCTTCTCACACCTACTTTTAGCACAAACTAAAGAGAAACCTGCTTGATGCAGATAAGGTGAAGGAGACAAATCAGCACTTAAACTACCTACTGTCTAGAACTCTGCTCCCACAAGAAGGAAAACAGAAGGCTCCAAAGAGAGTAGTAGTTACACAGAAGGCAAACAGTGAAAGGCCTCATGTTGGCCAGCAGACTTCCCCACGGCAGAAGTTGGAAGCTGGAGCTATTTTCACACATGCGATATAAGTGTGTAACGGGGGGAAGACAGGAGAGAGGCTCCTCACCAAGTTTAGGCGGAGCTGCAATGCTTCGTGCATCATCTGCCGGGCCTTTATGTCATCCTGGTATCGTTCTTCTCTCCAATTACTTAAAATCTAAGATCAGGGCAAAAAAAGAAAAGAAAAAAACTTTCACCACTTAAAGTTGAATTCTTCTTTTACTTAAATTGGGTTTTCTA
This sequence comes from Dolichotis patagonum, assembly GCA_004027295.1. Taxonomy (NCBI): domain Eukaryota; kingdom Metazoa; phylum Chordata; class Mammalia; order Rodentia; family Caviidae; genus Dolichotis; species Dolichotis patagonum. Next base: position 160,390 of record PVJX010000126.1, read on the forward strand.
TTAACAGCCAATAATACTTCTGGCTTAACAAATTAACAAAGAAAGTGGTATAAATTTTAGCTTTCCTTCCCTTTCTTCATGCAGACAGAAACCTGGCTATTTCTCTGTTCATGTGCCTTTCCAGAAGAAAAAGAAAATCTTATCAAACTATACATCCTATCCCTAAGTCTGAAAAATGTTTTAGAAGACATCATATTAAGCATTTGCAAAATTTTAACAACTACATTGTTTCACTGGCCTTACAAAGAACAATACTAGACCACTAGAATTACGTTTTACATTGGTTCCATCATATTTCTAGGGATGTGCTATGAACACTAGAAAATGTAGTATTAAAGGTTTGCTGTCTTAGTACATAGTTTTCCCCTAAAAAGAATGTAAACCATACGGAAAAATATGGCATCTTACACATCAATTAACTGAACAGCACACAAATTTATAATGTGGGCTGCTCCTTCATTTCCTCACTGATTCATATTCATGTTGCCATGTTGCGGAAGGAAAAGTTTGCTGAGGTGAGGCAAGCCACAGTATGTTATACCCTAAAATTAGATGATGCAAGGAAACAAATACACAACAACAAGAAGAAATCTAGTAGCTAATGAGAAACATTTTGCAAGAAGTAAAATGAGTCACATGCAGAAGTAATCCATGCCAACGGCTGACCTGCAAGTATAGTACACCACATGAGGAGAAGTGAGCACTTCCCGAATCTCATGTGGGAAAGACATGGCCCTCTTCCAAGCTTCAGTTAAGGTGTGAGACAGCTAAAACACACAGCTCTCATGGAGCTTCTATGATACTAGTGGGACAAAGGAACATAAGTCAAGTTGAGCAAGTGGCGTGAAGCAGGGCAAGGGGAGAAGGAATAAGACAGGCCCTATTTTCAGAAGGTGATCATGGCCTCAGTAAGAAGGTAACATCTAAACAGAGAGGTAAATGAAGCAAAAGAGTACATAGGCTCCTATCCCAGAAGGAATGCTTTTAGCTAAAGGAAAAAAAGATGTGTGGCATTACAAGTAAGACTGGCTTGGCAAGTTTGAGGAACAGAAACATGCAACTGTCACAAGCGTAGATGAGCAAATCCATAACTGGCAGTAAGCATGGCGGAAGACAGCAGATGTAAGTGACTCAGGGCCTTACAGCCCACGCTGAGAGTATTCCTTACAGGTGAAGAGAAAAGCAATTTAAGGGCCCTTGTCCATGTCCACCCAGTCACACTCAGGAGAAAGACACAATCCTGTAAGTCACAGCACCACAAGGAGAGATCCAGCTGGCTCTGCACCAGGACAAACGTCTCATACAGCCAACCTCTCCAACTTCTAACTCAATCACTCAGTGTCTGCGCATCTCATAGAATGCCAACTGCCTCTCACGGTGACAGAAGAACCAGGGCTAGGGAAAAGGTAACTCAAAATTCTTTGCAAATGAACCAATATGCCTTCTTCTTTATGAGTGAGTTTCTTCTGTGTTCAACTGGGATCAAATTGAGTCTTGGTGGCCAATAAAAATGACTTTCTGAAACTTCAGTTAGGTTGAGATCTTCCTACCATGTGGAAGCCCATTTGAGAAGCAGGACAGTCTCATATCATCCCTGTTACACCATATTCTGCCAGGTCGTCACTCATGAGGCACAGTTAGGAGAGGGGCAGACATTATGCTTCAAGAAGGCAACATATAAGCATTTACTTTTACATAGTCTGTACACATGTATTATATGGATAATATTATGAAATTGTTCACCTTGAGGTGACGAGAATGCCAGGTTGGAGAATACTGCATAGACTTTTGTTTCCCAGAATCTCAGCAAGATATATTGTGCCTTTATTTGTTGAATCTTAGAATTTGAAAGAAAAACCAAGGAATACCATTGGAAAGATGCTTGCCTGGCTTACTATACTTTACCCTACCTGGTTAACTTGATTCTGGAGAGATGTCAGGAGGCCTTCCCGTTGCTCATCTTGTCCCTTAAGGCAGGTGAGGACCAGAGAGAGGAAAGGCTGTTGACTCAAAAGAGACATACTGCAAAGGAAGTCATCACAGCAAGTCTGGTTAGAAATAACAGATTGCTTCCTGTTCCAACATTCATGTTTCCCCCTTTGGGATATTTGCTCTCATTTATTTCACTATTTGATAAAGGAGGGCTGGAAATTACCAAAGACCACTGAAAAAGTTAAATCATACCTCTATGTATGAGATTAAAGGCAACTGTAATGCTTCTATTTGACTTAATAGGTTTTATTATCCTGGAAGCCATTCAAAAATGAGTATATGATGTCCATATTACACGTGAATGTGTGGTGCAGAGTAAGGAAAGGTAATGAATTTGTGTTTTATATCAATAAGTAGCTTAAAATATACATCAGAAAGAACATTTATTTATACATGTAATAAAATAGGAAATTGACAAACTTTTTAACCTAAAACCAGTAAAAGTAGGAAAGAAGCCTCTTATGTGTGATTAGTTTTGAGATTTGCCTTGTTTTTCTGCACATTGTTTGAGATCAAACAGCGGGGTATTGATAACTCTAAGGTTATCAGCAAGCCCTAGTTTGCTGCTAGCGACCTCTAGTGCCCAGCTCCACCATAGCCCATACCTTCTGCTAGTAACGGGGCTTCAAGGCATTTGGTAAAACTTACACTTTAAACTGGCATTTGAATACAGTATCCTTAATTAGAGAACAATTGACAAACCAATTTTATAAATGAAAATTGCTTAAAATAAAATCTAAGTCAGAATATTTCAATCAGCTTCATCCTACATAGGATTGAGAGTCACCAACTTAAGAACCACTTTCTACCTCTGTGACACCATCTGTCGTCCTGTCCCGGGAAGTCAAGCAGCACACATATCATCATTCACTAGCAAACACAATTTGCAAATCAGATCTATGTCTTCTGGTTGGCTAATTAGTACTGGCAAAGGTGGTGAAATATCAGGTGACAGTCTCCACAAAATGCATTGTACAAGCATTGTAGTCTCAGAAGCCTGCCTGCTTGGGCTCAAAAAATACATCATCTCCTTGCTGAACATCTTAGCACAATTCACGTAACCTTGCACTGCCCTCAGCTCCTCCACTGTAAAAAGTAGGTAAGGAGAGCATGTACCACACAACTGCTGAACGAACCTGAAAGTTCATGGATACAATGAGTGTAAACAGGAAATAGTATGCCATAAGACACCCATAAAGGGCAGCTATGACAGTATTACTAAGAGATAAGAAAATGTTCAGGATTTTTATAAAATAGAAGCAATTACTACTTTTTCCTTTATTCTTGTGATGCTAAATTCACAACATGAAGTTCTATTCTTCCTCAATAATATAGCCATTTTTCAAAAGTAACTGTAAACCTTCCCTTAGGCATAAAATAAATCAAGAAAACATTAACTTTGGTGGCTTAGTCACCAAACAGGAACAAGAGACCTAAATGTTGAAAGTAGTAGTAACTATTTCAGGATACCATACCCGAATTAAAAATAATTGTATGCATCATAATATTAGTACCTAATTCAGAAAATTAGAAATAGTTAAATATATAAGGCAGGTGGTAAATCCAATCCAACTTGCCTGATATGAATAATTTTCAAAAGTTCAGCAGAGATTTGGATGCACAGAGTTGAGAACTAGTGTACTAAATATCATCACCTGTAACTTCTCAGGACCAGAACCTGGCCTAACAGTACTTCCCATTCTACTTATGCATGTGTGTGGACACTGAGTGTAATGACCCTGTGTCTGCAGAACACTAGGTTACCTTAGGTGTTCTTTACACTTTCACACTAGAGACACCCTCCAGCCGTACCTTTTCTGTTTCTGTCTGTCTCGCTCCTTCTTTGAAGATGAGCCTAGGTGTTGCCCCTTCTCTAGTTCCTCCCCGGCAGCTTTCAGCACTCGCCCCTGCACAGAGGTCGGCAGCCTGGCGATGAGGGGGGCCACCAACCACACGCCCCTGCGTTCAGAGGAACTAAAATCAGAAACAGGTGTTACACCTGAGGAAGCAGCCTGAGTCTCTGCTCTCCAGTTATGACAGAAACTCCCCGAACTCTGAAGTGCCAGGTGGGCTATTTTCAAATGTTCCTCAACGTCTGAACCATCTTTCCTCTTTCTAAAGACCAGACCTTGAGTACACCTTGTGCTCACTTTTAGGAGAAGCAATAAAAGGTTCAGTTCTGGGAGGACACTGGAAATGAATGAACTTTCTAGTACTTGGTCAATGATTAATTTATAAGAATCATTCACTGCTTGGTTCAATGAACAATATACTTTTCTGACATGGTTAAAAAATAAAATGTTATGGTTAAATGTAATAATAACCAATGGTTCTAAGTTTTAAAACACACTAATTGATATTTTATAAGCAAAATGATGAAATACAAATCAATCTGCCTTTCATGATTAAAGGATTAATTCAGAATTTCATATGCCTACTGGCTCTGATTCTAAACAAATATTTGTCCAAACCCACCAATTCAGATGGCAGAAAAAGTGTTTTCTATAGAATGATAACCATGGAACATAGTATCCTAAGGGTCACTGAAGACATGAATCAAACCCGAGTTCAACAGTAGTTTCAAGGTGTCAAAGCCTACTTAACCAAATATTTAAAATGTTAAGAATATTTTCCATCCCAGTTTCATCCTTTCATTATTAAATAACAGCAACTGTCACTTAAAAGCAATTATTTTCTTCATATTTCCTTTACCTTAATGAAAAAATATGAAATAAAATTTACTATTACATGTGAAAAATTAATAATAGCCAATAAAACTACACAAAAAATACCTTAGAAATGTCTTTATTCCGTTCTGTCTTGTGCTACTTGCATCAGCACCTCCTATTCCACTGGGGTTGAAGAGACTCATGCCGGGATTAGAGGAATTATTATTTAGGTCCGCAGACTGTTGGAATACTTCTATTGTTGCCTTAGCAATGTTGTCCAGTAAATTGTTCATTTCCGCCACAGAACCAGAGCCCTGGAGTTAGATATAAGAAAGCCAGCACATATGTATTTCTTTACCTTCAAACATCAATGTGGTTTTGCTTTTCATAAAATGCCATTCACATACATGTGTTCAACGTATACTCACAGGGTCTTTCAGACACTGTTTGATCATTAACTGAAGCTCAAGCCAGGACTGTCTCAGTGTCCACTGTTCAAGATTCTGGGTTAAAGAGAAAGAATTGAAACATTAGGACTATTTAATGAATTTTAACATATAATAAATGCCTATAGTATTTCATTTCTCAAGAAAGAAAAGAATAATGATTTGCAAAGCATTTGCTAGAATCAAAGGCTTGTAATCCTGTTCCATATAGTTAGCACACACATATGCACACAAGCACACACACACAAATAACATCAAAATAATGTAACTGACTCAGCTAAAAACTAGAAATAAACATTCTAGCTTTCAAAATCCATCGATTTAATCAACCGTATCCCAAGATAATTTTAGTGCTCCTCCTCAGACTATTTCTCATGTAAATATAGTGCTGACTTAAAGTATTAACTTTTGTTTGATACATATATAAAATTAGCAGCATTTATATCTACCTAGCAATAAATCTTGGTAATTCCACAGCAAAAAAAATTAGAACAAAAACACAGAATTAACTGAAGACAGGAATTAGTTAGAAATGAGAGGGTGGGAGGACGGGCACAATAACTCTTCTAATATCAAGGTGTATTAAATGACAGAAACAGAATATTTAGGGCGCACAACTTACCTGAAGAATGCGCTTAATGTGCTGTCTTTGCAGGTTGTCTCCGTCAGTGCATTCTTTAATGCCGTGCGGATAACAGATCAGCTGCAACAATTTTTGTGCTTGCATATTCGAAAGCACAGGGTCCAATATAAGCTCTTTGTCTGTACACAATCTTTCAGGTTCTTTTAAGCAATGTTCTCCTACCCATTCCTAAAAATAATATGGCAGTTAGGTTGATAAGAACTGACTTTCTATGTAACTATGCAATAGTTCTAAGTAGCTATGTAATAGTTCTAGGTAACTATGTAATAGTACCAAGTTCACAGAGCAAACAAGGCATATAAAGTTGATAAGAATCCTCCAGTTTAAAAATTTATATGAAACAAGTAGATTGAAAACTTTTAAAAACAATTTCTAGTATTTCAACTTCTTTTTTTTTAAATTTTATTTAAAAAAAAAAAAAAACAGAATAAAGGGTAGCAACAACACAGAATTCCAAGGAAAAAAGGAAAAAAACAACAACAAAAAACCTAAGAAATTACTTGACAAATTACATACTGACTTCTTGGAAATAGTTGTTCAAATTACAAAGTTAAAACATGTAAAGTAGACATTCAAACAGTGAGACTGTTAACAGTTCTGCTCCACAATCTGACAAAAACAGCAATATGGTCATCCATCTTACCCACTCAAACATACATGCAATTATATCAAAAGGGTAAAATTAAACACAACAAAACAGAACAAAGTGGATCACAAGAAAGCAATGTAAGAGACATAAATTTCAAAACTAGACAATTGGAGATATTCACTCTCTATCATATTGACTCTTGTTTTCTTCCAAATAGTTGGCCATCATTTCAACTTCTTAAAAATACAGTGTACCTTGAGTAAAAAAAATAGTTTAAAAATATATATGTGAAAAAATAAAAGGTATGTCTTTAACTGGAAAATGGTACCTTGATTTATGGCTCTGTTTTGAAATTAGATTTCTAAAAATTTGATAATGATTCCATATTATATATGGTCTTTGTAATCTCTATGGAATACATAAATGAGACATCACTGAAAAGACAGAACATAGTATAACAAATATTTTTACAATTATCTTCCTCTTTGATACTGTTATGCATGATAGTATTATAAAAAAAAGTTATGTGCAACTACTTTCTATATAATTTTTTTTTTATAATTCGAAAGAATCAGAACTACTGGGTCAATTGTAAGAAAAGTTTAACGTTATATATGCACAAGGTTAACTGTCCTCAAGTTTCTCCCATTTAATCTCCAGTACCTTCTCTTCACCTTTTCTTCAAGAGAAAGTTCTTGTACTATGGTAGATGGGGTAAGAAATTAGCAACCGTAACAGAGCTCAATTTGAACCCAGATCTATTTTGGTTAAGTGTTTTTTTAATCACCATACCAGAGATTCAATACTGATTGTCCATTAAAATCACCTGGGGAGTTTAAATTAAACACAAGTAACTGTATTAAGACATTATACTCATATTCTCTCTCCCTTCAGCTTCAAATTCCTTTCTTCCTTCCTCATTCATTTATTCATTAAGTTTTGGATACCGCCCCTGGTAAACTAGGCCCAAAGTTCCCAGATGCCTCCCACAGGGCTCAGACAGGAGCCCCTTGGGACCAGCTGCAAGGGGCCTACACCAGTCTGCCAATCAGCCTTATTGGAGATCTAGGAATCAAAAAAATTGCATGTGCACTCACATTAGGAACCAAATCATAACTGCATTTCACCATCTGTATGACAGTTCAGATTATGTTTATCATGATTAGACAAAACATGACAAAATTTTACATGTAAAGTAAAATACAAAATATGTAAGTCATATCACTTTTTCTTAAGCAAGGACTTTTTGTTTAAAAAACATGCAAGGAAAGAACAACTTGCAGGCATACACATATAACTGTATGAAAGTTTAAATGTGCAAGATAGATAACCATGATGCAAATTCTCCATTAGTTCATCAAAAAGAATAGTTTGTGCTGTCATTGCTTGATTGTTCATTTTTTATGCTTTGACTTCTAAGATAACAATGTGTAATATATTAACTAGTGTTGATTTGTTTTTTGAACTTTTGTATTATTTCTACCCTTTTCCTGTTTTGCTTTTTAAAAATAAAAATTTTTTTAAATCATGAATGGATAAAGATAATGAAATAGGTCAACACAGGCAGTGAGGGCTAAACACAAAGGATATGAGAGAGAGGACACATCTCTGAATACTTTGTGTATAGTGTGACTTTTTATGTAATTCTATGCAAAAAATTGGGATATAAGAGAATTTACACTGAAATTAAAAATAAATGAATCTACTTGTTTGAAATATAGAATATATTTATATTAAATAAGAAAATTCAATTAACCCTTGAACACAATATTATAAAACTATAGGCAAAAAGGAAGCATAAACTTATCTTCAACTTCTCCTTGTAACCTGCTTTTCCTCAAGTTATATGGGTAACAATTCTGAAACCACAGTATTCCAAGTGTATTGCAGAATTAAGCAAATTAAGTGAGCTGATGCTATGGACCACAGGGTTCTTACTTTACAAGAAAGAGGTAATAACATGAAAGAAAGCACAACTTCATAGAGTTGGAATGGAACTGGAGGTGTCAGTATGAACTCATAATTACACACACACACACACACACACACACACACACACACACACACACACACGTATATGGATGTAGTTCGTTCCAAACTGTCTGCTGAGAGATCTGGAAACACTAGCACTCTTTAAAATAGGCACAAACCATATAAATTCTTGCTTTCTAAGCGTCTTTCTCTACCAAACAGAACCAGTATTCCTTGGAGGAATAAGTAATGTTCTAAGGCAGGGAAAGTTCAAGATGGGCCAGAAAGTAAAAACAAATCTAGAACAACCTGAACATTAAAATAACTAAGGACCATATATTCCACATATGGATGATTAAAAACAAGTAAATAAAAGGTTAAGGTTTTCCTTAAGTAAGGAAAGCAACTAATACTGTGGAGGAGGAAATAGGTGGGGAGGTGGTTTACCATTTTGCACTGATGATAGTAACAACTGGTTTGGACAAGAATAAAAATGGATGCCTAGGGCCAGGGATTTAGCTCAGCAGCACAAGCATCTGCCTAAAGTGCAAGGTCATGAGTTTGATACCAGTACCAAAGAGAAAAAGAGAAAGAAAAAGAAAAAAAGAAAAAGAAAAAGAAGAAGAAGAAGAAGAGGAGGAGGAGAAAGAGAAAGAGAAAGAAACATGGATGCTTATGAGGGATGGAGACATTTGCATCAAAGTGTCTCCCTAAAGATTTCATATTAATTACAAGAGATAAAATAGTATCTATAGAGTGGAGAAATCTTAAAATTAAAATGGAGACACCTCAATCAATATTAAATTACCAATAAGATACAGACATCACATGCTTTAAGATATGGGTACCTGAAGAATATGACTTTACCTCTGTAGTCTCTTGGCAAAGGACATATAAGCTAAAGCAAATCTTCAAGAGACTTTGAACAAATATAATATTACTAGGATAAATGACCAAAGTGGAATATGGCCTAAAGATGAGAAAAAATTACTGTACCAATGTAAGTGTTTTTGATTTTTTAGAAACTATTTAGAAATTTTCATTATGTCATGAAATGAAACTGGAAGTATTCAAAAAACAAAGACATAAAAAAACATCATCTACTATTCACAAAAGGGTCACAAAACATATGCACCTACATTCACAAATGGAATTATAAAGCACACGTAGCAAAATGTAAAAATCAGTGCATAGCTATAAAGAATATACTGTAGTTTTTTATTATTATTGCAACTTTTTGAGAAATTTGAAATTATTTCAAAATAAAATAGGAAAAAAGAACAACTTATCTGCAAGTTTCCTATAATAGCAAGCAACTATCTTCAGAAGTTGGTGCATTTTCAAAGTAAAAAGCAACAAGAATTGGAGAATACCTGTTGACAGATAGTCCTCAGGACATATCTGGCATACTCTCTTAAATTGGCAGTCTCTACGGAAATGCTTTTCCCACAGGATTTCACAGTTTGAGAGGCAGTCCAGATATCATCCGCATTCCCATCACGCCGTAAACTTCTCATGGCGAACTCATCATTCTTTAAAGAGTTGACATTGTTACTACCAATTTTGGCATCTCCTAAATGACAGAATCACAAAAGCAAAATCACAGAAGTTCAAAATATTACCAAATGTCTGAAACAAAATTGAGGATAGCTCTCAGTGATATAAAATAGGTGAATGGTATTATCACATAGCTAACTGTTCAGCAAAGAGAGAAGGGGTCAAGAGAATAAATGAAAGAACCCAGAGAACACAGAGAAAAAGCAAGTTCAGAATTCATTCCTTCTTTTGCTTACAGAATTAGACACACTCACCAAACTTGGAAAGACCATTATGAATCACACTTAGTAGTCACAGAACATTGATTTCACCAAAAATTTAAGCATGAAGGTACTCAAATTGATTTGACTTATAGACAAGGAAAAATGGGTTACTCACCCTATTAGATGTCCCTTTTCCATTTCTTCTCTTACAATGACTTATTTTCTATCCATAGGTCAAGAGAAAAGTTTTGCCTTAGCTCACCTTACTATCAACTTCTTGACAAGAGAGATTTATTTCCCTGGGAATGGAAAAGGGCAATGCATACTAAGGAAGCCCTGCAAAGTAGGGCATTCATTGAATAACCCCTGTCTTTCACCTTTCTCTCTGTAACATCCAAATTAGAAAACCTTACCCAATCAATCTCTTTAATTTTTCAGTGAAATGAAGCTAAGGAAAGTGTTATCCTCATAACAAAATTCTGGGAGGAAACAACTAAATAGAATACATTTGAATAGCCATAAGAAATCTTTAGTGATTAACCATAAAAAAAGTCGTATTTTAAAAGTGAGAGTCACACATTTGATAGTAAGGATTGCCAAACAACAGCAGAGTCCTGAAACTTTTGACTTATCAACAGGATCAAAATAAGCCTTTACAAGAAAATTTCCTGGGATGAAAAATAAGTTTAGGTAAAGCTTTCATTGCCTGCAACAAGTCAGTGAAACTAACCCCAAGTCAGAGTAAAAAGTCTTCTAAACCCCAAAATTTTGACTCTGCTGAAAAAAACTGAACATTTACTTACAAAGCTTAAGAGGAGAAAACATAAACCACACATTGCAATCTACTAATATGCTGTCATACACTTCTCAAATAAAACACAAATACAAGAAGTACTAACATCACCTATGGGAATTTACATAATTCAACAGACATTTTTAGGAGCCGAAGGAATGAACACCAAGCACCAAACCTGAATATGTGTTCTTCACCCTTAGGTGCTAAAAACAACTATCACTACATTTCAAATTAAACAACTTTGGGATTTATGAATCAAATTCAATATACTAATTCCATCTTTCTATCTCTAAATATATTCTGGTAAATAAAGATTGGGAGGGTACTGGGAGGGCACTGATGAGGTAGTACGTTAAGACCTCTGTAGATCAAAAACAAAGAAGAATCTCTGCCAGTCCAAGACTGGAACGTGTTTACTTAGTTGTTGAGAGAAGGTCTTGTGTCAGAACTTCTGCTACTGCACAGACTACAGAACAAACTGAGGATTTAGTGTGAACCTGGTCCAGGACTCTGCTGACATTCAACCAGCCTAATCTTGACTTAGACACAGAGAATCCTCCAAATTACCTGAATATTTAAAGAAGCCAGCAAGTTTTAACTGAAGCAAGACCAGTCCTACAAATAAATCAAGGGGCCAATGTCTGAATAACACTGATCACGGTTTCTCCCATTAAAACATCTGTCACTTAGGTATTCATACTTCCAACATTAGTTTATTTAAAACCTCTTTGCTAGTTTCTCTGATGAGCCCTAGAAATACCATAGGAAAAGAGTTAATTGTGGCAAGATGGTCTGTACATTTATCATTCAGTAGAACTGCCTAGCCATCCTTCCTTACAAACATCACCTGAGTAGAGAAATTTTAGTCACTAAAATGAGCATTTAATGTGGACCATAATACTACAAAGCTCAGAGGAAAAGTTATAGCCTCTCAGGGTAGCTCTACCCTTCCCCTTTTGCTATAAAACTCGTGGGCATTTCAAAAGAATATACTATCTTTCTGTGAACTTTTAATAGGTTGTTCTATAAAGAAAACCTCTCCTATTCTCCCTTATTATCGCCAAATAACATGCCCTTAGGCAGGACAGGGGTATAGCCTCACTCATATTCTCTCTATTTTTCTTTTCGTTAAATTTTAAGGCAGTCTAGATAAGTTGTTATGTAACTAGAGCTGCCCAAAGAGCTAAGATTATTATAGACAGGTACCATCACACTTGGCCCTCACTTATGTTATTTAAGAATAATTTGTAGCAATTTCTAGACATCCAATCACTCTGTTTTGATCAAAGGAGGCTCAGTAAGAGCGTAACAGGTAACTATCGTTTAATCAACACCAAAAAGAGGTACTCAAAATTACAAGTAGGCATTATGAATTAAAGATTTCCTAATCTTTCAAATCCTTTACAAATTTATAAAAGAAATGTTTCAGAGTACTACACAGTGAATGAACAGAAAGCAGAACTATTACTCCAGGAGAATATATATATAAATAAGGGTACGAGGGACAATGTTTTAATAAAAGTAATTAAATTTAAAAATGAGTACGATAGCTAATGTTTACTTATCAATAATACAAACATGATTAAAATGATCACCTAACTCATGAAACACCTAAAGCATAAGACTTAAAACTTGATAAGAGTTATAACAGAAGCACAAACAGAATGACAGAAAAACTCAGGGTTTTTGATATTCTGCACCTGGTATATTACCTAGTTGAAGTTTAAACCCTTAGTTACATAACCAAGTCAATTCTGTCCCTCATAAAGTGTGATTTCTGCCACCAATAAAGGCTCTATTTTATATTGAATGAGGTATTCTGCAATTAAACAAAACAAAACAAAAATACTATTTGTATTCAAATTCCCCCAGTGTCACTCAAGGTAAGGGACAGAATTCTACAGAGTTCAATTATATTTAAGAGTTGGGAAAAGATAATTAATTTTTGCAGGACAAACAAAGAAAACAAACCATGTTGCCAATAATACTAATTAGATTTTAACTTGAATACAAATTATTTTGCCTCCATTTCTGGTGACTAATCAAGAAACTAAGGGCCAATATAGTCTTACCAAGCATCATAATTGCTTTTAAGACAGCAAAAACAGCTCCCACTTCAATGCTGTTGTGAGCAGCAGCTAAAAGGTGTCTATCACAAGATGATCTTATTCCGGGGAAAGGTTTGCCTATGAAAACAACAACAAACCTTTAATAGTCCCATCATCATCATTAACAATCTTTTGTAATCATTTACAGTTAGCAAGGCCTTTCATTGTTACACTGTGGGCGTTAATTGCCATTAGCTCGCTTTAATTGATGCTCCATGGATTCACTAACACTGCCAGTATTCTTACTTAACCTTTTCTGTTTAATTATTAAAGCAGTGTTTTGCTCTGTAGAGAGATGTGGCAAAAAGATTAGTAAGATTCCCACGCAGACACACACGTATCTATATCGAAATGATAAACAGACTTCACTAACACTTCTTACCCCTTTTAATAATTCTGGACCCCTCTACAATTCTTAACCCTTTTTCCTGAGGAAGAGAGTAAATGAGTCACCACTACCCTAAGCTGGGATGTTCTGGTTCAGAATCAACACACATAATATGTCAGAGGATCATATGCCCACCAACACGGCATGGTCTAAGAGTCAAGGTATTTTTATTGTCTGCTAACTCTTAATTTTTGTTTCTCAATATCTTGATATTATATAAGTGAAAGGTGCTGACAGCCCTCTTGGTAGCATTTTCTCACTCATTCATCACCCCCAGATCAAGCCCACAAAAATCAGGAAGGAAATTACAAAATGGACACCCCACTTGTTATGTTAGAAGCTATAACTTTATACATGCAAATATACTCAGAGGCTTTCCAGCTGTCAGCTCACCAGCTGCCTGAGGTAAGAAGCAGGCCTGCGGAGCTCGGAAGAGATGAAGCAGGAGTCTGCAGGTCATTCTTGCCCCGGGCTCTGCATCCGCATCTCCACAAGCTAGGAAGACAGGATGAAGAAGCATGCTTGTTAACAGAGTCCAGAATAAGTGTTTTGGGTTTTCTATGAAGATAAATTTTCAGGAATAATCTAAATAAATCCTCCTGACAGTAAGAAAATAAGGCACTGGCTATACTTTTCTGAGAAACTCAAGTTTCTAAGAGCAGTTTCCTATTCGGCAGCAATCTATATAAAATGCATAGAAAAGGTATTAAAACTCCATGATGTCTATTTGACACTACAACACGCGGCAATGTACATACATCTTAAATTATACTTTCCCTGTGTTCATGGCAAGACAAAAATCTAATAGCAAACACAGCTCCTGGACACCTGCTTACCTGCTGCTAGGAGAGAGGGAAGTGCCACGTGCTGCACGACGTCCTCCAGGGAGAAACACTGTCGTGCTATCAGAATAGCAATGAAAGTAGCTAATGAATCATGGAATGAAAGGTCACTCACCTTCAAGAAAAACATTGACAGGTTTTAATACCTAACACCCTTTTAAATTTTCTCAAAGATCAAACCTAAGAGAATGTAAACAATACCAACAAGCTCTCAAATCCTAACACTAACCAGGAGACAGAAAGGAAAACTTCTCGTGATGTTTTAGCACATAGGCCCCTTTGTACTTTATAAGACAAAGCATGAGGGTTACCCACATCCAAATGGTGTAAAAATATACTTGGCTTTAATTTGTGCACATGCAATTGAAAAGCGACAGAAATAAGAAAATTTTAAAAGATCACTGAAAGAAGTAATATGATTAGTACTTTTGGCAGAAAGAAGTACATTGTGTCATTTAAAGTTCAGACAACTAGGAAGCAGGAAAAACAAGGACAGTCAGTCTAGTGGAAAAATAAGACAGTATTACTGAGCTCCATTTTGCAGCAACTGGCTTAGTTTTAAAAATAACTTTGAAAATTTACAATTGACTCCAAAATTTAAAAAGAGTGGAGATAGAGGAAGGGAAATAATTCAATCACAGGGAAATTCTCTACCTTTATAAATCTCACAAGACACTGTCAGAAAATAATAGTAAATAACTACTAGAAAAGTAACTCTCATTTTGATTGGTACTGTGTGCCAGGGAGTATGGCTAGCAATTTACGAAAATCACCTGATGATGGCACAGCACAACACTGTAAGGCTCACACTACTATTAATTCCATGTTAACAGATGAAAGCAGAAGGCAAAGTATAAAGAAAAACAACCAAGAGGCAGTGAACTAAAAGATAAAAACTTAGGTCTCTTCTGTCTGGGAAAAAAATGTTACCACTAATGAATTTTATGTGTATAAAATCTTAACCCACAGAATGGAGAGAAAGAAGTAAGACTGTCCACCCAGCCTGAGGCAGTAGAACTAAGGAATAAGCGTTCAACCGAGAAGCAACTTCAAAAATGTATCACTCTTTATTATAAAATATGCTAGTGAAAGACTACTCCAAGAAATGATAATGGGGAGGGAAAAACTCCAGACATATTTTTTACTAGAAACTCATACATCATGGATGCAACCTGATATTTGAGGAAATCAGATATGGGGGAAGATACTGATCCCCTGAGGAAATAAAAGGGAGACACTGTAACTCTTCACCACTGCCCAGACACAATCACTAAGATGGAAAACCATCTGAATCTACACTTGAGCTTTCTTAAGCAACAAAACAAAATTCGTATTCTTAGGTAAGATAGATATACACTGGTTCTCTTCAAATTGTAAAACGGTTATGTCCTATACCATGAAGAACCCAACCCACGTGGTTAAAACAAAGATTTGAAGAGGTTATCCACACATGGTTTTTTGGGGTTTTTTTTTTTTGGTGCTGGGGATCGAACTCACAACCTCACGTTTGCCAAGCAGGCACTTACGCCACTGAGCTAAACCCCTAGCCCCGTATCCACACATTTTTTTAAAAACTAGGAATAATGAAACTATTAGGAAACAAGCAAATCTTAGTAATACTGCTACAGATTAATCAATTTATTTTGATTTTTTTATTAATTAAATTCTGGGCAACTACATTGTGATTTAATGTTTTTAGACAAAAAGGATATTTTACAATGTCGCACCTGAGTGAATTAGAAACTTAAAAGAAAACATCAAACAGATTACCCACTAGCTAAATTCTTAATTACAATTTTAAATGAAAAAGAAAACTTACATCTACAGTGCAAAGTACATCATTAAACCCCCACACATGATTTGAAGAACAACAAAGAGCCTTCAGAACCCCCAGCCACTCCGAACTAAGAACAGTACAGCAAGCAGTCAGCTCAGAGGAAAAATTGGCTATGTCGTTAATCCTGCAAAAAAAAAAAAAAAGAGAGAAAAGAAAAAAGTAACCTTGTGCAAAAGAGAAATTGTCATAGGACAGGCATGTACTGAAGATATACTTCACCACCATACAACAAATCATTCATTTTCTTAGATTTAACGATATAATACTCACTTATCAAGTAACCTATACAACTTTAGGCAAAAGTAAAAATAAATGAGTTCAAGTGTTTGCTAATAATGCTGCTAACAATAAATAATCATACATATGTGAATTAGCATGTTTTCAGTTCTATAAACAAATATGATCTATCCATTTACATTTTAAAGGAAGCAAAAATTAAAGAGTCTATTTAGTGTAAGTAGGTCCAAATATTGTTTTACAAAATATAAGCATCTTATCATTAATATTTTTATTACATTTCTGTAAATAGATCATACAACTTACAGTCCATACTTAAAATGTCCCATGCCAGAGCAGTAAGCTAGAAAGTACTGTCTCATGTTACGAAAAGCAGCGGTAAAACTCAGGAGTAACAGAAAATGCTGGGGGGAGGGACTGACACGTGGGCTCTCAGACACAGAAGTACCAAGGCAACAGCGCTCTAAGCCTGAATTCCAGGGTAAGCTGCCTTACCTCCCAGCGTCCTGATGGCCCATACATACATTCATGAGGGTATTGCAGACAAAGCTGTAGCGATTGGCCGCATTGTCGCTAAGGATTTTGCCCAGCATTGAGTAGTTGATGCTTCGGGCTGAAGGATTCTCAATAAAATCCATCATGAAGTCCGGATCCCACCGCAAGTTGGAATTTGCAGGCATCACGTTATTGTATATGGTTTGCTTTACTTTTGAACAGGCACTACTGAGGTTATAAGAAGAAAAGTTTAAAAAAGAAAAAAAGCTAGAACAGCAAGAAAATTATTTCACTTAAGGACATACTAAATTGCAGCAACTGCACTACATTCCTAGAACACATTTACATCATGGGTTCTTAATTTCAACATTTTAATAATTAGCACTGGGCACAGTGCCTGGAATGTAGTAACTCCTCAATGAACATTAGCTGAATGCATGGGAAAAACAAAGCAAGAGTAAGATACTGGGTTAGGAGATAGAATTTCCTAAATCTTTCCTACATTTTACATACTCTAAATATCAAAGAATTTATGAAGGCTTCCAAAAACTCTCTTATGGGTATTCGCAAAGCATAATTACTTAGCAATAAAAATGGATTCAATTATACATTAGGAGAAGTTTGGTGTTGTAATGCTAACTGCACATCCTGAAAAGCTATTCCTCTAGGTACAGTGTAGCACCAAAGCTACTATGGGTACCGTGGCACAGCTGTGGAAAGGGGGTCCACATTCCGCGCCTTCAGGAGCTTGCGTCCTTCTAGTGGAGTTTAAATAATACACAAATTCTATGAGAGTGAACCAACAACTATGTCATTCCTAAAAACTTACTGTGTTTCTTAGCACCATTAATAAATTATTAAAAGTCTTGTTTATCATATAAAAATATTTCATGTTTCACTGTGCTACATCTGAAAGGATACAGAACATTAGAATATAAAAGGAATTGATGTATCTCCACCAATGTCTTTATCTACAGACATGGCTAAGAATTGCCTTACTTCAAATATCATATTCCATATGAAGTCGTTCATATCCACTTGGTGAGCAAGTCGGTTAGCAGTATTTACCTTATATGTTCAAGGGCTCTTTTCTGCTAAGCACCAGAGAGTCTATTCTTTTCTTTTCTTTTTGAGATTTTTAGGTAGCAAGTGCATTTGTGGTTAGAGTGCTATTTGACCTCTTTGTAACTCCCACATTCTTTTATACCTACCTAAACAGGAGTTAGGAATGAGTTCCTCAAAATTGGAAAAAACATACACATTCTTTACCCTACATTGTTGCCATGGCTAACAGCTTTAAGAAAACAGAGATTGCTCAGCTTGGTGCTTACTAAAACATAACTTCAGCTATCTTCTTTCACAGTTACTCCTGCCATGTTTGTTAAGGGCACAGATTGCTAATTCTCACTGTTTGCACGTTGAATCTGTATGTTTCATAAGCTCTCCCAGATAAATCTGGCAATAAATAATGGCTGGAAAGCAGAAGACTAAAATAACCCACTAAGCACAATAATTACAATCTTCTATAGCCAGTGTATTTCTTTACAGGTACTTTGTGTAAAAACTTACCACCTGTTACTGAGAGATGAAGCTTACCATTTGGAGGTATTGATGATACCGTGGCCATTTTATTGCCCCAGGGATATTAGTCCTATGCATTTCTTTGTCTTACACTTGCCACACTTCTGACCTAACTTTTGTCTTACTCTCACACAGCAATAGATCTTAATTTGTTTCACTTTCACACTCAGAACGAAACACAAATCTGTGTTCCTTCCCAGCTCCCAGCCTCACTCCATCACGTTGGTTTCCTCTGCTCCTCATAACCCATGTGTTTAATGATACAGACTTCTGTAAACTGCAAAGCATTATGTCTTTTTTATTCAGTTTATCCTTAATTCTGCCAATCTTTTCATGGCTAAGCACCTAGAAACTCTGCTTTTCTTTCTCAATTTTTTATTGTTATTTTTGTATTATGTTATTATGAAATTTTTAGTTTTTCCATAAAATAAAAAAATACCTATCATAGTATTTACAGTTTAAAACATATAAAGGTAGCACACTACAATGTTTTTGGCATGTACATGTGAAGTCACTAAAGAACTACAGTGTTACAAAAATACAGAAATCCTGACTTTTCTCCAATATGCAGATGTGTCAAGAGCACCTGTCTCCAACTGGACTGCACAGTTGTCTGAATTCTGTAGCTCGTGGTGACATCACCCCACATTTTACTTCTCGCCCTCTTTTCTCATATATTGCACTTTCTATCTGGCAGACTATATTTTAATAAAATGTCAATTCCCATGTAGGCTATACTGTTTCCATTCAGTCACTCACGTGTAGGGAATTAAACCAACAACTAGGACATTTTCCTTCTACAAATGCAAGTCAGAAAAGCCTGGTAAAGCATTAAAAGCAACAAACATCTTAAGGCCAAAATGACTTGTGTTCAAATCAAGGCTTCAGTAAGCATTAATTATGATCAGGAACAATCATTTCTACTTCCAAGGATGATTGTAAAGATTTAAGATCTTGGCAGAAACCGCCAACACAGCATCTGGTACAGCTCAGGCAGTGGAAGACACGTATTCTGGTTTGGGACAATAATAACCCCCCAAATGCTCATGTGTTTGTGGTGGGGGCTTGGGGTGTGCCATTATCATTAGGGATTTAGCTGTGTGCTGTTAGGAGGTAAGGCCTAGGAAAGCAAGTAGATCACAGGTGGTATAACCTAGAATGGTCTATTCTTATCCCTTCCTCTCCTGGCTGCTATGAGATGGCAAATTTTCTCTGCCATATCCTTCTCTCATGATGTTTATCTCCCTTAGACTCAACTGATCACAGACCCAAGTCTTGGAAACCGAACTAATCCTTTTCTCTTTTAAGCTGTTTATCTCAAGTATCTGTCACACAGCTGAAAATCTAACTAATACAATGTGATTAGTGTTATACTTCCTGTCTCACATAGCTTTATGGATCCTTCAGAAAAAAATTAAAACAATTTTGTTAGTACAGTAACACAACTATCTCTGAGCATCTAGCTTGTTTGTCCATTTTTTCCTAATTCCAAACTAAAAGCATCACTTCAAGATATCCCAACAAACCAGGGGTAGTGGCACTTCTATGTAGTCTCAGATACTTGTGAGGCTGAGATGAGAGAACTTCTGTAGTCCAGGAGTTCAAGCCCAGTCTGGGCAACAAAGGGTGAGACCCTGTCTCAAAAAAAATGATACCCCAAGAAAGCTGCATTTTTCTTCTTCTTTTGAGGGTGGGGGTTGTTCAGATAGTGTACTTGTGCTATGCTACTCTACTGATCCCAACTCCTTACATCTGATCCCCTAATCTCTATATACCACATGCATATCACTTAATCACTTAAATTAACTTATTTATCCTACCTGTACTGCCCTGCAGGAACAGGAGGGGTTAAAAAAGCTATGAGGCCTATCTGAGGAAGTTCACCACTAAAACAAGGCTGTGGTAAACGCCACATCATGAGAAACCTCTCTGAGAAACATAAAACAAAACTGAAAGCTCTATGGATTGTAACAGGAGAAAATATTTATTACAACATTCCTATGGATAAGGATTTCTTAGGACTCTCACAAGTACTTTACAAAGGATCATTTTAGAACTGAACACATTACATGGTAACAAATGTTCATCTTTTATAAATACCATTAAATTATGGTTCTTCTGTATATATCTTTCATTCAACAGTAATGTCTACAACCAAGTGTTTGGGGTCAAAGTGACATCTCTATAGCACCTGCTAAAAGCTGCATACTCTTTAAGGCAATGGGATGTGGTAGGAAAAAACAAAAAGAAAAAAGAAAAGTTTCTGCTCTTGGGTAGCTTACACTCCAACAGGGAGTCAGGTCATAAATAAACATATGATGTATTGGAAACAGAAAAATACTAAGGTTGACAGAATGATCAGAAAGGAGACTGGTATTTAAGAAAGGTGATGAGAGAGACAAAGCTATGAATGAAGGGTAGAAGTGAGCACAAGTCACTGTAGAAAGTATACAAACAAGGCAAGCAGAAATGTAAAAGCCCAAGATAGGAGCAATCACACTGTTTGAGGATCAGGAAGAAGGTCTGCATGGCCAGAACCAAATGCATGCACAGAGGAAAGAAAGTGACAGAGTAATCTTATAGTTTCTAAAGTCTAAGATATTGGATTTTTTAATGAGAAGATGCAATGCTACTGGAGTCATCTTTGAGTCCTTAGTGCATAATATATTAAGAATATTCCCAAGACTCAAGCATGCAAACAGGGTCACCAGGATGACTGTAGTTGCCCAAGCAAGAGACGACCATGATGACAATGACTGAGGATGTCAGGAAGTGACTATAGTCTCAATCTAATCAGAAGGTAGAGCTCACAAGATTTATAAACAACCTAAATACAAGGTATGGAAGAATAAAGGAAACTAATTGATCACCCTCCTTTTCCTTCTCAAATTCCTCCCATCAGACAATTCCTATTCTCCCCTTAGTTATAATTAATAATCTAAAATTCCTCAAAATAACATTAAATAAGTTTTTATGTTTCACAATTTGGACTACCTATAAAGATAATAAGTGCTAAGCTAAAGAATGTGGGGGTGCCACCCGAGACAGACACACATGAAGTGAAATAAGCATGCAAGGAGCTTTGAAACAATGTTCCAAAACACAAAAGAATGGGTAAAACACAGACTTACTTCTCATAAATTCATCTCAAAATTGTAATCATAGTTAAGCAAAGTAATTTGTATGAAGTTAGTTACTTCAAAAGGTAATTAAATATGAATTCTGGGCAAAGAACTAAAAACACAAAAATATCTTTTGTAGAAATACAATTTTATGGACTCATTAAACATAAAATGCTTAAGAAGTAAGCTTTACTGAAAGTAATAAAACACGTGACATGATAACAGTGTGATCTATGAAGTCAAAGATAGCCAGTAAGTTAACTATAGATTTTACAATATCTTGTTATAATTAACTCACATATGCTTATTATACCAGGGGACATTAGGTAGTATTAATCAAGTTAAATACAAAACCAAGTAAAATTGGTAATATGAAGCAGGTTGTCTTGCATTTCATGCATATTGTTTAATGTTATTTAAAGAAGATGCTGGTCATTTTGTAAAAGCTCATTCACACATGAAAAACTGATCTGTTAAACACTGAATTTTTTCTAAGACAGGTAAAAAGTACGGCTTGATAAAAGCTGTTAAGAGTGAATGAAGCTATAGAACATCCCATAAGTCACTAGTAAATACAGCTTCATTATGTCTAGACATTAGAGCTACCCATAGTCACACAAAAAGCTATCTTAGAAAATGTGATATTAAAACCAAGAGGGATACAAATCCAGCAAGACAAAAATTCTGCCTCAATGAACCTTCTATTAGATTTATAATTCAAATTGAATTTTAAAATAAAAATGCAATGACATATAAGAGTTGGTTATTAATTCAATATGACATTTTAAAATGTACTACTATAGGTAAAACATAAAGAATGTAAAATCTTAAATAAAATATTCTTTAATTGTTGAAGACATAAAATTAGACAAGCTTAAAAAGCTTATGACCTAATGTCAACTCAATCTAGGGGGGAAAAACTATGATCACAATGTTATATTTATAATGGTCTACACCTTTTCATCACTCTATATTTTCGTATTGTTTAAGCAAATCATGGCTAGATCAAAATTACCACTAATTGAAATAACTTTCATTATTAAGAAGAATGGCAATAATCGTGGAACCACCAGCAAAAACACGCACAATTCTATTTCCATCCTTGTGATTTCCTTCTACCCACCTGAAGAGGTCTCCAAATTTACTTCTGAGGTGGCTACATGACACATAAAGGTCATAGAGGTAGGCTAAGATGCATCTTTCAGGGGAGGAGCATTCTGAGGGGTTCACAACGTGCTTCACCACACCACATAACCTGAGGACAGAAATGCAGAGAAAGTGAGTATCCTTCTCTGGTAACATGTTCCCATCTGAATTTACTAATAGTGGGGGATGTCTGTGAATTATGTGGATTGTCATAATAGAAAGGAATTTCTGAATATAGATTTCATTAAATAATACAGATGTAAAAGTCCTTTAGAATTGTCACTGACAACAAGAAACAAAAGGAATGAAAGATATTATTCTTCACAAATGGTATATGTATATGAAGGAATCTATCAATTAAATTGGTGTGAACAGAACACAAAAAGAAAGGAAAAGTAGAGCATTTTACTCTAGTTAAATGATTCATAAATTCAGTTTTCAAAGATTCCCAAATTTTAAGAAGCCTTTGTAAAAAAA
Organism: Dolichotis patagonum; assembly: GCA_004027295.1. Classification (NCBI taxonomy): domain Eukaryota; kingdom Metazoa; phylum Chordata; class Mammalia; order Rodentia; family Caviidae; genus Dolichotis; species Dolichotis patagonum. Next base: position 183,489 of record PVJX010000126.1, read on the forward strand.
CAGTTTTTCAGATGAGTAAACTCAGGTAAATTCATTTTCAAGAGCTGATTCTGGCCTGAATTTGATGACTTCTGATTTGGAGTTATAATCCATTTATTTATCCAAAGTAAGAAACACATTTGCCTTAGTTTATCTTACACAAGGAGATAAAGCCTTTCCTTTTAAGTATATCCTCTGCAACTCCCTTAGATCAGAGTAATAATTATTACTACAATTCTGTGCCATCTTCCCCCATGAGAACCACAGCAGCTGTGCACAGGTCATGCTACACAGTAGCCCACAGGCACAGATTAACACGTCCATGAGTCCAATTCCACCACCATCCTGAATCCTCTTGAAGGGTTTAGCAAAACGCTACTTAATAGTGACTCAGAAAATTCACATTAGTAAATCTGGACAGGGCTTTAGAAATCATGATTCACCATACTCATGGTTCAAAAAGTGTTATGAGGTACAAAAAAGTGAAGTGACTGTACAATGGCAAAGACAATCAGGAGCTCCCAGCTCCCAAACTAGCCTATCTCCCTCCTACCTGGGGATAGGAAAAGCAAGAAAGTGCTTGGATGTCCAAGCCAGGGAGGAGACTAAAATCGCAGGTGTCAGGTGTCATAGGTAGATTCCAGGAAATGACATGACAAAACAGCAGCACAGCTTCCCGGTCCCTGGTCCCTGTGAAGGAGCATCAGGTGGGGCCACCAGCAGCAGATTAAAGCTACCAACTGGAGCAAAAGTGTCAACATAATTAAAAAGAGAAGCAGTGGGCTGGAGATGTGGCTCAGTGGAAGAGTGCTTGCTAACAATGTGTGAGGACTTAGGTTGGATCCCCACCACAAGACAAAGAAAGGGAGCAGGAGGGAAGAAGAGAGGGAGGGAGGGAGGGAGGGAGGGAGGGAGGGAGAGAAATGGAGGGAGGGAAGGAGAGAGATATATAAACAAAAAATTCCACATGTGACCTGTTAAGCAAAGAATTAGTCTGTGACTACAGTAAACAAACATTTGTTAAGGGTTGCTTAAGTAGTCATCATACAACAGTTAGTGTTTTCAACTTTTTTGACTTGCCAGAGCTTAAAAAAAAGAAAACAAAGTTCATACCGTGAAACAGTACACTCATTCACTTAAGAATCAAAAAGGAAAAAAAAAAATCACAATTCAGTAAATTGATAACATGGTCCATCTATGGATTTTCATAAACTATTTTAAAAGTACGGTGTGAGTTAAGCCACATGAAAGAACTCCCATTTAGAAAATACTTTGTAAAACTATGTGAGATTTATTAGCTACGTAATACTACCTACATCACTTCATAACCAAACACTTCATTTACCAAGTCTGAATCTCAACTTTTTGACCTGTAAAACACTAGAAAAACTTCAACCTTATCATGATGCAACTGTATTTCTTTATCTCTAAATTACATATTTGCAAGTTTCTGAGTATTTCAGATTATACTTCCATTGAGTGAGTACAATTAATACCTGTACATGGCAGTGCTTTATTTTCTTAAAAGCTAGTGGACGTCACTTGAGGAATAGCATGTAATTTAATTATGAGTGTTAAGATTATATATATTAAAAAACAGGTACTATGAAATCATACATATCTATGATTCTTTTGAGCCCTAGAGGAAAAAAAATGCATAAAGAAGACAAACAGGTTTCCAGTGGGTTGTTGTTATTATTGTTGATTTTTCCCTTTTCCTCAACAAAGGGGAAAGGTGTGGAGCAGACAAAAGTATGCAAAGGCTTTGAGAACTCATTCTAGGTCTCTACTGGGTATGCTGGGTAGTTCCTGAGTCAAATTTCATTGCCGGACTAGAGTAAACCCTAGCCAACAATACACACAGACATAAAAAAAGGCTGAGAAAATTATTTGCTCTCATTTGTCTCTTGTCAAAGTTATCTTTAGTTAATCAAAAAAATATGAAATCAAAGAACCCAATTACTATGAGATGTGCAGGCTTATTCAATATTGGATTTTCCAAATATAAACTGAAATTATATTCATTATTTATAGTAAGCCAAGATGCTGGGCAACATAAATAATAGAGAGTGCTATAAATGAACAGACGTGCACTCTCAGAAACCAGGGGTGGGAAGGAAGGCAGGAAAGAAAGAAGACGCAATACTTAAAAAGAATAAAATTACTTACATTTCCATCTGATAAATGAAAACATTTAAGTATGCTTTTACTGAGCCAGATATTAGTTCTACTTTCCTCTTAAAACCACTATCATATTTTACCACAAAAATTATAGATCCTGGAACTAAAAAGATGATAATGACATTTCATGTACCAACCCTTCAAACACCTGGGCTGTCTGATCAGGATTCAGGATCAGACAACTGTGATAGCGCCTGAGAACAGCCACAATGCAGACACAGAGTCCTGTTGTGTAACTTCCTGCCAGGCTGGAGGATTTTAGGAGCAGTTCAGCTTCCACAACGCTCAGTTCATTTAGTAACTACAACAGAAGAGACTGAATAAAAACAATGCCAAAACAAACAGGAAAAGCACACTTCTACGAACTGTGAGTATGCTGTCACTTGGTACACGACAGCCTCAGAAAACACCAACAAGTGAATGAAAGGGTTCTTTGCCAATTAACAGACTTGTTCTTCTGTCTAGACATCAGGGTGTATACAATCAGGAAGTACCCAGTGCTGAAATAGGTACCGAAACTTTATGGTAGCCCACGGTTCTAGACTGGCTAATTTTAGACAACACCCCTACCCTTCATTTTTTGGCCCTGTTCCCCTTACTTTTGATAAAATAAAAGTTATACTTTTCCTACAGAACTAATCCTACAAAATAAGAAATGGAAACCTAGCCTAGTATTTACTAACACCACAAGGAATAAACAAACTCAAATGTGCATAGAATCATAGTGGGAAAAATTAAAGTGTATAGGCTTTTTAAAATTTCAGCCTGAAATACACTCTTAGTATAGAGAGAAAATAATCTTTCATCATAACCTCGGCAAAATAATAGAAGACAATAAAATATTCAAAACTCTTGTATGTTTAAATGACATATTTTAGCAGAATTATTACTTAACTGAAAACTGTGAACATAGTTATAATTAAAATACTAATTGAAGATTGTTAACTCAGAAGGATTCAATTATGAAAACATTACTGGGTCTTTTTGAAAGAGTATCAATGAACACCAAGTGGTTTATTTTCAATGGCAGGGTAGTTATCAGATGTTGGTAGTTATCAGAGGGGTAATGGAGGAGGGTGGGGAAATTGGTCAACAGGTACTAAGTTACTGTTAGAAGCAAAAGTGTGGCATGCTGTTGCACAAGAGGTTGACTATAGTTAATAATGATAATATACCTTTCAAAATGAAAACATTTTCAAAGTTTTCACTATAGGCATCATAACGAAATGAAAAATCGGGAGATATATTTAGTCTGATATAAACATTATTCAACATATATATGCATTAAAGCTTATGAATATGTACGATTTTTATGTTTTTAGGTACCAATTAAAAAACAAATTTTAACAGGGCATAGTAGCAAGTGTTAACAGTCCTGGCACATGTTTTAAGCTGAGGCAGGAGGATTACATGAAAGCAAGAGTTTAAGCCCATTCTTACAACACACTGATACCATGTTTTGGGGGGCAGGGTGGGGGGGAGAGTAAATCCATTTTGTAAACTTTTTCAAAAAAAATCAGTAAGTGAATTCCACGATGCATTGTAGTTTGCTTTCCTAAAGGCAAGAAAAAAAGCCTACACACCTGTATTGCAAAGTCAATTAGTCCGTTGATATTCAGTGCTGGCTCCATGAGATCAAAGATGAGCTGAATATGGTGGGCCAAAGGGAGATGATAGGATGTACCTGAGGCAAAGCTTGTGATTTGTTCCAGCACATTGTTAGAGATCTGCAAAAGAACAAGTAAAACCGATTATATGACCAATACTCCATACAACCTTCTCCCTCCTAAGTCATTTTAGGCTTTCGAGTGTGGTATCTGAATTCACCCATGATTCTATTTATTCAAAAGTTAAAATTATAGAAATAAACTTCGCAAATTGCTTAACTGGAAAAAGTACAAATTTTCACTAAGACATCGATCTTAGTGATTCTAAAGGTGTAACTATACAATTGTTAAATATATCTAATCTATACTGAATTTATAAGATGAATTTTTCCCCCAATCTCATAGTATTTTATTTCAATTTTCAACAGACTTATCCTTCCTCAATAATGATATATGACCAATATATAAGAACATAAGAATTCCATTAGGATTTACTTTATATATTACAATTATTATTATAAGATAAAATTGTTTACATAATAAAAACCAATTCTTAGGAAGATAATGTGACACTTAAACATAGTATGAAAATTGTTTCAAACATTATTAAAATGTATTTATTAAAATTAACTAGGGCTAAAAACATACTGTAGGAAAGAGCTGAGGGGAAATAAGAATATTCTAGATACATAATAAACAGGTCAAATGGCTACCTGAGATGTCACTTGATGCTGATCAAAATAGGAAAGGAGTTGGAGTTTTGTGAAGACTGTCTCCAGGGTTGGAAATGATTCTTGTTTGTTCTTCCTGGCCTTGGGCCCTTCATCCCCAACTAAATAAGCATAAAACAGAGGGAGGTTTTTTTTTTCTATTTAAGTGAAGTTCTTCACTTTTTAATAGATAATTTTATTAAAAAGTATAACATACATGGAAAAACTCTGTGTATCCCAAGTATCCACAAATGTAATGATGTCCAAATCAGAAAACAGCATCCCAGAACCCCAAAAACTCATTTAGCTCCCTTTCTTCATAGGGGACAAGATCCTGAATTCTTATAGCTTAGAACAGTAACGTGCACTTGGGAACTTTACATAACGCAACCCTACAGATTTAATTTTCACATGTGGTATGTTCTGTGCAACATTATGCTTTTGTGTGTGTGTAAAACAGAGGATAAAAACCCAGGCGTACTCTACAATTGACCACTGGGCTACTTCCTGGCACTCCTTTTTTATTTTTGTTTTTGGAGGCAGAGTCTGATTTTCCCAGGCTGGACTCAACTTACAATCCCCCACTCAGTCTCCCCCCCAGTGTTAGGCATCACAGGCACGTACTACCGTTCCCAGCCACAGTACACTTCCCAGTTGGACTCACTGGAAACTGGAAACTCACTGGAAACGGAGGTGGGATAGCTCAATGCTAAGACTGCCTGACTAGAATGCTTGGGGAATTGGATTCAATCCTCTGCACTGCATCAAAAACAAAATAAAACTATTGACTTGCTGAAGCAATTTTGATTTGTTCTAAAAATTAGTAATTCTAACTAATGCATAGTATTACAATGTGTGTCTACAACACTGGTTTATTTTCCTTTCTTAGTATTGTCACGAATTTGTCAATCATGAAAGTGCCTTTATCATTAAATGACTTTTAAAATACAGTAACATCACCCAGGCTTGGTGGCACATGCCTGTAATCCCAGCACTTGGGAAGCTGAGGCAGTATTGCGTTGAGTTCAAGGCCAGCCGAGACTACATAGTGAGTTCAAGGCCAGGCCAAGCTACAAAGCAAGACCCTGTTTAAAAATTTAAAAAATTTCTGTTTTTTTTTTTTTTTTTGGGGGGGGGACCAGGGATTGAACTCACAACCTCGTGCTTGCCAGGCAGGCACTGTGCAGCTGAGCTATATCTTCAGCACTCCCCCTCAATTTTTTTAATTAAAACAACAAAATGACATCAACAATGAAGGGAAAGGGATCACTCAGTTCTACTCTGACACAATAGGTCCCTTCTTTAGCATATTCTATGCTAACTCACCTCCATACTTACCTGCATCAGTTAAGTATGTAAAAAGAGAAATTTACATGATGCCTAATATTTTTAGAGACAGTAAGAAATTAAATCGCTCCACATTAAGGGCAAAGTGCTATCAATTTAGCGTAACGAAGTTTGAAGAAAATTCCAGTTAAAAATATTACATTGTTTATTTCAGAGGAATCTCATTCTTAACAGTACTAAGATCCAACGGAAGATTCACTCCTATTTTTAAATATTGTTTATATATATATATATATATATATATATATATTTACAAAGATAAATCCAAAAATGAAGGCAAAGTGTGATTATATGATCTTAAGGTTGTTCCCAGCATTATAAATTCAGTGGTTAAAGAGCTCATGAGCTGTACATTCATATGGTCTTCTTGTTAGGGAAAGTTTATTTTGAGAGAACAAATTTCACTGTACAGATTTCTCTATCAAAGACACAAGAAATGAACAAAATCTCACTACACTAAATCACATTTTGCTAATGGAAAGTAATGCACATTTTGCTAATGGAAAGTAATACTGAAAAAAAGAGATTTCCATTTCAACAATTAGCAATTTATATTTAAAGTCCAACACAAAAACAAACAAAATAGTTGCTGTATTCTAAACTGGAACAACAAATGAACCTCAATTAAGAGGTGGTAGAGTAACATAAACTTTAAGCCTGGGCCACTCACTCTCAATGGTATACCAGATACATGCAAAGAATGAGAACTAGTAATTTCATTATATATACTAAATTTCAATATTTATTCTTATAAGCACAAATTAAGTATAGAATTCTGTCTTCACTATAGCTCTTAAAGGTCATGAGTATGTTTAAAATACCCAATTTTGATTTTTCCTAATATCAGTGATCCAAGGCTGAAAAGCTCATACCAATTGTCTTGAGCACACACTGCTTTAAAAGTGAAGTTAATGTATTAATTCAATCCTTTCTAGGACCAAAACAAACAACAGACTTGAAGTAGATGAAGCCAAGCAATCTCAAATCCATCTTGATGTTTATGCAGATAGTCTCCCATTTACTTACATAGGGCTAACTTCTTAGAACTTCATAAAAAAGGAAGTAATTGATTCTTGGCAACTGCTACCCATTTTAAAAGAAAAATGTGGGAAATTAATGGTGGTTCTCCATAAAATATTCATTTTAATAATATTTACATAAAAACAGTAAGTCACAATTCAGATTTTTAAATCTGTTTTATATCAACTTGGTTTTATAACTTATATTGTTGCCCTTTTGTTGTATAATTCTAGCTTCTTCTTTTAAACGTTCTTAAATCCATTAGGTTATGTTATAGTAAACTTCATTTTTGCTTTCAAAAGAGACCCTTTAAGAACCCCCAAAAGACAATTAGTCAAAATATAAAATGAAGTTTGACGCTGTTCAACTGAAATTATCATTTAAACTTCAAATTAGAAAGTCCTTTAGGCAAGGTCTAGTGGATCTGACTACACTCTTACTGGGATGGTTCCTCAAAATCTTAATTTGTATATTCCCAGATACCAAACACAAACTCATTACCAGTTCTCCTTTTGCTGGGGCAGGGGGAGGGGGGGAAAGAGGCAAATTTCCATTAACCTGAAGTACAACTGGCTAGCTTCTGCTGTGTACACTAAGTTTTAAGTTGTGGCTTAACATTAAAAATAATGTATTTTCCAGAAAGTAGCTCAGTATATCTCAACACTTTCTAGGTGAGGATTTTCATCTAAAATGAAGAAGATGCTGCTCTAAAGTTGTGTTTCTATTACTGGAATCTGAAAAAGCAATGTAACAATTATTTTCTCTATGTGAATGTGTATGGCAGAAAAGCCTATTTAAGGCACCGGTACAAAAACAGGACAGGTTACAGTCTGGCATTCAAAAACCGTGGAAGTTGCAGACTGAACAACAACAACAAAAAGATACCACAATGCTTTCTTCCCTTCCCACCTCCTTCAGCCTTTTAAAACCAGTAATTCCATAGGATCTGCAGACTCTGTAACTACTTGAGATAAAGTATGTACATCTGAATCTCTTACAGGAGACAACTCCCCCACCCTTATTTCCTGTATATCAAAAAGTAGTGTCAAATATTCTTTGCTACCTAGCTGCAGGGTTTCTAAATTCAATCTTCTAATGCAATTCATTTCCTCTTTTAGGAGAGAAAACATCAAACCAATTTAGTTTTCTTAGACAGAGCACTTTTCTTTTTCAGGCTCAGTAACAAGCAGCCAACAGAGGGTTTCGTTTCCCTTCTCCAGCTTTTGGCTGTTCCCTCCTGGTGTAAGGCCATCAACTGGCAGTTAGGGAATGTGACGTAGAGTCTACGATGCTGACTTTCTCTCTGTGTTCTAAAGACTACTGCTAAGCTTATAAAGCATCCAGAACTCCACACCCAGACTAAAACATGCTGCCCTTCTACCATGTTTCTGCATGTACACCTCCACTGACAGAATAAAGATAAGTTCTTTGAAACATCGTACTTATTGTTTTCTGTAAGAAAGATCTAGCATGGACAAGTTCAAGCATTACACCCTGTTGAAGTCTAAAAACGACCTTCTGTGGAGAAATCCATACAAAGGATATTAGGGTCCCTAGTGGGGGTTCCACCACGTATGGGTGGAATGCTGTTCATACAGAGTTAATCCAAACACTTTTAAAAAATATTATTGAAGTAATAGGAAAAGAAACACCAGTGGTGAAAGAGGGGCATATATTACATCATAAGACTGCATAAAACTTGAAAAGAATAATTAGGGAAGTGTGAAGTAACTAATTTAAAATCCCAACTATGCAATCTAGTAACCTAAATGCATTGCTTCACTGTAAATATGTAAAAAGCATAAGGGAAAGAAAATGCCCAGTAAAAAAGGCATTACTGCCGAAGACTCAATTTTCTTTTTTACTCAAATTATTTGGTGATACAGATAGTTCTCACTACTTATTGTAAGTCTTCTGAATATAGTAAAGAAAAAGTTCAGTGCAAATGTGAGTGCCCCAGAGCTAAATCAAACTATGAGTCTTTTTAGATTTTTTAATCACGGTAAAGAAACAAGGACATGGGACTACTTTCAGAATAATGGTTTCTCAACTCATTCTTCAGTACCTTATTATTATTGTGGAAAACTTATACTTTATAGCAAAAGAGCAGACAATAAAAGTCTCCTATACCTATCTGTGGAATATGGTATTTTAATACAACAATTGCTACTAATGGATACAAGGTCTTAAAATTTAAATGTGCTTGTTCATATTTCAATGTGACAGTCATTGAGCAGAGGAAACGCTAGTGACAGTGGCATGTACCACTTTGATAAAGAGTGAGTGAAGAAGGAAGACAAAAGAAAACACAGCGGGAACCAAGGCATTCAGGCTCTTTACCCCCTGTCTCTGTGGTGCTCTTCTTGTTTAGGATTTTCAAGATATCTTTGGTAATCTTCTTCAGCTGATGCCTGGCTTCATCCCGCTCTTTGCCAACTCCATAGAGAAGGATTGTGCGCTGGTTACATTCATGACTTGAAGACTCATCCTGAAAAACAGAAAATGTTTTCTGAGGCTCTCCTTTGCAGAGGTGGGCTTGCTCTCCAGACCCCTGCACCGCACTAGCTGCAGTGCCTCCACGTTGGCTTCCAGTGGTGGCAACCCACCCACCGCTCAAGGCACCTCAACCTCCACTGGTAAACCCCTTGTGTGTCCAGTCTGGAACTTTCTAAGTTAAAAAAGAAAAACAAACAAAACAGTGTCAACTGACTTGAAGTTTTAATAGAAGCATTCCATGTGGGCCTACAATACAGAGTAAGTTCTGGCTGTTAAAAAACTTTTCAGTGCTTAAAATTGAACATTGTATTAATTTCCTATCATGTAACATACTATATTATGTGTACTTTCATCTTAAGGAAAATGTTATTTCTTGATAAGCTTGGCTTTATATGTATAGCACTGATAGCATTTTATGTTTGAGGGAAACTTTTACTGGGTCCTTCAAATATCTTTAGAAAAAATAGTGCATTACTTAAAACATTGCTGTTAGAAACACATTTCTATTTATCTCCAAACGATAAAACAGAAAAGATTCCAGGTCCCCTTCGGTATGAGGTAAATAGCTGGAAATACAAATGTGTTCTAATCCCACCACTCTTTCCTCCACCAATGTCCAGAAACTATTTTCCCACGTGGGAAAATAAATTAGTTATTTATAACATGGTAGAAATATATATACACCACTAAGTACATCCCCTAGCTAACTATAAGTAGTCCGGGGTGAGTTCTCATTTTAACACACAGCTTGCAATTTTCTATCTCAATTTTTCTCTTGGATCTGACACTGTAGTTCTCCATATTTCTAGTTCCAACCCAGTATATGTCCTTTTCTTAATCTCTTTACAACTTTGTCCATGCCAAGCATTTACTTTTTGTACCAGAGTCTTATCCAGTGAAGCTCACAAGTTAAAAAAAAAAACATCTCAACCCATTGGTTTATAATGAGCAACGGCTCATTATAAACAGCAAAGCAACGGCAAAGACCAAAACCTTACAGACCCGTGGAACTCTGATGCTTATTCTGGAGTACTAAATATGTGTGCTCAGCACAAAGCAGCACTGTGCTTCTATAGACATCAAGTAGGAGGTTTGTTCTGTTTCAATTCTGTCACTTTGCTCACTGTCTATCATTTAGGTAGTCTTGCCCTTATCCACACATTTGTCATCTGGCCACACTTCCATTGCACTGGTTTCTTTTTATTATACTCTACCAGAAATACACATTTGCATGTCCTCTTTTTTTATCTTGCTACATCCCTGTATGAACTCATAATGGTTCAAGTGTACAAATTTGCCAGGGAGGGAGGAGACAAACGGGGGTGGGAGAGAGGAAAAGAAAAGGAGATGGGGAGTGGGGGCAGGATGGAAGACAAGGAGAGGGAGGGCGAAAGAGGAGAGAGAAGGAGAGAGGGGGCAGGAACAGAGACAGAGAAAGACAGAGATGGGAGGGAGGGGGAGAAGGGAGAGAGAAGAGGGGTTGTAGGGTAAGGACAGGGACAGAGACAGAGTGGGGAGAGGGCGAGGGATGATAGGAAGGACGCACAGGAAGAGAGGGGGAAGCGAGAGAGGGAGAGAGCCACAGCCACAGCCACAGGGACAGCCACAGAGACAGAGAAAGAAAGGTTCTCCCAGAAGGATGTTCTTATTTAACATCCTGACAAATATTCAACAGACAGACCTAACTGTAAGAAACAAGAGGCAGAGGCAGATGAAGGATGTTAAAAGGCGGATTCTTATACCAAGCTGCACGTCTGAATAAGCTTAACTGCTTGTTAGAACGCCAACTTTACTGTTACAGAGCACTGGTAGAATAGCTCTTTGGCAAGGCGTATCCCTACAAAGACAATAGGAGGGCACTGAGAACACTGCAAAATCAGGTGGTACCATTCATATGCTTAGCCATTTCAGTTAAGGTACATGTCAATTGGTCCTAAATTAATGTCCATGTGAGGGGTAATGCAACGAGTGAGTACTTATTTAAAAACTCTATGGACTATGTACATAACGTAAGACATGGTAGGAACACTGGGAAAATACTCAAATGAATGTTCCCTGTTTTCAAGAAACACAGATTCAAGCCAAAAGTAGTTATTGCAGAGGTAGAAGTACGCATGGGAATAGGGAACAAAGGCATCCAAGGAAATCTATGTACTCATCACAGGAAATCAGAAAAACCACAAACCTACACTATAATTGCAGTAGCCCAAGATTGGGGAAGACAGACTGTGACTGGATCCCAGTCCTGCCATTTGAAAACTCCATGACCCATACAATGAACCTTCCTGAGTCCCAGATTCCTCCCCTGAAAAAAATGGAGAAACACCATCTTCCTTGTGAGGTATTTGGGAGAATAACTGAGAGAAAGTATATAAAATGCTTAGGAATACATGGGACATGGTTCTTAAGGCTAAAAATTCATATTCTAGACATCATATCCTCTTTACAGGGCCCCAGGCTCCACAGTATACTGCACTATTCAACATTTTCTACATAGACTGGTTGGGCTCCTTGCATTACCGTTGCTCTAAAATACTCTCAAACAGCTTCAGCCACACTTGCCAAAATGCTACAGGGACTACAGCATCAGGTCACTGACACTCTGTTTATGGAACCCTTACCACAAGACTAGGAAGGGGAAGGAGGGTTTGGAAAGTTTGTCATAGCGTAACTCAATTGTTTTCTAGGCATTGTCTTGATGCCCGTCTTCCCTGCTAGACAGAAAATGTTGAGGAAGGCTTCAAGTTTGTTTTATTCCTTTTTGTTTCTTTCTTTTCTTTTCTTTTCTTTTCTTTTCTTTTCTTTTTTTGTATTCTCCTTAATAATCACACTGGCACTTAGTATTTGTCAAGTACACCAAATGCATAGTAGGACTAAAAAACATATGTTGAAAGGAATAGGTCAGGCTGCTGACAAAAACAGATTAATTTCATAGGAATCTTAACCTGATATAGTTGAGTGGTGAGAAAACTGAAGGGAAGAAGTGAGTGCCAAGTAGAAGTCTGAACTAAAATCTTGGTAAGGTAACAAAGTCTTAATGGTGAGAACCAAAATTAAGATGCGAAGTCCAAGAATTACCAGAAGTAGGAAAGTAGGAAAGGATCAGGTGTCTGAATCTAAGGTGTAGGAGTGCAAGATGGACCCACTTGAAAAATGGTTTGGTGAAAAAAGTACTTTACACAGGCTAGAAGGGTGTATGTGCAAGAAATCTGCAGGGTAGATAGAAATGTATTGCAACTACGTAGTTTTTGGTTGATGTCATTGCTAATGTGGGTGAAAGGAATAAGGATAATATATTCGGTTCTGGGAGGGGTACAAACCTCCACATTTTTTTTTAATGGGAGAAGACTAAAGAGCTGAGATGATGACGCATGCAAACAAGCCATCAAACGGTACACAGGCACAATTAATGAAACGCTCTGATAAAAATGCAGGGTCACAGAAACCAGGAAACGATAGTACGGGCCATCAACAATGTCAACAGCGTTTTCACTCAAATGCCATGTGTGAATCTCAAAAGAGAAGTTTCTCCACTGTGCCAAGAGAAGAAAGCAGGAAATAAGGGTTGAAGTAAGAGCTGATGACACGGTGAAGTGACTCACAATTACTAGAGAAGTGATCCACATTTACTACAAATGGAACATGAAGAACAACAGCCTGAGAGAAAAAAATTAATTTGGGTAATCAACTTCAAATTCTTGTTTCAAAGATGTGATTCAAATAAAAGAAATCAAGATTGAAGAGTAGATTAAGAAGATAGGAGACAATGGACTTAAACATTCAGAAGGAAATCCAGTATACATTGTAGAATAAAAGGAACATAATATCCAGCCTCATCTCTATGTAGTATAGCCAGTTTTTTAAAATAAAAAGTTCAGTTAAATCTTCAGTTGATTAAAAGAAAAATTTAAAAAATAAAGAAAAAAAGTTAAGAGTTCTCAACTAATGTCTTTAAACATTATTTCTTTTGGCTGAGTTAAAAATCAGGCTATACAAAGTTAACCTGAATAAAAGTACTACTTAGTTCTCAAATTCTTTGAGAGCCTTTTAGAGATTTGGAAATATGTATTTTCAAAAAGGTAGTATAAAAATCTTGAATTTGTTTTTCTTCAGTGGGGCCGACCGACTTACAGAAAATCATGACTTTCTTATAAGCCTTGTTTGATGTGCATAGTAAAGAAACATGCCATAAATATCCTAGAGCGTATAATTGGATATAAAGGCAAGTATAATCCTCATTTTATTTAAAGAAGTATAGCCAGTCCACACCTACTATTGACCTCTCATTCCTCGGCCTTAGGATGTGTGTATGAGAGTGGCTTCATGGGTACTGTACACACACAGCTCACACAAAAATGTCAGCTTTGGAACCAGATGATTAGAATAGTCACTAATTAACTTGAAAGCTTTACTTCCCTGTTTCTTTCATCCAGTATGAGGATAAAATAAGTATAGTATTTACTTCAGAGAGTAGCTGGGATAATGAGTTAAATCATAACAGTGAAAGAAATTGAATGTTGATTATTATTGTTTTAAAGCATAAAATATCTTTTAAATAGTAAAATTTAAGGTCTCCAAACCAACAAGTTAAGTTTTATTATATTAAATTTAAATTTAAATTTAAAAATAAAAATAACACAACCTTTCTTCAAAGGAAAGAACCAAGCTAGTATTCCTAGATGGCCAACAGATGAGAATTAGTAAGTAAATGAAATTGGCAATTGAAATGAGTAAAACTGATACTTGTAGTTGGTTTCAAATTCACAATGGCAATAAAATCCTTATGTCCATTTAACTTGGTAGTTCTCAAACTTTAGCATGCCTGAGCATCGTATGGGAAGCTTGTTAAAACACAGATGGAGGTTGATACACGCCAGTTCCTGATTTATAGGGAGTGGTAGGTGCCCGAGAACATACATTTCTAGGTGAGGTTTAATACTTCAAGAATTAATGTTGAAGAAATTTAGTAACTGCAAATAAAGAAACAACTTGCAAAATTCAAGAGAAATGACCAACTCATATATTCACAGCAAAGGCACCTACCCAAAGGGTTGCACTGCTGACAGGAGACAGGACAGTCCAAGACGTTATGCTTTGAACAAGGTGTAGGGGCAGAAAGCCTTACAACTTCCATTTTACCCCTGTCCTATCTGTTGCCCTTTAGCATTAAAATAACTGTATATATTAGTGATACCAGGTTTCCTTAATTTAATGTTATCATTTCAATTTCCCCCAAATTCAAAGCTATGTAAAAAATGTCTTTTTTAAAAACCATCTATATTTAAATCCAACAGTAAAGAAGGCTGAAAACCAGGCATGAAGGACAAGGTTGCTTTATAAAACATGTCTGGCAATGGATAAAACTGCTTTTCTTTTCTAATGTCATTTTGAAATCTGATCATTTATAATGAGAGGAAACTGTTTTGCCTACAAAGGAGTTAATCAAAACACAGATTTAAAATAATGACATTATTAACAAGAGACAAAACAAAAGGCAAGAGGCTTAACCTCCCTAACCAGCACACGTTTTGAGTTAACGCAATTACTTGTTAGAAGGTATTATATCATCCAGTGAAGAGCACAATATGTTTCAGAAAGCAAGCTTGCAAGTTCCAGGAAGCAAATGTTGAAGGTTTGATCTCAAGTTGGATTTACAATTTACAGGGAAAATAACTAAAAGAACTCCAAAGTAATAAATCAAGCTTCAGTAAAAAGTCACAAGATTTTAAATTGCTTTTTAGTAGATGACTTCTCCACCACCTTTGACCCTCATTTCCAAGGATAAAAGCAGAAGTCCTAAAAGCAGACAGATGGAAACTCAGTGTCTGCATAGTTTTGAGTCCAGTGTTGAAGGTAATCTCTAAATGTGAAGTTCTCTCTTTCCATCTCTCTCTAGACTACTCACGACTTCACTGATGAAAACTCAGCAAATTCTTAATCACAAAGTGTTTTTGCCAACTAAATTAAGACTTTAAAAGGAAAATACCAGATGCCAGTCTGCAAGTTGCATTAACTACCACAACTGGAGACATTCAAATCCTTCAGATCAACAAAATAACCAGGTAATATTATCCATCTAGAAGTACTTTACAAATGTTTATTTATGCTAAGATAAATGTATAAGTATTCTAAATTTGAAATTAAAAATCTTAAATAACAATATCGCTGCAAGCATATATTTGGAAAATTAAAATAAAACAAGTGATATCAGAGATGATCATTGTGTCCTTCAGTAAAAAAAAATATGCAAAGCACAGAAATAAATTACAAATGGTTTGTGTTGACAATGAGATTTACGCAGAGTGAGAGCCAAAATTCTTGCTGTCGGGAATATTTATTAAATAACTTATTCATGCAAAGTAAAGCTTTTATAAAGAATTGTCGATATGAACTGTAAAGCAGCAGTAAAGAAGATTGAAAATCAACGCTCTTGTATTAATAAAATATTCAGTTTAGTTATTTTAAAAAGTATTAAATAAGAGGCTTTGAAAATTGAAATTGATGTGATTTTAAACTGTTTTGCTTTTAATAATTAACAGAATAAATAAAAAAGAATTCCATTATAGTTTGAGGAATTTAGTGTTACCTTCATTTATTATGTTAAATCTTTTACATGGAATTTTTCTACTTTATTTAGATATTTCTGTTTTCAACAAGACTATGTCTATTAGGAATGATATTTTATGTAAAATCAGTTTTGTTTTACATGAAATATCACAAATTTCATCTCAAGCTTCAAAACTTAGATGCCAAGTAATAATATTGAAGTTAATGGTTAATTTTCTTTATAGCTGCCTCTTTTTCTAATAATAAGGCAGAGAAGTACATAGTTTTACTGTTTTAGCTATGATTATATACTCCAAACATCTAAAAATATATATCCTGGTTATTTTAAACAATATCGACTAATGAACATATATACCTAGGTAATTCCTTAGTTTTTAGTTTTAAAATTTTAAATGAATGATATGCATGAAATTCATGTAAAACTTCAAATATAGCCAACAAACTTGGAAGTAAAACATACATGAGTTTAAAAATATTTAAACAATTATTCTTCATGAAGCTCACTTTTGAATGCATTGGTAATATAGGGACAGGAATAGTTCATAATTTACAGGAAAGTGTTTCAACTATTTTTTCCTATTCAGTACTTAATAAAATCCTCAAGAGTGATTTCACACTTGTTTCTTTTCACTTTTTAATTTCAAATTCTAACAGATCATTATTAATCACTTCTTTTCCAAATATTTGGTAGTACTAGAGTAAAGCCAGAAATAAGGAAGATGGAGGAAAAGTGGCCATAAATATGTAGAAACTTAAAGACCCTAAAGAAATGGAAGTGAAGTTGGGACAGAATAAAGCATAGTGCAAATCCCCCCCACCCTGGTTTTTATATGTAAACATAGATGGGTCCAAATTAAGATCAAAATTGCTCTAAAAAGCAGATATTCAACAAACAAGAAATGTACAGCACCCCTAATATCACATAATGCACTTCATATCAGTATACTTTGCTACATTAGAATATTTGCTAAGATTAAATACTTTGAGATTCTGTTTTCTGTGGTTCTATGCACTGCCACAATAAAGACCAGAAATCTCAATGTTTAGTGAAAGTTGCATCTGAAAAAGTTACACATAGCAGTAGCATTAGCAAGAACTGCTGAAACTAAAATAATCACCCTCCCTCCTGTTGTAGGCAGCGAACAGGAAATGGAGGCCACCACCAACTTCACCTCTCAACCCGGGAACAGCAGCCTGTGTGCCAGGGACTACAAGATCACCCAAATCCTCTTTCCACTGCTCTACACTGTCTTGTTTTTTGTTGGACTCATCACAAACAGCCTGGCAATGAGGATTTTCTTTCAGATCAACAGTAAATCTAATTTCATTATTTTTCTAAAGAACACAGTCATTTCTGATCTTCTCATGATTCTGACTTTCCCATTCAAAATTCTTAGTGATGCTGAACTGGGACCAGGACCTCTGAGAACCTTTGTGTGTCAAGTTACTTCTGTCATATTTTATTTCACAATGTATATCAGTATTTCATTCCTAGGATTGATAACTATTGACCGTTACCAGAAGACCACCAGGCCATTTAAAACAACCAACCCCAGTAATCTCTTGGGGGCTAAGATCCTCTCTGTTGTCATCTGGGCCTTCATGTTCTTATTCTCTTTGCCTAACATGATTCTCACCAACAGGAGACCAAGAGACAAGAATGTGAAGAAATGCTCTTTCTTCAAATCACAGTTTGGGCTGGTCTGGCATGAAATAGTCAATTATATCTGTCAAGTCATTTTTTGGATTAATTTTTTAATTATCATTGTATGCTATACACTCATTACAAAAGAACTCTACAGATCATATGTAAGAACAAGGGGAGTAGGCAAAGTCCCCAGGAAAAAGGTGAATGTCAAAGTTTTCATCATCATTGCTGTCTTCTTTATTTGTTTTGTTCCTTTCCATTTTGCTCGAATACCCTATACTCTGAGTCAGACCAGGGATGTCTTTGACTGTGCTGCAGAAAACACTTTGTTCTATGTCAAAGAAAGCACACTCTGGTTAACTTCCTTGAATGCATGCTTGGATCCATTCATCTATTTTTTCCTTTGCAAATCCTTCAGAAATTCCTTGATAAGCATGCTGAGGTGCCACAATTCTGAAGAATCTCCATCCCAAGAAAACAGAAAGAAAAGACAGCATAATGGTGACCCAAGTGAAGAGACTCCAATGTAAACAAATTACCCAAGGCAGTGTTGCAATCTACTAGTATTAAGAACCTCTCAAATGAAAGCACTATATAAAAATGCTAACACTAAGAAGCAGCTTGGTTCATAACAGTATCTCTTCAACAGATAACTACAAAAGTAATTTTTTTCTACTTTTCTAGTATAAAAAGCTATTCTGAAATGTTTGACAATAACTTAATCTGTAACTATGTAGTAAAAAACTATACCAAATCAACACACTGCACGAAAAACTACAAAGAATTCATTACTTGCATAGCTTTTTCAGAGTGGGTTAGCATACAATAAGTACTATAACTTTTTAAATACATCACTGATCACAATTTTATTTTTATGTCAACAGAAAAAAGGTCAATCTGATATAATCCACTTGCCAAAAAAAAAGATTATGATGCATACACATCGTACTTCCCTAACCAAACCATAGCCTATTATGAGATTTATAAAAATTTCAGTATGATAAATAAAGCATAACTACTGATTTTTAATTATTATCAGAATCTTCAGGGATTTAAACTAACTGAAATGGTATTTCATGGGACTGAATTTTTTAATTGTTCGTTAAGATGACAGGGATTTAAAGAATGTCTTTTTAGTAAACAGCAGAAATAATAAATGAAATCATTAAAACTAGGAGAATTACTTTTATAACAACTTAATAATAAAAAATTAGGCAAATCAGTTTTACTAATATTTTAACAACTTCAGTGGATACAGTGCCATCATTCACACTAATTTTTGTTAACTAGCTTCTAGAAATATCTGTTGAGTTAATGAACATTTACCTTTACTAAAATGAATTAAGTATGACTGCAAAATTCACAGTGTAATACTATGAAGAAATTGACTATTTTGCATTACTTTGTTTGCATTTGCGTGCATACAATAAAAATGTACATTAAACTCTGTTTCACTTTGTTGGTGTTCTTTGTTCAAAATATATACTATATATCATGGCTTACCCTCTTTCTATACAACCACATCAAACATTAGACCCATTTAAGAATCACTATCAACACTGTTTTATTACATGCTACTGTGCAGTCTCTTCTGAAGATGAGACGTCACCTCAACAAGTACACATACAAATGATAAATTGGTCATACTTATAGCATAGTCTGATTTCACATAAGCCATACTTAATGTTTTTATTTTTTGATTGACACATGGTACAATTTTATGGAGTATGGTGTAACATTTCAGTATATGAATACAATGGTCACATCAGGATCATATTTGGTGTTTTTAATAAAAACAAAATATGTAACAGACGTAAAAATCACTTATTCCAAATATTTATGATACCCAGAGGTGATTCCCAAACATAAATGGCACAGACACCAATATCTAAATATATGTCAGAAGAATAAAAAGGGTTGGCTATGATATAGGAATGCTGAACTTCAATAATACCCAAACCTGCTTTAATTTCTGTGGAATTAAACTTCAATGCAAGTTTAGAGACTCATTTAAGTCCCTCAGTGATATATATTCTCAAACAGCCACATTTCCTACTTTGCTATGGGTACCAGTGAGCCCTGAACGTCAGTGAAGGATACACACAGCGACCTGTGTCACAAACACAGGGTTTATATACTGCTGGCCAAATTCTAGTGGCCATTTCTGCCATGCATATCTAATATCAGAAGACTAATTCTTCATGTTCTATAAGAATTCCAGGATATTTGATGTGGAAGAAAACCTGGAGATCAACCAGATTCATCAAACCACCTTATTTTGCATGTGAGAAAACTGAAAGGACACTCAGCCTCTCCACCCATTACAAGTCAGCACTACAGAGTGAATTCAAAGGGACCTCTTCATGGTGCCAAGGAGGTCAAATGTGAGTATGCTGGGAAACTGCAAAGTACACGGAGATAACCTGAACATTTCTTCTTTACTGGACTGCAGTAATTTGCTGAGATGATATTTTTCCTCAAAGAGACAGAAAAATCTACAAATGCCACACAAGATTTTTATAAAAAGAACTGTATCATATTTGGAATTACCATATATATATTAGATATATATCATATGTATCCTTTGAAGATATATAGATATATCCTCTCTAAATATATCCTTTGTGAGATATACAGATATCCTATATAAATATACATATTATATATATAAAAACTCTATGTCATATTTTGTTGGAATTTCTTTTCTCAAAGACAATAGGTACTACATAATCCTACAAACAAAAGGCCTGAGAGGTATTTATTGAGTGCTAATTACACATCTTACATATCACTATCTCCAGCTTTACAATTTTGATATAATAAACCCCACACTTCACAATGATTTTTATTTTATTTTAAAAAAAAAAGTATGGATATGGGTGAGTGAAAAATTCAGAAGAAGACAGAATGGGGCTGGGGATTTATTTGGCTCAGTGGTATAAGCACCTGCCTGACAAGTGCAAGGTTGTGAGTTCAATCTTTGATATCAAAAAAATTAAACTAGGGCCGGGGATTTAGCTCAGTGGCTTAAGTGCCTGCCTGGCAAGCGTGAGGTTGTGAGTTCGATCCCCGGTACCAAAAAAAAAAAAAAAAAAAATTAAACTAAAAACACAACATGTAGTCTTGACATAGCCTCCGTGGCTTCCAAAGCCTATGGATGGGGGTGAAGGCAATTCCTGTCAGTGCTTCTTACAGAAAACCTCACAGCAGAGGTTGGCACCAAACAAAGGCTGCCAGGTCAAACCAAAGCTCACCACTTATTTTGCACAATCTGTGATGTAAGAATCTTTTCTTATATTTTCAAGTGTTTGTGCGGGAAAATCCAGAAGAAAATTTCAAGAAACTGAAATTCAAATTTCAGCACTCAGAAATAAGATTTCCCTGCAGCACAATCCAGTCATTCAGGGTGTTATCTATGGCTGCTTTCAAGCTACAAGCAACAGAGCTGAGTTGTGGTAATGGAAACCGCATGGCCTGCACAGTTCAAACATTTCCTAACTCGTTCTTCCAAAAATGGAGATTGTCATCCCTTGAAATCATACTAGAGAAACAGAAAGAAAAACTTCAGAAACAGAATGCTCTTTACCCACATACAGGTATTTCAGCAGCTCCACGCAGGAAACAGCTGATCACTCTTGGCGAATGCCCAGAATGGGATTAGAACGTTGGCAGTAGGAACTAAAAATACGGAATTACAGCAAGTACTGAGAAAAATTTTGATTTTTAAAACTGAATAGGGCAACAGAAAGCAGTTCCCAAATGAACCACAAATGGCCAATAAAAATATAAATATATAATATATATATACCTTCTTTATAAATTATAAATTTATATACGTGGCACTTTTTATTTAAAGTTTCTAACTGACTGAAAATATTTTCAACACACTAAAATACAAAATATAAAAATATATACAACCCACCTACATATTTCAAACACATACATATAATATATAAAATATGCCACAGTTTTTTTAACATGCAAATTTCTAACTAATTTAAAAAATTCTTTATAAGAGTTTTAGGGAATTCTGCTCTTGGAGGGAGTATAAAATGGTACCATCTTTCTGGAAACCTATTTGAAAATACCATTTGACATTTTAGCACATAACTTTCGATGCAGCTACCCTAACATATAGAAATTTTCCTACAAACATGTTGGGAGAGATGCACAAGAATATATGGGCAGACATTTACTTCATAGCATCATTCTTAATGAAAAACTTGGAAACAAACTAAATGTCCCCAGTAGCAGTTAAACTATGGTATTTACAAATTTATTATAAATATATGTTGTTTTGTAAAACATGTCTATGTGTACTAACATGGACCTAAACAAAGATTCAATGGTATAC
The DNA here is from genome assembly GCA_004027295.1 of Dolichotis patagonum. Lineage (NCBI taxonomy): Eukaryota > Metazoa > Chordata > Mammalia > Rodentia > Caviidae > Dolichotis > Dolichotis patagonum. Next base: position 205,398 of record PVJX010000126.1, read on the forward strand.
AACGTAAACATATATGTCTACATATATATTGGTACACACATGAAAGGGGATTAGCTTCCACATTCTGCTGCATACACTTCTGTATTTGGGTTTTTAAAAACATACTTTTACATTAAACTTAAAATGTTAAGTGCTTCAAATAACACTTATAATTTATCATCTGTTTCTAGTTATAAGTAGAGATTTTCTAATATTTTAACTTACAAAAGATTGTATTTACTCTCAAATTGTGTAATTTATTTCACATCTTTTATCACCACTTGTTACTATAGTATGTAATTTTTAAAACAGTGTTATGCAATTTGAGAAAAGTACCATGGTATATTTTGATAGAAATTAAAAGTCTCTTCCAGGAATATGTGAGTTCCTATTTCAACTGTTATTCCAAGTCAAAGTAAATACTTCCTCATCTTTTCAGATATTATTCACACGTACTGAGTAGTCAAATCAATAGGAACCCGTTGACCTAACTTGGAGACATGGAAATAATTTGTTGCCATTTGGCAGTCTCAATTTGATGACCTTTCATTGTTATCTTCTTTGATTCCCTCCTCAGAATACTTTTCAACCAATTTATTTTCAACCTCTAACCTCAGTGTATGGCACAATGGCGCAAAGTTTCATAGGTACAATGGTCAAAAACTTTCACATACACATTTAAAAGAATTTGCTTCCATAACCAGAAGTGGACATAGTTCATCAGTTCCTCTTTTCAAAGTTTCTCACAAATCAGGATTTTGAAATTCAACCAAAATGTGATTTCCACTTTTCATACTAAGCAATTATCCTGTCCGGGATTTCCCTTGTAAAAGTACTCTAAACCGACAGAATTGGTTTTGGGCTACGGGGAAATTTGTAACTATATAGATGAAGCACCTCTACCTAAAAATTAAAAAAAGATTTTGCTTCATTGTTAGCCTCTGCTGAAGCAAACAAGAAGATATGTTTAAATTATGTCCCAATACATTAGTGAAATCTTGCATGTGTATTCCAGAGTATCGACAAAATTTGTGTTAATATAAGATTTTCAAATGGTACAACCAATTGGTTAGAATCAGCCAAAAATATTGGTATTGTGTGGCATTGTGTGGCCTCACAATTAAAAATGTTCAAGGGAATACAGAATTTCTATCCTCAGAATTCTAAGCCAAGCCATCCAAAATATTCTGATGAGCTTAATCCTCCAATCTAGTCCAAATCTATGGTCACAGTTGTGGCAAGAAATAGGAAACGAAACACTATGGTGAATCCACATAGCCCATGAGATCTCCCAATTTCCTCTTTCCCTTCACCTATCTAGAAAGCAAACTCTCATAGTCAACAACCTTCTTTACACTTCAAGAAATATAAAAGAAAATAAACACTAACTCTAAACACTAGCATACAAACAATTCATGAAAATCTGAGGTATTTCGTACTTTAACACAGAACGATTCCTAAAAATGGCTTTCTATGAGCGAAATCACACATCTCCATTCAAATCTGCAATTTGTACACCAGAGCTGTGAGTGGCTAACATTTTTAGTGCTTTCTGTGTGCCCAGCACAATTCTACACCATTACTTCATCCTCTCAACAGTGCTATGATGTTGATATTTTCAAACACATTGTACAGGTAATAATACTTAGATGCACTGCTATTAAATCATTTGTCAATAATATAACACCACATAATTAGTGGATTTAGGGTTCTTCCCTCAAAATTTTGGGTCTAAGAACCTTACCACTTAGAAAATGTCACACTCTCTCTCAGAAATTCCAGGATCAAAAGACTAAAATGAGAGTCTATAAAAGCCAGGCATGGTGGCTCATGCCTGCAATCCTGCCACTCAGTAGGCTAAAGCAGAAGGATCACAGTGAGTCTGAGACCAGCCTGAACTGCATGAAAAAAACCCTGCCTCAAAAAGACCCCAAAAAAAGTCTACAAAAGTCAGCCACCTTTGTGAACAAAAATTTCTGGAAAACTCAGTCTGTCAGGGTAAGGATGCAAAAGATGATTCTAACTTTAGAGAGAAGTCTTCATCTCTACTTGATTATAGCTTGGGACTATATTTCTTCAGCCTTATTATATACTAGAAGAATTCAAAATATTCACTGACTATACACAATGAAAAGATGTGACTTCAGGAAAGTTATTAAGAGAAACCAAGCATAACTGCAACTATATTAATTCATTCTAACTTTACAGTTAATAAGTCTGCAATACAAGAATTTATCTGCAAAACCTCCAAAGGCTATTAGGTCATATTGCAAAAGTACAAGAGTGAAATGAGGAAGGAAACTCAGTATAAAAGAGCAGGACACTAGTTTCAGAAGCTCTTCACAGGACGAATTAACAACTGCAGGAATAAGACGCAGAGCTGAGTATCTTCCTAAACAAAGGTGAATTTCAATTTTTCTTATGAATATGCTTGCTTTTAAAAGGCAGAATATGTTTAAGAAAAATGCTTTAAAGTTAGTATTCTACAAACCATAGATTGAGCACAAAGGAATTACTGTATGTAACATACAGCTTCTAACATGTATTATCTTTTTTTTAAACATGTATTATCTTACCACTTAATTGGGGTTTTGTTTTACTGTCATTTTAAAAATGCCAGTTGTGAATGAGGTAGAACCTGTTATTCAGATTTCACAAGGGTATGAAAGTCATGACATAATGATATATTTAAAAGTACTAAAAATGTATTATATGCTTTAAAACTTCAAGCCAGAAACAACATGTGGGTTCTCAACAGATCTACTGAATAAATGCAGGGTGCTACTATGCTACAAATGTAAAGCCTGTTGTTTTTAAAGTAGCACCTGCCAATCATCAAGGGCCATCTGTTCTCTTCTGTTTGTGTACATGTTTCTTTGTAACAGATGACACTGGAAACAATCAATGCCACGGTGGTGCAGGGCTTCAATCGGTCTGAGCGGTGCCCCAGAGACACTCGCATTACACAGCTGGTGTTCCCGGTCCTCTACACCGTGGTTTTCTCGGCTGGCATCCTACTGAACACACTGGCCCTGTGGACGTTCATTCACATCCCCAGCTCCTCCACCTTCATCGTCTATCTCAAAAACACTTTGGTGGCCGACTTGGTAATGACACTCACGCTTCCTTTCAAAATCCTCTCTGACTCACACCTCGGACCCTGGCAGCTCAGAGCCTTTGTGTGTCGTTTCTCTGCTGTGGTCTTTTATGAGACCATGTATATAGGCATTATGCTGCTGGGCCTCATAGCCTTTGACAGATTCCTCAAGATCATCAGACCTTTTGGAAAATATTTTATTAAAAAACCTATGTTTGCAAAAATAGTCTCAGCCCTCATCTGGTTCCTGATGTTCCTCATCTCCTTGCCAAACATGATCCTGAACAACAAAGCAGCAACACCAATATCTGTGAAAAAGTGTGCATCGCTGAAGGGCCCTCTGGGGCTGAGGTGGCATCGGGTGGTCAATTACATATGCCAGTTTATTTTCTGGATTGTCTTTGTCCTGATGCTTCTGTTTTACATGGTAATTGCAGCCAAAGTATACAGTTCTTATAAAAAGTTCAGGAGCAAGGACGGCAAGAACAGGAAGGTGGAGGGGAAAGTGTTTGTGGTGGTGGCCGTCTTCTTTCTGTGCTTCGCTCCCTTTCACTTTGCCAGAATACCGTACACGCACAGTCAAACCAACAACACGACCGACTGCAGGCAGGAGAATCAATTGTTCATTGCTAAAGAAACAACTCTCTTTTTGGCAGCAACTAACATTTGTATGGACCCTTTAATATACATATTCTTATGTAAAAAATTCACAGAAAGACTGCCATGTATGAAACGGAGAAAGACCACAACGTCAAGCCAAGAACCCTGTACCAGTCAGACAGAAAATATAACCCTGGGCTGACAACTGCATAGGGCTAATTTCTATCTAGTACTGAGACTTCAAAAGGTCATGGATTTGGAAATCAAAAGTATCAAAAGAAAAAATTCTGTAATAAATGCTTTCTTACATTATTCTAGTGTACAGTAAAGACTGTATAACTTAACTCCACATAGAGCTATTCATAAGCAGAATAAAGCAACACTGAGAATCCAGCAAAGAGAAAGCATATGGCCACTAGGGGTCACCTTTTCAAGGACATCCATTTGATACTTTGGGAAAGATTAAGAACTGTTTGTCCATCAAAAATCTCCTCTTCAAACATCCACAGTCCTTCACACATAATTTCAACACTGCTACCTCCTTTATTGCACTAAAAATGTTAATATTGCTGACATAAACAAACAAACAAACCCCAACTGCCAAAGTTCACCTATGAAAGCTAGAGTGAGGGGCTGAAACATGCTAAGTATGAAGAATCTGAGGCTTCCAACTGGCTCAAGAAAACCTCTGAAATCCTGAGGGAAGAAGTTTCTCCTTAGGGTTATAAAGAGCCTCTTCTATGTTTCAACAGTACACTACAAGAGGCACAAGCAACGTTAAATCATCCTGCTTACACTCTCAGCATATACAAATTGAGGAGGAGAATGCTTTGTTTTTCAGCAAAACTTCCCTGGGTCACAGTGTCTATAACCCAACTTCTTCAACCTGATTGAAAAGAATTACTTCACCACTCTTTGGGTACACACTCAGTTCATCATCATCAGATTTCCATTGACTATTTAACTGCAGTTCCTGGCTGTATCTCCTAATGATAGTTAACATTCTTAAAAGACAGATAAGTTTTCTTGTTATCTTCCAAAGTAGTTCCTACAGATCAAGGATTACAGATGTTTTAAATGTTATGTGCTATTCTCAATATCCATAAGAAATGTAGTTGCTCACCCAAAAGCAGTAATATCCACATTAGGAGATTTTTTTTTTCAATGTCCACTTATTCTTATTTACTTCCATTTTTTTCCTGAATCTCTTTGTGGGTTATAAAGAATTTTTTAATGCAAAATGTGGTTTTCTGGAATTATGGGTGCTAACGTATTACCTAGAGAAAATACACACAGTAAGAACAATTCCCTGTAAATATGTATGTGTTTGCAGCTCCAACACAATCATAACTAAATCCCACGCCTCCCTCCTCCTGTGGTATTAAGGCCTCAAAGGCTACAGAACTTACCTACTTTTCTAGAATCATCTGCTAATTGCCTTTTCATTCCTTTAACTTTATATTCTTGTATAAAACTGCAATTGTTAGAATGTACTATGCTTTTGCTCCTGGGACACTGAACATGTAAACTTCTTTCTAATCACCTAGAAAACATATTCCTCTGTGAAACCCTAAGTTGCCACAACTTGGTCTGTGGGTTACAGCCCATCTCCCACTGCCACCTTACAATCAATCACTCCATCATCTGCATGTTGTCATACCTCAATTATTGTACTCATCATACTGCTTTGTAATTACTTGTTGAAATACAAATGTACTCTTAAACAACTCATATATATTTTTGATGGCAGAGGCTGCTTCATTGTGTAATTAATAAATATTTAATTTAAAAAATTGGTTTAATTTTTGTATACTACAGAGGCAAAAAGGAAGTTCCGTCACTGATGATATTATACGAAGATGATACCCATTTCAGCTGGAAAGCTTTAGGCATGCACTGTTGATATCGGCTACATAAAATCAGTAACTGTAGCATATGACATTCCCTAAAATCTTTCACTATAAAGTACTTTTCATGTGTGATTTTCATCCTCTTTAATGAATCACCATTACTATTAGAGATGTCAGTAAATTCATACTACCTCTGTTGAGTACACTACACAGTTACAAAGAAACACTGTACTTAAAGCTACTTATATCTAAAGCACTCTTGTTTAACAACAATCTATGCTTGGTAATATAACCTATATATCTTATCTCTAATAATATTTTCAATATGCTTTGAATGTGGTTAGAGCTAATATATGTATTTCCAGACAAAATTTCAATATTAAAAAGTTCCAATAAATATAAATACATTATTCCATTATATTACAATAAACAGCAAAGTGCCTGATATGTACAATAAAATAATTTATCAAAACCTTAAGGAAGATACATACTAGAGATATCTTAAAATCACATTCACAAAAAGGTCTTTAGGCTAGCAGTCACAATTCTACATTCCAGAACTTATGGATACAATATAATGTAATCATAAATGACACATAGAAAAGAATTTCTAAAAATAGCAATTTTGCTATAGCACATGTGTTCTTAACACAATGGAAGGTATTTTGTTGGGTTTTTTGAGACAGGGTCTCACTAGGTCGTTCAGGCTGACCTGGAATTCACTATGTAGCCCAGGGTGGCCTTGAACTTCCATTGATCCTTGTGCCTCAGTCTCCTGAGTGCTGGGATTACAAACATGTGCTGCCACACCCGCCCTCCAGCATTGAAGACTTCGATTATGTATGCTGGGCATGAGGAAGCGCATCTATAATCCCACCACTCTGAAAGCCTGACACAGGACAATCACAAGTTCAAGCCTAGCCTGGGAAACTTAGCAATGTAGTGAGGTCCAACCTCAAATAAAGTGGAAAAAAAAAGTGGGGTGGGAGAGTGCTGGTGATGTAGCTCACTCAGTGTGAAGGCTCTGAGTTTAATCCCCCAGCAACATACATTAAAAAATAAATGAATGAATGAATGCTAGAGGGGATATAGCTCAATGGCACAAGTGCCTATGTAGCAAGTACAAGGTTGTGAGTTCAATCCCCAATACAAAAAAATAAAAAAGCCTCTTAAGGTGAATAAATGCTAAAACGTAATTATTTTTATTAAACAGGATGAGGTCTTCCAAATACTCTCTAGCAAGAAAAAGGTTGGGGAATCTGTCACACAAGGACAATTTCTATGGGGTGGTGGTAAGGGGGAACTCCCAGCTCAATGAAGTTAGAAGTGGATAAAGTTATTGTAAAGAATAAAATTCCTCTAGAAAGTCACATACATCTTAACAGGACAAAATAGCCAGAGCTTTTAGAAAAGCCCAAGCCAAAGGAAACAGTATCAATTATGTCAGGAAAAGCATGATTAGAAAGCAACAGTCTTACCAAATTCGGGATTTACACATCATCTGAAGTGCCTAGGAACACACATTACTATTTTGAATTTTACACAGAAACCAAATGGAGGTGATATAAACACACACAACACGTGTTACTCATGAACTTTAGTGGCTTCGTGGAGGAACGCTAACAAACGTGGGCCAGGCTACGGCCACCTCCAGAGCTTCTGAGTCAGTGGGTCTGGGAGGCCTGGGTACAGGTTTCCAGGGAGCACTGGTGCCACAGGTGTAAACCACGGGCTAAGAACTGCCAGGCTACGTGCTCCTTAGGGTCCATACCTCCCTGGGGACTGACTCACAGCACGGCCTCCTCGGATGCAAATATCCAAGTGCTGGATCAGCAACAGGAGACGGATAAAACTGTCAGTAAGGAAGCAAGGCAACTACAGAATGACGGGACTGATGAGGACTTGGTTCCCTGGAAAGTTCATGGCCCACTTCAAGGGGCATCTCCCATTCAGTGCCAGGTACGGGTGCAGGAGAGAATTCAGGCTGCCTGGCTGGCGACAACAGCAACAGTGAAACTGGCAGCATCAAGAATGAAATCGGCACACCTTACTATTTACCATGCACCAGGCAGATGTACCATGAATTCTGACCATATTATCTCATTTAATATTCCCAGGAAGCCTATCGGTACTATGATTATCTCCATCTTAGAGATAAAGTAGTTGAGAAATAGAAAGATTAAGTAACTTCCACCAGGCCATGCAGCTAGCAAGCAGAAGAGCTGAAATAACTCGGACTCTAGTTTCTAAGCCCATATTCTAAATGACTATTTACAAGCTCAAACGTTCTAGTTCTCTCAAGAGAAACCATACCAGGATCCTGTACTATACTACAGTTCTCACAATCTGTAAAACTTCCAGAGCACCCTGATGGCAGAAAAACACAACCATGAATGAACTGTAAGCAGCCAAGGTGCCGTTGCTTCATAAGCCCTGGCCCAGTTCACAAGAACCAACCAGGACCTTATGCAGCTACACTCATTGATTGAAAGTCTGCTCTGTGCCAGACACTTACGGGGATTATCACCTTTCTAACACTCAGCACCTCCCTATGAGACTGACACTGTTAGGCTCCCTGGGGGGAACAGAAGGACAAAAAAAAAAAAAGGAAACTTAAGCAGAAACAAAGCATTTGTCAGGGCAAAGGTGAGCGTGAAGTGCATGGGGGGGACCAAACCACACTACTCTGATCACAACTGTCTCTCTGTGCCACCGGTCAAAGGCTGCTATCAAAGCCCATTAAGGAGAACAGAGAGCAGGCAGCTGCTGGAAGGAAAAGAGACAGGCTCAGCATGAAAGAGCTTCACACTTTGAGAAGCACAAAGGGTATACACATAGTAGTATCTACTCTAAGTATCCCACAGCGGCAAGGAAAGTCAGTGAGGAACAAGATGAGACTCACAGAGGCCACACTGCACAAGTGCTACAAACAGAAGAGGAACCCATGAGGGTGGGGGAAGGGGAAATGTTTGGAAATCCAGGAACAAGAGCCATTCAAAGAGGAAACAGTCAGGAACAGAATCCCTCTAAAGAGATCAAATGTGATGAGTTCACAACTACAAGGTTACTGGTAACTGCAAGAAAGTGGTGGGGCAGACCACTTGTTTGTGAATCGCACAGTCAGCACTTCCCTTCCCCTAAGGGTCAAGTCAGTTTATGAGTTCCACAGAGAAGTAATGGCTATCACATTAGACACCTTTCAAAACAAGCAGAATAGTTCCTTCCGAGACTGAAAAGTTCAGAGTGAGTATGTTCCACATGAAATAGCAGAGCACAGGCACAAATCAGTTGGTTGGCCAGAATCACAAGGGCAGGAGAACCAATCTAGGTTTCAAAATAGCTACATCAGTCCTTCAGACACCCATGTCACCTGCCTCACCTATTCTAGTTTACCTTATTGGGAGCAGAGGGGGAGGCAAGAGAAAGGGCTGGGGAGCATTAAGAGAATGGCGGGTAAGGGTAGGTTCTGAGAAGACAAGGTGGAAAAATATAAGAAGAAACTGAATAGAAAGAAAATTAAATTTAAGACTTACAGTACATAGGTAAGTCAGTTTTTTAAAAAAGAAACCTATATCTCACTCAGCTTAGGAACTTTTGCTACTCCTGTAACAAAACTCAAACTGACAAATTCAATATCCTGAGGCACAGAAGAAAATAAGATGTACCTTCGTTTTTGAACTTCTGTTTAAAACTAGAGTAATGCACAAGAATGTTTACATATTAACGAATACGCTTTCAGTTTTGCCTTTAAGAATATTAGCTTAATGCAATAAACTTATATATCATACTAACCTTTTTATCTTTTGACTCCATTTAATTGTGCAATTGTTTTTCTTGAAACAAGAAATACCTGATCTGTAAAGAATTACCCTGAGTGCACTGGCTTGCTCAGACCACCTCCTCTGTCTTTCCATATATCCTTTCCCACAATGTCAGATAGTCCTGACTACAGAAGTCCTAATTTCCTCCTCTGTAGCAACAAAAATTCTACAGAAAGTTTACAATAAATATTTGAAAAAAAATTTTGTTCATCATTAGAGGGAAATTGTGAGCTCTCTAAATACAATTATTATTGACATACTTCAACTAGTTCTGAGTTGAGCTGTGAGAGACAGAGAGACAGAGAGATTTATTGGGGATTTGAACCCTGGGCTGAGCCATATCCCCAGCTCTTTTTTATTTTCAGACAGAGTCTCACTAAGTTGCCCAAGCTGGGCTTCAACTTGAGATTCTCCTGCTTATTTATTCCAACTTTACCATGCATGAAAATCCTCCATTCACTTACTCTCTCTTTGCCTTATAACAAGAAAAATGTGCTGCTATTCCCTAAATTCCAGTCAAGTTCTGAACACTTAGGAATTGCCTTGTATATATATCTTATCACATCGAAGCTTTGCAAGCTTTCATGGTAGGCCTTCCCATGCTCACTTTTCAGAAGAAGAAATTGAGGCTCAAGTATATTAATAACTTGGCCCAAAATAAAATGCTACAAAATGGAGAAGCTGAAATGTAATTTAGAGTCCCCTTGACCCCAGTGACCGGTTCTGTCCCAGCCCGACAGTGCCTCTCACAACCAAGATTTCCACATCTGGAGACAAGATAGCTCAGACCAGGAATATCACTGAGAGTACGAGCCAGCCACAGACCTGTCTCAGACTCAAACTCCAAACGACCCTTCCCCTTTCGTTGACCATTATAAAAGAGGTTCTCATACCAGACAAGAGTAAGCGCTTTATGCAAAGCAGACCTAATAGATACAAATCATTTCGAGTGTCAGATTAAATATAGTAATTCTAGCGCGAGACCCCAAAGACAGCAATCTCATCAAAAGAATATTAAAGGGTTTGTAATAATACACAGCACAAACGCACAGCTACTGGATGTGAGCCACAGTCAGAATGACTTGGTGTAAAGAGACAGAAGAGTAAGAGTTTGTGAAGAATTTACTACAATCTCATTGCACATTCTGGCTACATGGAAAAAACAGATATTTAAGACACATTACCAAGAGCTTTGCTTCCCTTAGATCTTGCTTATCTTTCTTCTGTAATTGAGTCAATGTACTACAAAGATCTTTGATATCCTTTAATATGAGCATTTTTCTTAAAGAAGAAATGGATGCATTGGGGTTTTCAGTGATAAAGGAAAATGAGATCACAACACAAATATGTCTTCCAACACTGGAAGAGGTGACACTGTCCCAGGTCCGTATCAACACGGAAAAAAAGAAAAGTGGAAAGAACAAGAAGTACTGTGCCATGAGGAAATCACACAGAGGTCAAGGTAAGCCTTGGTGATACATATGTTCAGTTTCTAATACCAAAATAGTGAGAACTGACAGCAAAATGTTCATTTCAAAATTGAGAAAATTTTTTCAGTAACCTTATTTAATTCTGATTCTTGGGATAATATGACAAATACCTTCCTTGACTTCATTGTCCTCCCTGAGAATATATTTTGAAGTCAGTAAGGTTATGAGCAACTTGTCCAAATTTCTGTGATTAAACCACAATTTTCATCTCGGACACACTAAACAGAAGCTATATGAGCCATCCACTATCTCAAAGAAAAAGTGCCTTTGGTCCTACTGCCTTTTCAACTCATTATCTATGAATGGGGCTTATATTCAAAAGCAAAATTACAGATTCCTATTTGACTTCTAAACTTTAAACCCCAAAGTAAACTTTAATGCAGACCCCAATGTAGTATGTTCCGACTGCCTCAGGAACATGTAAGAATCCTCATGTTCTATATTCCACAGGATGGACCTAGCAAATATAGATGAAAACTAATCTTCAAAAGCAAGAAGATTTAAGAGAAAGACAAAAATGCAGAGGGATCTGTCTAAGGAATAGAAGGCTCTAAAAACCTAAAACTAAGCAGTGTGTAAGGACTGACTAGACTCCACAGCAACAAAAGAATTCATAAAAGATACTATTGCAGATTTTCAATGCAAATTTTAATGCAAATTTTTCAATACTTCTAAATAGTACTCACTCAACAAACTGTCCAGGCTAATAATAGTACTGTGATAAGGTAAGTGAATACATTTTTGCTTTTGGGAAATACATGCTGAAGTAGGAGGGTGACACATTTGTTACAATCACTATCACTTCAAACACATTCCCAAAACACATGAGAGAAAAGATATTTTAAAAATCGTAACAATTTATAGACAGAAAAGTATCCAGTCAAAAAGTTCTTTTGACTTCTACATAGATTTAAAGTCCTTAAAAATAATGTCAGCGAAAATACAATTATTCCTGTCTCCAAAAAGAAAAAACTATTTTAAGCACCATGCTGGCAGAAACACACGCACATAGAGGATTGCTGTCCTATGTTTAAAATAAATTTGAAATTTGTAATGATTAAACAATATTTTAAAAAGTTACTCTGCATTTGAAAGGATTTTCCAATGAAGCATCAAAGTAATTATGGCTACAAATCCTCCTGGAGCTTTTACAAAATGTGAGACTTGCTATATAAATCAGCAGAAAAAAAATTATGCAGTTTAACCTTTCAATAATGTGAACAATAACAAAGTTATGGGCTGGTGGCTGACTGCTCTTTTCATCAAAGCACAACACTTTTTCATGACTAAACGTGTACTACTTTCCTTTTTTGAATGTTAGGTACAATCAGCTTTAACGAGTCCTAACTTGAGAATGGCATAAAATACTTGTAGACTAACTCATAAAGCTTACCTCTTGTTAACTTTTTAGTTACAAAACTTCATTTGCATCACCATCCAAAGAAATACCAAATTACTGCCCTCCCAACACCACACACACAGTTTACCTATTAAGGAAGGGGAAGGCCTATTGTGTCCCAAGCTCACCCCAGGACAAGGTACAGACCTCCATCATCCCAGCAACCAACGCAAAGTCAAGTGCGGTTCACTATACAAGAAGGTCTCTACTCACAAGGATGAGGGCCTACCATAATCATTTTATACAGGCTACTTGTTCCACAGGCTTTTTAAAGAGATGGCAAAGCATGAAATGTAATCCTAAATTACCAAAACATTTCCCTTTCAAATGCAAAATAAAAAGTATATAAAAACCATCAACAACTTTCTGAAAGGGCATTTTCCTTAAAGTAAAAATGTCAATATTAAATGCATTGACCCTAATAAAACAAAGTCAACCTAGGTATTTAATGTATTAAAATTTGAAATATATAACAGAACACCCTTTATTCTTATAACAAATATCTCCCTTTATAAGCTCCCATTGTGACTTTATACACATCAACTAAAATTTAGGGTAATGATCCTAAGAATTTGCAGAGAAGCTCTTTGTTCATTCTACTTTAAAAGAGGTTACCAGGGATGATTTCCCTTTAAATTGATGTTCTTAACACTTAGCCATTGTTGCAGAATTGATTTTGAATTATGAACAATGTATCATTTACTATTAGTGGACCATAATTTGTAAAATAGCAAGAAGCACAAGTCTCCCAAAGTAAGGCCTCCATAGCATAACTCTCCTGTTCCAAAAGCACGGAACTGCCTTCAAATGTGAAAAGGAAAATTCCATGGAGAAGAAGTAAAAACAGCATTATGAAATTCAAACCTAAATGAAGAGCTGTTTGTAAATATGGAAAACTTTTGTAAGATTAAGCCATTATTAAATTGGCTAATTTTTATTCAGAGAGATTTCCTAGGACTAGCTACTCATTTGTAACAAGCTCACTCCACCCTACACAGAATGGAAAATTGTAGTGGTCTGTTTTGGTTTGTCTAGAAAAAGGCTATAGAAGAAAGGTAATTCTGATACCCAAATATTGATAATTTAATGTATTTGTTTTTCTGTACAAACACAGAAGGGAATCTAAGTAGTTTGAATGTATTATCTCCTTAAAGCCTAAGTAAACATTGCATAATGCCTATTACAGACTTAAGTAAAAAATATTTCCACTTGCCACTATGATTTTTATTTCTCTTCATCTTTCATAGTAATAGGTTTTGATTTGAGTCAGTAAAAAAATTTTATTGATTTGTTTAAATGTTGCATTCAAGAGAACACCAGCATCTTTGGAAATTTTTTTATCTGAAAGCTCTAAAGTGAATTACAAATAAAAAATGACCAGTTTATATAAATGTGTGGGATGCTTTTTAAAAAGAACAAGTTTTATTTGTTGAAAAATAGCATTCAAAGAATTCAATGACCCTATATCCTAGTTAACTTTATTTGAAACATTTGAGCATGTATATTTGTGTACGTGTAAAACTGGGTCTACAGATGTCATCAGAATCTTAAAACAGGACTACAGCTTTCCAAAGCTATTAACTACCACTGTCTGAACATTTTAACTTTTCTCTTTAAATATGTCCAGTATTTTTCAAAAATTTTCTGTCTCATGAAATACACTTGTATTCATTCCTTTGAATCCACAATGCATCCAGCAGGAAGACTTGAAATGCATTTCTAATTTGCTACTGAAAAATCTCAAAGTGAAAAAAAAAAAAAAACAGGTAGACTTAAAGACAGGATCTGAGGATATGATTAGTAACTAGGATCCACCCCCAGACTTCACTCCACTCCTTTACTAAATTCTGGCACTGAGTTCCAGCCCTCTGTGTGCCCTTCAGGTGAATCACCACCACTGGCTGATTCCTGCAGGTTCAGGAAATGCTCTTCCCTGTCTACAAAACTCACCTACTCTAAACGTGAGTCATTTACATTATCTAGGGAGCAAGTTGCACCACTTGTTCCCGAGCAGGCGAGTCTGAAAGTGCTGCTCTGAGGACAACCTTCAGAGGGGTAGGGGAGCGTGGATCTTCACTGGCAGGAGAGAGAAAATGATCGTCTTTTATTCTTCCCCAGAAAATCCAGCACCTAGCCAACCTTAGTTTCAAGGCTTACTCTCAATTGGAGATGCAAAGTCTGTCTCAACTTGAAGACAGTCACCTCAGATGAATGGACAGTCAGCCACAGCAATGAAAGGTAAACAAAAATTTTTATTTTCTTAAAAGTCATGGTTGATGGGATACTACTATTATTAAGACTATATTATACTTTTCCTTAAATGTGAGACTTGAAGAAAAGATAGAAATTACAATGCTGACAATAATATACACAAATCCTGTAAGGGAGCCCCCGCTTTTTGAAACGGGGCCACCAGTGCTTCATGGTTTACAACTCAGGCAGCCAGAGCATGTGAGCTGGGTACTGTGTCTGCCTTCAAACCTGGAAAAGTTTCTGTACTCACTTCTGTCTACCAGAAGTTTTGTTTTGTTTTTTTTTTTTTTTTTTTTTTTTTGGCTTCATCAGATGAGTAAAATCCAATGCCTCTGACAATTATTCACTAAGACATAAAACTGTATGTTTCATAACCTTTTATCCGTATTTTTTAAAAAGACACTAAAAAAAATGATATTTGCAGTCCTGATTGCCTCATTTTAATAAAAAAAAAAAAAATCTCACTCTTTTCACTGTACCACAAAGAACAGGGCAATCCTCATTCTGATGCCTTAGGAAATCAAGTTAAAACATGTCAGGAAAGACACTGAGAAAACTGGCCGGCAACTGACAAACAGGTTAGCAACAGCTTAGGCCTGTTCCACATTTGAACTGTCAGGAAAATTCTCACTCCAGGGAAGAAAACAAAAAGCATGCATGTAGATCTCACCATTCTTAAATTAAAGACTTTCAAAGATATATGAGCCTAAGGGAGACTGATTTATTAGGTTAAGATTTATCTATGATAGAATTTAATATCATATTCTCAAGTTGAATCTGTTTTCTTCTTAGGTGTGTTAACATCTTTAACAATAGTTTTCTTTCCTAATTCAAGTTTGAGGTTCCAACTTACTAGCAATATGAACAGCAACCAATCTTGTTCTATATTACTATGTATTCAGGGGTCAGAGAAAGCCAGTTACCCTGTTGATGCTTTACATCATTATTTCTGTCCATTTAAGACTATCTCTGTAAAGTTACAGATGAAGGAGACATAACCTCTTAGTCCTTCAGCAATATCTCATCCATAGACTACTGTCTCTAACACCAATTTTTACAGGGATACATGGGCCAGGAGGATAGTGGAACAATATAAGCTCTGAATTCTATATTTTTTTAAAAATCTAGGGAAAAAAGCATTTAGAAAACTGTATTTCATTCAGATGCAAGAGATTTTTTTTTTTTTTTTTTTTTTACCTAAGATGGTATATGAAGAAGGGTTAGTTAGGGGATGTGAGAGAAAGAAGGAAGGTTGAATTAGAATGAAATTGTGCTCATCTCTCTGCCTACTTCTCTTCCTTCCTTGATGTTTGACCACTTCACTCCCTTTACAAGCAAACGTGTTGCATGTGAGCTCTATACTCTGAGAAAATGCTATAGAAATTTAAAGTAGAATGACCTGAAAGGCCATTTGTTCTTTGTATGCTCTACACTGAGAAACACTGGAAAAACATGTGAAAATACCTCAAAGCCCAAGAAGGGGTGGAGTGAGGAAAGGTGAACAGAAGGTAGGTTTTATGGGTGCAGTCACCACCTGGGACTATCAGAGCAGATGTCCTGTGCACAGGGATAAGACAGTAGTTTTGATTTTGAGTATAAAATCCAAGACTCAACAAAATGACCTGTGTTTGGGGACCGACTACACCAGAAGCCATTAGTGTGACTGAAGTAAGCCCCTGACTCCCTCAGAGGTCACCTCTCTCCTTGGGGTATTAGGTTATCAGAGTACCATGGGCCTCTAGAGTGCTGTGATTCAAGAGATGCACTGAGGTTTGGGCGTTGGTTATTAAAGAGTATAAAGATCAAACCGAACGCTGAGGGATGCCTGAGAGGAGTGTGGGGAGAGCCAAAACAAACTTCTCCCTAGATTTAGCTCTAGCCATCTCCATGGTACTGATCAAATTTCAATTTCTCCAGATCTCAAATTCTACCTTTGCAAGATGAAAATTAATGTTTGCTTTCCCTGGGCTGGAAAATTTTAGATTAATACAAATGCAGTGACCAGCTGCAATTCTTAAAGAGTTAAAACCCCCTGAAGCAAGAGGTAAGAACACAGGTGAATGTAAGCCTGCTATTAAAAACTAGATGAGTGAACCCCATGCAGAACATCAGTGTGAACAAAGACAGACATGTGAACCTTCTGTTTTAAACCAAAGTGAAAGTCTGGTCCCTATCTGACCTCCTAATGGTTTCCAAATATTCTACCTCCTTATATGGCAAACACAAACATAACAGAACATGCACTCTCCATAGGGTACCTAATTAGCATATTTAGTTTTATTAACGTTCTTATTGGTCAAAGCTGAGAAAATTTATACTAAAATACATTTTTTAAAAAAGTATCTCCAAATCAGTCCTATTCAATATAAGGAATTACATCAAGTCATATCAGTAATTCTATTATTTTCTTATATAGTAATTCCTAATACTTTCTACCATTTGGAAAGCAACTGACTCCCTGAATCAAGCCCTTCCTTCCTTCCTTCCTTCCTTCCTTCCTTCCTTCCTTCCTTCCTTCCTTCCTTCCTTCCTTCTTTCCTTCCTTCCCCTCATCCCTCTCTCCCACCCTCTCCCTCTCACTTACTCTCACCCACTCTCTCTCCCCCTCCCTCCCTCTTTTGGTCTCTGTGTGTGGTGCTGGGCACTGAACACAGGTCTTACATATACTAAGCAAACACTCTGCCACTGAGTGATGTCCCCAGTCCTGCTTTTTCTAATGTCTTAGGATCTCTATGGCACAAACTGTGTTTCTAACATTTATATGAAAACAGTAATAATTAGCATGCATTGATAATTTAATGTGTGGCAAGACTATTGGGTATTTGGCCAGATATTTTTAAGAAAAAAAAGCCCAGAAGAATGCACTACTATACCTATTTTACAGCTGAGCAAACTGAAGCTTAAGTACTTACTATACAAGTAAGAAGCACAGCTCTGCCTTGAACCACATCTGCCTGGAACCAACATTGCTCTTACTACTTTTTAAATTCTATGTAAACTCACTATTTGCTGCTAGCTACATTTTTGTAGGAAGCTTAATAGAAAAAAATCATCCAGATGTACTGTACACTTACCATTCCTGACTAGAGTAGATAACTGGATATCTTACGTATAGCATGCCCTGCAATCAAGGGAGGGTTACTTTGACTCCTAATTTTCCCAAAAGAGACATCAGATTATTATAATCAGCACTGAATACTCAGTCATTTGAGGCAGTGGCAGAACAAGAGCTGTGAACACCACATGTGAGACCAACAGGCTGCCTCTTCGAGCTATGTTAACAGGGACACTGCAGTGCCACGGCTACATGCAGCTCATGTATTTTGAAACAACCTCTCTAAATCTCAGCCTCTTCACTTAAAAAAAGGAGGTAATAGTTCTTAGCACATGTTAAGCACCATCTCGACACTGATTTTTTTACTATATACCAAGCTCAAATCAAAAGCCTACACTTATGGCAATACTTCAGTCCACCTTACAAGGACTATTTTACAGAAAAAGGAAAATCGAGGCATGGAAGATTTAAGTGACTTACTCAAGTTAATAGCAAGTCTACAGTGTAAACTCAATGACCATTTAACAAATTTAAATATACACCAATAATGTAGATTAGTCCTAAGCATGTAAGAATATCAGCCAGCATTTGCTGAACCCTTAATATTGCAGCTGTTGTACCTCAGGAAATACAAATATAGACTTTTAGGCTACCAGCACAGCATTTGCTTGTAGTCTGCACAGGCTCTCACAGAATACTTGGGCTGACTGCACCTATTACACCACATAGAGCATGGCTCTCAGGCTGAAAGCTGACAGGAGAAAGCCAATGTGTGGAGGACA
Source organism: Dolichotis patagonum (assembly GCA_004027295.1). NCBI lineage: Eukaryota > Metazoa > Chordata > Mammalia > Rodentia > Caviidae > Dolichotis > Dolichotis patagonum. The sequence goes on from PVJX010000126.1 coordinate 223,724, forward strand.
CCTGCTGCCTCTGGATGGTAGGCAGTGAGGGTCTCCTGCACTCTTAGGGTAGACGACTTACCTGTCCAAACTTGTTTCTCCTCATATCTGTCTCACACCAAAGGTTATAATGAAAACCAAAACTAAATCATTTCAGATAAACTAGCTAAGAGACCAATTGGAAAAACTGCAAAACTGTCTCCTGAATATATTTATTAAAAAGACATCACTACTGGATAAGCTCACTACTCAGGGCTTATAGAACATAACATCTTTAAATAATCACAGCTACAATCATATTTTTGCTAACTTTAACCAAACATTTTAAAAGACTTGAATGATGAAAATTTTAAGCAAGATAATGACTCCCACAGGCATGAGTAAAAACTGTCTGCAAACTGCTCACTTTGACACTAGTGTGGCTTTAACCCTGCAAGCTCATTTTCAAATGTTTCATTAAAGCAATCAAAAAATAAATATAGCTGTGATTATTTTCAGTTTCATTTATAATCTTTGAGTCTAACAGGTATAAAGAGGAACAGTTTTGCATTAGGTTGGTGGGTCATCCACCCCCAAAGAGTATGTCAAAATGAATGACTAAAAGGACATTGAATGCCATCTAACAAACAATTAGTTGCTACCTTTGGTATCAGCATATTCGTTGGTAAAACTATATTAAAGTACCAGTATGTGCCATTATAATCACTGTGAATAAATAAAACTGTAGCACCCATGAAAGTCAGGATTTCTCTTTCTCTTTAACCTAAAATATTTATTCTAATTTGTCATAAGCAATAAAAAAATATACAAAATGAAAAAAATTATCCACTGTGCACCACCAGCACAACATAACAGTGTTATGCTAGAGCTAACAGTGTTAGCTCTATTTTTCATCCTGGTCTGTTTAATTAATAAAGAAATGGCAACCCACTCAGAACCCCTTCTGTCTCTCGGACAGCCATCTCTTGGACAGCTATTCTCTTCTTAACAAAAATAAATAAATAGATAGATATTTTTCACCCTGGAACCCAAAGATAACAAGTATGTGATATGCACTCCACATTCAGTTTATATGCAATTTACAGTCTGTCTAAATTTACACATATGAGACAGCTACTAAAAATTGGCCATTGCAGAACCAGTTTTTACTGCCTGAAGTTGCTGGCACCATGTGCCATGGAACACTAATCCTTGCTTTGGTGGCTGCCCTATCCAGCCCCCATCTGGAAGATGTTCCCAACAATATAACTGTCTCATACCCAGGGTAGCAAAGCCAAATATCTCTACCTTCAAAGATTTTCCCCATTTCAGCTCCAACAAGAGATGACACATTTCCCATGCTGCCTCCTCCACCTCCCCCCCCCCAATTACAACCAAAATAACTTCATGTCAGCCAATCACTCCCTCCAACATAGTCACAGGCTATATACTCTGCCTGGTCCCATGCATGTGTATGACCACACATACGCATGCATACATACACCCCTACTGAGGTCTTTTAGAATGATATTCAATAGAGAAAAATGCAAAGAAATTTTAAATAAGAAAAAATGAGGCCCAGGGAAAGAATAGTAGAAAATTAAAGTCAGGTGAGAGGCTAGTCCACCATATTTATTTATTACTATTTATTTGATAATGGTGGGCCTGCTGGCAGACTTGTAACAGGACATCAGAGGTCTTAATGATTCATTGTTGATAATATGGCCTAGCAAAACATTATTCTCAACAAGTACACCAGAAAGAACTTTCTCCACTAAGTCTTCACACAGAAAACTAAGTATAGAGAATCCAAAGACTGGCACAGTGAGAAAAGCCGAGTACCTGCAGCTGCCAACTAAAAGCTTAATCCCAGTAAAGCCATTCCTCAGGGGACATAAGAAGACAACATAATGGGGTCTGCATATGTGGCTCATTTTTAAGTATTTTTGCAAGAACCTTTCTACCTTTTCTCCCGAATATGCTTGATTCTAACTACAAAAACATCCCACGTCAGACCTATTAGGTTGAACCATTGGATGATAACATTTTGAACTATAAAAACATTTTTCTATGGTTCAATCTGATACATCAACACAAAAAAGGAAGAAACTTTAGAACTTTTGAAGAGAATATGCATTTCAAATCTATCACACTGCCATTAAGTTCTAAAATCTTATACACTGTCCACAATCTCCTTTAAAAGATTATCAGTTTCAAGTACAAAAGAAAATATCATCAAATTAGAGGAAGTTAATAAAAATGTAGGATTAGAAGCAGATAACAGATACTAAGTTTTTGGGTCCCACAAGAATTGGCAAAAACTCAGAGAAAAGAACTAGGATGCCCCACCATGAACTCAGCGTAAGTCATGACTCACAGACAAGTTATATTTGTTCTATCTCATGTGTTAAAAAATTAAGGCATTTTGAAGTTTATACAATTTTATATAAAAAGCCACTCTTTTGGATAAATGGTGTGGTAAAAGTGGACCCACAAGTTGCATTACCACCACCAGAACTTTAAAGGAACTACTTTTTTAGACAGCACCCCATGTCCCGCACTATGACAGCCACAAGCCCTCCTGACTTCGTACCCTAACACTTCAGCTGTGACTTTTCTTAGCATACTGACATTATTGCTTGTTACCACTTATACCTGGTTCATTTTCCTCACTGATATTACCTGAGGCTAATGTTAGCATTTGAATTTGGGAGCCCCTCTTTTTAGTCCTTTCATTTAAACAGTACACTGTTCACAGAAATCAGAGGGTTCAATATATAATCATCCTCATGGTCTTCAGCCACACCTTACACAACATCAGCTGCCAATTTCTACTCTTCTCTCATCCCTTCTGATTTGTGCTCTTCTGCTTTGGAAACAGAAGACATTCACAGGAGTTGGGGCAGGTAGTGGCCCACCACGATGATGCTACTAGGTCACAGAGGATGCCATGTTCCATGAGAACCTAATATATCAAATCAAATTGCTTTTAGTGTGCTGATGCTGATTTTAGGTAGCCTGTTAGATTTTGGAGAGTGAGGAATGCAGGGATACTAGGACAGTCAGGAGACCTACAAAAATTCAATGCAACAGGTGGAGGTAAAGGCACCAAACAGTAAGATGGGGACTGAAGAATGCTTACACAGTGCCTGAGGAAAAAGGGAAGGCTTTGAGGGGAGGAAGTGGTAAAAGGAGTGTGCCTAGTAGACAGGAAAAGGCAAAGACTTCCAGGACAAACAGCAAGGGGGCAGGAAAGAGCTGGTGGGAGTGAGGGACTTCCATATGGACAGGTGGACAGGGCTGGGTCAGCAGGGTCTTGGCACCTACAGACAGGCTTGGCTCCTATACAAGAAATAAGCCTGTGAGGGCATCAAAAGAGGAGGACATCAAGCAGGGAAGCATGACCGGTGCAGAAAATACATGTGGGAAACACACCACAAACATGTAGGTTACCACTCCTCCTGGCTGAGGAAGTTACTATCCTCATATTACAACCTCGAAACACTTCGATTCAAATACTCCCACTCGTTTAAATAAGTTTGTTTTAAAAAGTCAGAGGCTAATCATATACTTAAGTCAGAATTACTTGGGTGGAAAACGTGCATATTTCATAAAATGAATTATATGTAATATCATTACATGTATGTAGGAAAACTTTCTACAAAGATTACTACATATGTGGGATGTGGGGGAGTATTTTTTTTCAATGAGAGGAGAAAAATGCTGAAGAATGAGAGAATGGTGTTGATGAAAACAAATACCTAAAGTTCAAGGCCTCAGTTGAGAATTCCAAATCTGTCAATGAAGACAGAGGATAAAACAGAATGAACTTACACATACACATATGTATCTTACAAAAAACTTATCCCACTAACTTAATCAACATTAAGCTTGATTAAGCTGAGATCGGAAGAATTAGGAAAGCTAACCTTGGGCCATTCTAATGAGAGGCCTGAACAGTATATGACCAGAAAACTATATTGATGGCCTTATTAAAATGGCAAAGGTGACAACCAACCACTCCCACTACCCAAAATAATCATAACTCTTAAGAATAATGCTCATTCCACAAGGTAACCCTTCCACAACAAATAACAGTGTTTACATAAAGCTTATGAAAAGTATTCTTTTCTAATCACGTCATCAATGTTAGGTGAACAAATAAAGATTACCAGGGATCTTGAATTCTCAGAATTTTTCTAAAGGACTAGTAACTTAAACCACATTCACACAAAACCACTATTCTGGTTATTTACTGAACAATGCAGCCCCTAACTCTCTGACCAGCTTCCTGTAGGTCAGTAATCCAAAATTCACCTATGTGTAAAATTACATTTTGATTAAACAGAAAATTAAAATGCAAATCTCAACTAAAAACTGTAAAATTTAATCAAATGAATAACGAGGCCTTTATTATTGACCAGAAAAAATACTGCCAGGAACTGCCACAGCCTTTAGGATATAAACTCAGTAACATATTATCTCACCACATTCGACAGCATCTTTGGGGACCAGGCTAGTTATTTATTACTCTTCTTATTTCACAGATACATTCAAAGTCTATGAGGTAAAATGATATGCCCAGAGTCACAGGGTCAAACACTGAGTCAAAAGCATGACCCCGCCTATAGACTCCAGATTTAGAATATACTTTCTATCCCTGAGGCTCCTTCTGACTTTCCACCAAACAAGGAAAGCAAGTAGCACATAGGCAGCCTGCTCAAGTTCGCAGAAACTGTAGCTCATTTCCTGACTTGACTCTGTAATGTGTCAGGCAAGTCACTGAGTCTTGCTGAGGTTCCTTACCTGTACAAAGGAAATAATCAGATGTGAGACTAAGGTTCCAAAGAACAATCACACACAGACCTAGTCTTCAAAGAGTTTACAGTCCAGTTAATACCCACCACACCCTCCAATACACACACACACACAGCACATACGTGACCAGAATTGTCACTGTCTGTCTCTCTCTGTTAACCAAGTATGTCCTATGTGCTACCAAAAGATGCCTCAGTGCTGGCAAAGATGAAATTCAAAGTCCACATCTGTATGGCTGTGTAACTGAACAGACGACTTCAGGGTAGCACCTGAAAAACCTGAATGAAGGGCTGCTGTGCTCTACATTCCAACACCTTTGGGAGGCCTACTCCACACACTAATGAAATGTTCTATGAATACTGTGACCTAATTCCATTACAAAAAGAGGCAACTCATAACCAGTGAAGTAACTTTCTTCCTTCCCCATACCTCAGTACAGCTATTACCTTGGCTGTATTGAAACACACAGATGTATACCCACACCCCACCATTCTTTCTTTCTCTTTCTTTCCTTCTTTCTTTCCTTCCTTCTTCCCTTTCTTCCCCCCCCCTTCTCAGAATAGGAATGATTCCTAGGCTATAAGTGATTCTACAATGTAAAAAGTTTTACCTTTCAAGATACTTTGTATCCAATTGATTTTGTGAATTTAATATCTTTGTCACCCAAAGCTAAGGATGACGCATCAATATGCCAAATGACCTTAGTGCAGTCTGTAGGAAAGTGAGAAAATAACCCCTCAAATCTAAAACTCTTACAATTGCAGAAGTGAGCTTCCACAGAGGAAACCAGAAAGCTGTCTTTTGAGGCTCAGCAATGCCAAATGTGAAATACAACATCCAAAACATTAATCATGAGCAACTGCATTTAGGGACCAAGTATTTAACTGACACTTATCTATGTAGAACTTTACAGAAAGGCAATGTAATGAGGCTGGGGAAGCCGAGGGAGAGTTACGGCACTGTTGTAACCTGGCAGTACACTCCTGCCAACTCCTGATAGTGGGGAAATTCCCATGGCCTGTACATGTGACTCGCTACCCAGGCTGAGATCCAACTCCGCAGACTGCTAGAGCAGGCCAGGGCTGTGTGGACCACATGATGGAGTGGACCAGGCAGCAGATCCTTGATCCTGGGTGTTATGGTTCCTTTGGTCTTCTCAATACCCTTCTTGGGAGGAAGCAAAGTTTCTGTCCTCCAACACAAGTCCTTATTCCACTAGTGATAAATTTTTCTTCCTTAAGATCTGCAACCTCACACACAAAGTCAAGCTCAGTTATAACAACATAATGTCTTACCTCTGAAATTAAATACAACCTCCTGTAAAAAGTTTTTTAGGGTTATTAAGAGGTACCAGGAGGACAATTTTTAAAGCATGCTAACTGATGGTCACAAACACAACAAAATTCAGGAGTTTATGGTGTTGGTACAGAGGAAAACAAAGAAACATTTAAAATCAAAGAACTTTGATGCTCCATATAGGGTAAGGGCAGCCACATAAAGATTAAAAAGTAAATAAGGTTACATGACCACATTAAGTGACTGTAGGATCCAGCGGACATGTTCCTACTGATAGAGAAACGATAAGCCCCACCAGGAAGGGGAAGCTTGCATAGCAGGAGTATTCACACTCGGTGTTGGCAGATATTTCAAGATAGCACTCCACTATGGGTTCTCATGTGAAATTTCCTGATGTTTGCAACACTGTTCAGACCAAATACTTTCAACCCCTAATTTGGAAGATTAGCAGTTCCTGCATAAGCTTGGCAAAGAAAACAAACAAACAACTGCCTCTGGCCAATACCACCCTCTCCAACATAATGACCATCAAAATAAATCCCCAGAATCATTCATTGTTACTCAATAGCAGTATAATAAAAAGAATTGGCATTTCTTTTGATCAAATTTGATGAATTTTAGCTCTACCCATTACTTGCTGTGTGAACCAAGGCAAATTCAATTGTCTAACCTTCAAACTTACCTACTTGGGGACTGGGGGAAAAAAAAGATTAAGTCACAGGATCGCCTTGGGGATTGTTTGAGAAATCATGCACTAAATTGAGAGTCTAAAAGAAGACATCAATCACATGTGAATCCTTTCCCACCACTCTCATTTTACAAAGACTACCTATAACTTAACAACAGAAAACCACAGTAAAATAGCCAAAAGACGTTATCAGTGGGAGGCACAAAAAAAAAAAAAAAAAAAAAAAATCTCAACCAGAAGGTCTGCAAGAAAAGATATCATCTAACCTTAGGAAGGGCTGTGAAAACCAGGCCTACCACAGACAGCACATTCTTGAGCAGTTTCATCAGCTCTGGGCTAGGGGAGCTGTAGGTAGCAGGACAGGATTCCTGCCTAGCAATGGGGCCCTGGCACCCAGCCCTTTACTACCACTGAAGCCAATCCTCCTGGCAACACCCTGTGAGTGCTGGGACATGTAGCGCAGGCAGAGCCACACTATAGCAGTCGACCACTTCAGGAAGAGGTGTGACACAGACTAGGAAGAGCAAGCAGGCAGATGAGGCCAAACAAGGAAGGGAACACAAGCGACAGCAGAAGCATAGTGCATACCTGCAGACAGGGCTCACAAACACACAAGAGCCTCAGCATAAACAAGGTAACAAGGACTCTTTCACCCTGCACCCCATCTATCAAGCACTAAATGAAGGTGACTATGCCCCTACAACATGAACAGGAACTAGGATTCAAACCCTACTCTACCCAATTGTGCAGGCTGCTTTGAAAATGTTTCCTTGCTTTAAACCCCCCATAGTGGATACATTATCGTACTCATTTTATACATGAAGAAATGGAAAAGTGACAGAGCTGAGATGGAATCTGGATGATCAAAGAACCAAATCTTTGCTTTTTATGTGACACTGTACATGGCCAGAGGTCAGGGAATTTTTTTAATCTAAGCCGAGAAAATATAATTTTAAAAGGCCGAGCATTAAGTGACATGCTTAATAAAATCTTCCATCAGTCTTCATCTATCTCCACCTCCCACCCTCTCTTTCTCCTTCTCATAACAGGCATTTTTATGAAAGAGTCGTCTGAGACTGCTGCCTCCACTTCCACTTCCTTACCTCACAGCATTACTCAACCAACTCTTGTCAACAGGCTTCTGCCCCCAAGCTCCACCACACACACACAGCACTGGCAAAGAAAAACAACGGCCTCTCTGTTACTGAGTCCCAGCCATCCAGTAGTATTTTGCCTTTCTATGTCACGTGACTTCCCCAAGGGACAAAACTGGTCACAATCCCTCATTTCTTCAAGACTCCTGAGTTTACAGAACATGATTCTCTTCTGGTAACCTCTCGGCTCTCTTTCAGGCATTCCCCTTTCACTAGGTCATCAGTCCTCTGTTATTCTCACTCCACTGTGCAGTTTTATCCTGGACAATCTCATCTATTCCCACAGCTTCTTCTCTCACTTATTTTATGCAGGTCTTATTTTTGAAGAACTTCACCTACTTTAAAAAATAATTTTTAAAAACAAGAAATCCTTGGAGGCCACCAAAGCAGAATAAAACATATCCCAATAAACACATCCCATATCAAATAGTAAATCTGATTCCAGAAAATCCAAATATTATATCTAAACAAATTAAATTCCAAATCTTCCATATAATTTCAGTAAGAATTAAGGAAGCTGGAAATACAGATCCTCCAAAAATACAAATTACCTGCCTAATCTCATGTTTCTGAATTATAGACTCAATTTCAAAAGGAGGGACTCAAAAATAAATCACATAGATCACTAAACAGTGTCCACTGGATTTTAAAGGGAGAACTTCCACGAAATGCACTACGCATTAAGCTATCATAAGTACAGGACAAAGACTATTTTTTTAATGAATTTTTCCTTGGTATTGAAAACACATCCATTATAATACAGTGAGATACAAGATAGTTTTTATATCTCTTCGATTCTGTGTATTTTTATCCTTTTTAACTTTCAGGTTTAATCTGTATAACTTTCATTCATTTTTTAACTGAACAATTCAATGATTTTAAGTCATTTTTTAAAAGTGTGCAATCACATTCATAATCCAGTTTTCACCATTCCTTTAAGATCCCTCATTTTGTGGTTAACCTCCACTCCTGCCTCCAGTCCCAGCAAACAATAATCTAATTTCTGCCTCCATAGTAGATTCATCTTTTCTGTCCATTTCATCAAAATGGAACATGGTCCTTTTTTTGTCTGTTTTCTTTCCCTTGCAAAGGTTTTTGAGATTCAGTCACGTCATAGCTGTACTTAATTTCTTTTCATTGCTCAGTAGTATTCCACTGTATGACAAGACCACATTTTGTTCATCCATTCACCAAGCAGAACTCAGGTTCATATTTTGCCTTTAACTGCCATGAATAATGGTAGTATAAACACTGGGAAACAAGACTTTGCATGGGCATATGGTTTCATTTCTCTTTGCAGTAGATACTTAAGTATATAATCACTTGCTTGCATGATAAATTTAACTTTTTCAAGAAATTGTCAAACTGGTTATCGAATAGCAGTGTTTTTTGTTTGTTTGTTTGTTTGTTTGTTTGTTTGTTTTTGGTGCTGGGGATTGAACCCAGGATCTTGCATTTTCCAGTCAGGTGCTTGTGCTGCTGAGCTAAATCTCCAGCCCAGCAGTGTCCTTTTAAATTGTCTCCAGAGATGCTGGGAGGCCCTTACTTCTCTACATCTTTGATGATGCTTGTGATTACCTGTATTTTTTACTTATATCCATCTGGTAGATGCGAAATAGCAAGGTCTCTAAAGACCCCTAACACTATCTATGCTCCAGTAACAAGATAAAATACTTCTGCATGCCTATTGTTTACCATATACTATGCAAATTCAAGAAAGGCAAGGCTAGGGTATTTAAATCCTCAACAGAGCCCCTCTGCTGTGGATAAAGAGGGGCTATCTAAACATATCATCACCCATTTGTTTTCTATCTAGCATCCAGTATTTTAACTGCATGTATATTTTAAAAAAGGGAGGGACAGCATAACAGAAAACAAAAAGTGCCTTTCCATTTACTAGAAAACCTTGCTGACTCCAAAAGTAGACAAGAGCCAGAAGTCTGCTTTGCACTTAAAGAGACTCAGTTACTTGAGGTCTCTTTGTTGCAGTGCTGTACAGAAGTAGCAAGACTGAGGGGACATGAAAGTGCCACAGGGTTTCATTTCATAAGAAACACTGTGACTTCCCTTCTGGTAAACTCTGCCATAAGCACATTTTACTTTAGCTTTACAAAACAGTTCCCAGGGTTTCTTCTGTATCTGGACCACGCCTAAGAGAAGCCTGAAAGCAGGAGAATGGGCCTGGATGTGGAAAGAGGGATCAAGCAAATGTGCTACAACCCATGCATCTTACCTCAGCCAATCTTTACAAAAACATGGTCAAGCATCTGAAGGTCAGAAAAGTAATTCAGCTAAAATCATATACACCAGACACTCAAATCCAGTTAAATACTTCTGGGTCAAACTTTTGAGATTCGATGAAATGTGGTTTTCACAAAGTACTGGAGCTTAAAAATAAGTATTCAAATGACATTAAATTGTTAATGGGCATCCAGGTGAGAAAATAATGAAGTCATGTGAATTTTAATCCTGATAGATATTTTATAGGGCTATCAGTCTAACTCCAGAAAGGTCATCTGACTTGACTGAAGTCATACAACTAGTTGGAGTAGAGGCCAAACCAGAACTCCAGAGATTACAGAGGACAGGGTGTGGAATGTATCTGAGTTTATGAAGCACTCAATGTTAATCTTCAAAAAAGGCAACAATCTCCAATTGTATACAAGGCGTATCAGACACACATTTAGTTATATGTGCACAGATCAAAAACATAAGCTAAACAAACAAAAAATGAGATAAACCAGGAATAGAAAGATTAATAAGCGAATACTTTTGAGAGCGTTTTTTTTTTAAAGAGAATAAAACAAGAAAACAAGAGGGCAGAACAAAGCAGATCAGAACAGAACATAGGCAACACAGCACTTTACAATAAGACAATCGGACATTAACAGTAGCTACCATAGTATCTCTTTCTCTGCTATAGTTCAGCATAGTTTCAAATGAGTGTGTTCTTGAAGCCAGCTTCCATGAAGTGCTTTATGGATTATTTCACATAATTTTTATTATAATCCATAGTATTATTATCAGTCCTATTTCAGCAAAAAAGATACTGAGACATGGAGATGTTGATTAACCTCCCCAAGGTCACACAGTGGTATCCAGACAGACAGCATATATAGAAACAGTCCATACTGCAAGGCAGCTTGTAAGAAATTACAAAAGTAGACAACACTACGATGGTACAGGTGTTCAGAACTAGCATATATGTTCTTTGGTAATTAACAGATGACAAATGCAAAACTCTTCTCAACTGTTGAGATTTTTTCTCCTTTTCTCTTTTTTCTCTCTAGAAATTAAACCAGGACTTGCCCATGCTGAACCCATGCCTCAGTCATCCCCGAGTGTTTCCTGACATGCATTTTTGCTTACAGTGCATCCTAACTAAAGAATGGGGCTCAACTTGACACTTGCAACGTTACCAAGTAAGCCATGGAAAAAGAAACAAAGAAAACCTTACTCTATCAATGACTTATTTACACTGCCTGACAATCTTTCTATTTTAATGCTCACCAAAAAAAAAAAAAAAACACTTTTAAAGATCAGCATTTATCCTTGTTTTTTATTAGGTACAAAGTAGCAAATACAAAGCCAGGCGTGGCGGCACACATCTATAATCCCAGCACTCGGGAGGCTGAGGCAGGAGAATCACAGCAAGTTCAAGACCAATCTGAACTACATACATACTACCTCAAAACCCAACAAAAACAAGCAAATATGAAGGATGGCAAAGCCACCATCTCACCTCTAAAATGACTAGTATTAAATTAATACCACTGGAGATTTTCAAACACGAAGTAAAATGCATATTATTCTGAAGAGTCAATAGTCTAAGACAAGGTTCACTGAGAATACTAAGGAGACAAAAGACAACATCTACCTGCTCTACTGGGTAACTATTGAGCAAATGATTGTACGATGGCTGCTGAGCCGTGGCAGTGACACCCTGTAATTTATATGACTTTATTATTTCATTCCGACCTGGCAGGTAGAGCAGTAACGTAAGTTGATACTTTCACATTCTGTGCCAAGGACAGACATGTCTCAGTGAGAAACCATGTACATCAGTTTCACCAATGGTAAAAATGCCAAGGCTCTTCACCACTTCTATCACTCACAGTGTGACTATACCAAGACAAACTGTACTAAGACCATTACGTTTTAGAGTAAATAGATCCAACTAAGTACTAGGAACTATAATAAAAGCACTTGCAATCCAGTGAAATATCTATTTTCCACTCCATTTTATAAAGATATTAAGTGACTACACATGCATAATATCCATTCTCTTTTATAAAGATAGTACGTGGCTGAAACAGTATTATTATATAGGACTCTTTGTAATGAAGGAAATTCTCCCTCTCTGCACTGGCCAATACGGTAGCTACACGCAATTAGAAATTTGAATATGGCTACTCTTGGAGAGAAACTGAACTTTTTTTGTGCTTAATCGTAATGCAAAATTCAACAGAATATCACACGTAGCTAATGCAACATCTGGCTATGAATTGTATGCATTCTTTCTAAAGACACAGGAGTCCATATACATTTCCTCTGCAGAAACAGCCACAGCTCTCTAACCCTCTATCCACATGTGGTATTACCATCATGTGTGGCAAAAATAATTTATTATGGAACTAAAGTTCTATGTGTCATTGTCACTGATAGTCTAAAAAGAGTTGAGGGAAGCTGGGGGGACAGTGCCAAAGGATTCTTTATTCTTTAAACTGCCACCCCACACTAAGCAATATGAGGAATACCATCTTAACAAAGAATATATGAGAAAACAGCCTGCTTGCAGTAAAAACAGCTTCTAATTCTTGATTTGCCAAGCTATTATCATTGAAAACATTCCCCAACTTAGCCAAATTCTTTACACGTGAAGAACATGATACAAATACTCAGTTGAGGAAAGCCATTACGATTTCAATGACCACTGTTCCTGAGTGGAAACATTGAATGGAGAAAGGATTCTTAGCACACTGAAATGTTCTGAAAACTTTGGACCCATTTGGGGCCATACTGGAGAAGAAATGTTGGGAGTAACAGGCAAAAAAAGAACATGACATAGACCTAATTCTAAAAATAAATCAATCATATAAAACTCTCTACATTAAGTCTTGAGCCATTCAGAGTAATACACAGATGACTCATCATGCTCCTTAGGAACTGCTTTTTTCTCTCTACTACCGTATTATTTCACAGAACAACTCATAATAGGCTTTAGTCGCTGATTTGTATAAGCTATATTGTAAATGAAGTGATATTCATGCCTAGGCTTATCCCATTTAAAGTAAGAAGTTCTGTATTCCCACATGTTAATCCCAGACATAAACTAAGGTAGCAAGTACTGTGAGATAACACAATCACTGGACTGTCCTAAAGCCACAAAACAGTTTATAACCACTGTGGGATAAAGCCACTCATACTGGTACATTTTATTTACAAGACACAATATATATACAGGCTTATTCTGAGATCCTGACTTATGGTTTTAATAATAATCATAATTGCTAGGTAAATTATCACTTAATAAGACTGTTGGTTCTTATAATTAAACACTGAAGTATTATAATAACATACTGTACAGACACACAATATTTAAGGAATACTGGAATGGAGGGATGGGGGTCTTCCATCCCACAAGAATATGCAAATAGAACCAAGAGTTGCAATACATCACACCTAGTGCCCTGCAGTTGGTGAGCTATTCTACATGCATTTACAATGGCTTTTGAATATCACTGCACAAGTACTGTTATTGTTTTGAGGCACAACTCTCATTTCAAGAGATTATGGAGTTTCTGTTTTTCAAGCTGTGTTTCTCAGAAGAAACCTTTTATTCTAATTAAAACTTACCTGCTCTCTACTTCCCAGGGAGCCTGTTCTGAGTAGAATGAAAGTGACTGCTAATTTTAACTAGATAAATTAATCCAAGCAGATACTGAAATTCAGTCAAAGCCACACTTCTTCGAAAGCTTTTAATGGTTTTGAGACTGATTTCAATCTCTGGAACAGAAACAGCCAAGACTACCACACATAATAAATCAAACAGGCTTAAATAATATCATTCAAGACAAAATTTGAAACTGGGGGCAGAAATAAATATGGCAGTTCAGTCAGGCGTCTTTAAGCTTAGTAATACTGTAGGCTTTGCAACAGGCTTGTCCAGGTATAAATTACTAGTCTATGTAAGGATATTTAGGCCAGGAAGACCAGTTTTTAAAAACACAGTAAGGAATAAAAGGAAAAGAATTAGAAAGAGGACAAGGCTACTCAGGAAGAACCTGGACTTACATGTCACCTAGCAATTTAAGAACCTGTTTTTGAATTATCATCATCAAAAGTATCTGTCTTGTTCTACTTCTTCAAAGAAGAGTACAAAAACTATAGTAAACTGCTTGTCATGTACAGAAATTATTAGTGAGAAGTAAAAATTATCCTCCTTCAAACTTTATTTCTAAAAGGTGACCTGTAAACTATGTTCAGGTCCAACCTCCACAAAAGCATATAACCCCCCCCCCCAAAAAAAGGTAATCAATGGTAAAGAGATTCGTGGGAGGAAATGCTTTCATGGGGACAATGAGGAAAGCTAGGAGGCTTCAACAGCCTTCCATCCACCTGTGGAAGAGGGAGGCACGGAGGGGAGGAGGAAAGGAGGACAGACAGAGAGAGACAGAGAATATAAATGAATTAAGGTTGAATGGGAAGAGTTATAATGCACTGTAATTTGAAGAGAATTTGAACCAGACTGTTAGGTAGTCTTCCAAGCGGAACACTTCTTCTGCCAGGAACAGGCTTGTCTGGGCTTCCCTGCCATGCGCAGTAATGAGCTGGGAGTGGTCCTGGGGAAATGAGGCATCAGCAAGAAAGTGGAGGTAGATCTGGAGCTTGCTGCAGTAGAGTGGCCTAGCCACTGCACTCCCTGCATTTTCCACAAAAGATCTGAGAGGTCACTTTCACAGCTGCCACGTAAACCAAACGCTCCCAAACTTTTCCACTGATTATGAGACAGAGAAGTAGGGCAGTCATCGTTAATCACATGAACCAAAAGTTCCAAAAACGCAGAAGACCTTTAAAAATTCGTAATAAACATGAGAGGCATGATCCAGACTTGTACATAAGAACAACACAGCAAGCCTGCAATTAATTTAACAAGTTACTTTCCTTTGTAATAAAGTTAAACATTAAGAGTGAAAAAACAAAATCAGCATTTTTCACTGGACTCATAGAAGATACTCAACTATACAAATTATATTTCACTGAAAAATGCACTAGATGATATATAACAGTTCCAGGTAATTATAATCCACAAAACAGGTTATCTGCAGTAATTTCATACCAACCTACAACTTAAATTCTACTAAATTGAAAATGCACCTAAACAAAATGCCAAGTCAGATCAACATTTACTTTGGACTTTGTCTTATTTTAGAAGACACCAGACTTTCTCCCCCCCACACAAACACACGTATTTTATTTGTATTCTTAGCTACAGTTCCTAAAGACGCCTAAGTTAGGGAAGTCATAGACAAAAATTCAAAATGACCACTAATTTTATTCCTTCCCCACTCCTGGTTGCACACCTTAAAACTAAGGTAAAGGGAGTATACCAAAGACTACAGTGAAATAATTACTATATCCTACTTTATTTTCTTGTTACAAGAAATCTCTGTTTTCTGCTCAGGTTTTGTTGGTTCTACAAGGATACCAAACAATGAATTAAAAATCAGGACAACTTTTTTTGACATATTTATTTTCCAAAGGCTGCTCAAGAGAATCAGAAATGTGACTTTTTAGTCGAGGGGCCTTGGTGTGGGGAAAGGGGAGGCCACTTTCACTTGTTGAGGAAATCTTCAAACTCATTCAAAATAACAACAGTTCAGCTGGAAGCCTGGTGGGCTGTGGGCCATGCAAACCCAGCACTGAAGTACTGTCTCTCCACTTCTGCAGATAATGAGCTGCCCAGCCCAGCAAGTCCAACTCCAAACAACACAACAGACGGACCCGGAAAAAACATCACCCTTCACAATGAGTTTGACACTATCGTCTTGCCTGTGCTTTACCTCATTCTATTTGTAGCAAGCATCTTGCTGAATGGCCTAGCAGTGTGGATCTTCTTCCATATTAGGAATAAAACCAGCTTCATATTTTATCTCAAAAACATAGTGGTGGCCGACCTTATCATGACGCTGACATTTCCATTTCGAATAGTCCATGACGCAGGATTTGGACCTTGGTTCTTCAAGTCAATCCTATGCAGATACACTTCCGTTTTGTTTTATGCAAACATGTATACTTCCATTGTGTTTCTTGGGCTGATAAGCATCGATCGCTATCTGAAGGTAGTAAAGCCATTTGGGGACTCACGCATGTACAGCATAACCTTTACAAAGGTTTTATCGGTTTGTGTTTGGGTGATCATGGCTGTTCTGTCCCTGCCAAACATCATCCTGACAAACGGCCAACCAACCAGGGAAAATATTCATGACTGCATGAAACTTAAAAGCCCTTTGGGAGTTACATGGCATAAGGCAGTCAGCTATGTGAACAGCTGCTTATTCGTGGTTGTGTTGGTGATTCTGATTGGATGTTACATAGCCATATCCAGGTACATCCACAAGTCCAGCCGGCAATTCATAAGTCAGTCAAGCCGAAAGCGAAAACATAACCAGAGCATCAGAGTGGTTGTGGCTGTGTTTTTTACCTGTTTTTTACCATATCACTTGTGCAGAATTCCTTTTACTTTTAGTTACTTGGACAGGCTACTAGATGAATCTGCACACAAAATCCTCTATTACTGCAAAGAAATGACACTTTTTTTGTCTGCATGCAATGTGTGTCTGGATCCAATAATTTACTTTTTCATGTGTAGGTCATTTTCAAGAAGATTATTCAAGAAATCAAATATTAGGACCAGGAGTGAAAGCATCAGATCACTGCAGAGTGTCAGAAGATCAGAAGTCCGCATATATTATGACTATACTGATGTGTAGGGATTAGAAACCATGGGAGTCTCTTGTTTGTTGGAATTAATATGTACAAAGTGTAAATAAATAATATTTTAGAAAAATGATTAGCAAAATATTCTTTCCTATAAGCCATACTCAATCTTTAATAAGGATATCATTAATGTAAAAATATAAATGTAAAGTGAATAACAGAATCCATTAAGTCAAACAGCCTAGGAGTGGATAGGCTCTAGGGTACACGCCTGAGGTGCTACTCAGGAGGCTGAGGCAGGGAAGGACCACATGTGAGGGCCCAAGTTCAATCCATAGTATCGCCACCCTCAAAAAAAGTTTAAGTGTAGCCTTTTAAATCTTACACTATCAAGCCATGTTCTTTTTCAAAACCATCAGCTGTGTGAGCACTCATGAAAAGCCTGATTTGCTCCTCACACTAAAAGCAAAACATTAACCTAGGAAAAATGTATGCTTGATGACTAACAGAGGACATTCCAGGCAACACACAGGTACATATAAAATACACACACACAACACAGTACAGTATTTCATTTGCACTCACGTAACCTGTCTAGAGAAGTCTAAATGCAAGTGAGTAATGGTGAGGGTGTAAAAATAACCTAGTACAAAAATGATCACCACAGTCAGGTGTAGAAATGGCCTTCAAGGGTAGGAACAAGATTACAGGAATCGGATTCAAGGATGGTACTCCACAGTGTCTACTGGGCAAGTCAGTTTTAGCAGAGGTGATGGTGGCAAAGGGGCTAAAACATCTATCTGACAATTCACATCAAAATGTTCAACTCTCTCCAACCATGTGCTTTAAAGACAGACATGTTTTTAGACCAACTCATGAGAAAAGGTCTTTGAAAGGTTAATCCTTCCTCCCTATCCTGAGAAGGTCCGGGATGAGCCACAGCTCCTCTAGGCAGCACCCGGCCTGGAAAACACCCCAAGAACAACCTGGCCAATCTCTCCATCCCTTGCTTCTCTCCCATACCACAGCTCCCACTTACACATTTTAACAGCCACAATCTTCACTATGGTACTTACGGGTATTGCTGGACACACAGCCTTTCTGGAACCTCAAGATTAAGGGACTCCCTCTTTCGCAGCACACACGGACTCCACACAGTGCTCTGGGACTTCTAAAATGCCTCAACCCCAGACCTCAGCTAACCCTCTGACTCAGGCCTCAGTTCTAAGAGGTATTTACAATATTTTAAAATTCATTTCAGTGTTTCAAAAACTGGATTGCTGTAGAGCTTTTCAGCACATTTAATGTCATGGTAGTTTTATTTTTGTGAAATGGTATTACTAAATTAATGGAACACCTTACAACACTGACATAGAAAAAATAAGGTATTGCCCTATTCACTTAATGAAACCACTCAAAGTCACATTGCTTATATTTTACATAAACTTCCACACTGTGTAACAAAAATTTGTAAAGGTCAACAAGAAAACCATTTATAGGAGTAAAATAGCAACAATAGGAGTACTACAAAAATATGGCACTCATGCCAAAAAACAAAGCACAAATATTTCAGTAAGTGTGAAAAAACAAAAAATTTCATTTGTTTTTTAAAACTAATTGATCATTTGAAAAAAATATCAAACAGGGAACATAAAATTTCTTACAACTTTTGGGTTATATGCATTCAGAAGCCCTTATCCAAAATGCCTGGGACCAGAATTGTTCCAGACTTGGGATGTTTTTAGGATTTTGAAATATTTTCACACATCTAATGAGTTACTTTAGGAATATTCCCAAGTCTAAACACAAAATTGATATTGTTTCATATACACCTTTTACATATACTGTGAAGTTAATATTATGCAACTTTTTTAGTGTGTCTATGACTTGACTCTGTTCTGTTATGAGATTAGGTGCAGAATTTCAAGTTCTGGCATCTTGTCAGATTTCTGAGCACTGCAGGTTCCAGATTTTTGGATTAAAAATGTTTAACATACAGTCAATATTTCAAGGCCTTCTCACAGAGTAATAAATACTTATTAGTTTTTTCATTCAGAAGAGAAATACTCAGAGAATTTCCACAGAGAAATTTTAGCACTCTTCACTAAACTTGTATTCAAAGAAACTGATCTTACAGAAAATCTTCTAACTTGTGTATTTCTGAGTATGCTGTAACTATCAAACCACTTCATTAATACTTAATTCTCATTTCCAAATACTATGCCCATACTTCTCAGCTAAAGTTTCACAGGAGTAGTATATAAGAAAATGTACAAATATAGCTTAAGCACTCAAGGCAAAATATGTGTGTGCACACCGTAGAGTTCAGCTTTAACATAAAGATGTTTAAAACTCACCAGAAGAAACATGATATACTAAGGAAAATATAACAATATAAAGCTGGGACTCTAAAAAAATTTGTAAAGAATTTTTTTCCTTAACTAGCCATTACTAAAAGCCAACAAATTGAATATTTCTGAGGCATACTATCATGTAAAAAACACACTCATATCAGAATGATACAAAAAAATCTTTGGATATTGTTGTTTTCCTAAGATCAAACATTTTAAAATTTACTCATAATACAAGCATCTAGTAGATGCAGATTTAGCCTACTCCCTAGCCATCAGGCACCATCTAGTGGCAAAATTCATAGAACAGGTGAAGAACATAATCTTGCATCCTATTTATTATACCGGGTGACTAAGACTGCAAAGCCCTTTGCCAAGTTTTACAAAATTTTCATACTCTTATTATTTTCTACGTTTGAGTTACTTTTCAACATTTTATTTTTTTTGCTTTCAAAGTCATCAGAGACATTCAGCTCCTCTATTGTGACACTCCTTGCCAGCACCCCTTTCTCTAGAACATCTCACCCTGTCATAGCTTTCTACAATTTATGCCTGTATGTCTGCCCTTGCTAAGTTCCTCTGGCTGCACAGCTAGAGACTCACTTTTCCCACAGCCAGCAGATGTTTTTCCCGCATTTCCATTTTTAAATTTCACTTCCTACATGGTTACTTTTCATTTCTTTGATACATATTCATGTTTGTTGGTCAGCTCTCTCAATTTGTTTTTAAAAAATGGCACAGTGTTGTCACTGGCAAACGAAAAAGAAACACAACTACCATTATATCTTGCTTTTTTCCTGCTCCTTCCCAGCCCCGCAGAGCCCCTTTTCTTATACTTTTAATATTGACTGGTTATCATCTAGTAAAATAAAAATAGCTCACTGTATTGGGCACTTCCTAAATACCAGGCATCACTGTCCTGTACAACCCAATTAATGCCCACAACCATCTCCTGAGGAAGCACTAGCATTACACCCAACTGGAGATAAAGAAGTAATTTCCTTCAGGCCAAAGTTACTAAACTTTACTGGTGGGATTAATCTGGGCTGAAAAACCTCAAGCTCTAACCACAGCTCAATACTGAGATGAAATGTATTTTTCAAGTTTCACCAATAATTACCAAAAGCCTGGCTAGTTATTTATGTTTCCAAATTCTGTCCACACAAATAAATTACATCAACACTTGTAGGGCTTGGGGTAAAGCTGGAACACGATCTCAACCAGAGCCTCCACATGTTATGTCATAAATAATGCAAATAATACGGTACTCTGTGTATTAAACCAATTGATCATATTTTGTCATTTTATTCCCTTGCAACTGCAATGCAAGTAATTTTGTCAAAACCCAGATTTTTTTTTTAAAGTGAAAGTATCACTTACCAGGCTGGCACATTAGGTGTGAATTGGGACAGTGCAGGCACACAAACACAGTCACAACACACATGTAAATACATTTCTACATCAGGACTGCATTACTCAGTAATGCAGGGACAAGAAAAAACAGCTCAATGAATCCAGGCATTTTATCAGTGAGAACCCACACTGTGACTCATCTTCCCTCCAACTCATACACACTGTGAACCCCTGGATGCCAGGTGAGCAGCTATGTAACAAAAATCTCTAATAGATACACCCTAGGAGCATGGATAAATGGTTTTCTGAGTTACTGCCTGATGCTTCTAATTTTGTTTAATTCCAAAAGAAAGGACACAGCCTACCATTTGCCTTTATTTCCTGCAGGAATGCATACTCTAAATCCTAATTTACATTCTTTTTCTCCTCTAAAGTAAAGCCATCACAAATCTTTCTTAATACTGTTAACTTTACATCCAAAATTTATGTGCAGTAAGATTTCAAAATATCTTTAGAGATGGAGGCTGCATTTGCTCTTTCATGGCATGGCTCCACACAAGAAGACAACTGTAACAGGCTGTTCAGGAAGCTTGGCCAGAGGGTTAGATTACCACCGCCCTCAGGAAGTCTGGCTCTCCTGGTACCTGAGCTAATTTAAATAGAACACAGGTTCTGAATCAATCAGCCAGTCGTGATGCACGCCATACAAGTCTAAATTTTGACTCACTGTCAATATTAACCAAAATCCATTCCTTCTGAAAGCCATACAAGTGTGGCCACACATCCTTACACAACTTACCTCTCTTGGCTCTTTCCTGCTGTTACTGTATCTTAAACTGGGTAATTTAAAAACACAAGAAATGTACCCCTAACAATCTGAAGGTTGGGAATTCTAAGATCAAGGCTCAAGCAGATTCACTGCTTGATTGAGCCTCACCCTAATGAGGGTCTGTTCCTCACAGATGGCATTGTATATGTCTTCACATGGCAGGGAAGAAAAGGGAGGAACTACACTCTCTGGGGTCTCATTCGAAAAGGCACAAATCCCATTTATGAGGGCCTTACCATATAACCCTATCACTTGCCCAGGCCTACAATACCAACACATCAGAAATCAGACCTGAGCGTTTGCATTGAGGACGTACACAAACACTCATACATCTTGCTACTTTGCTCAGCTACTGCCATCTCATGATGACTGAGAATCATACAAGCTGAACAAAGCACAGGTGCTCCATGAATGGCCTATATAAGACCAAATACAGAAATTCAGCCTCAGGTTCTATCATCTGATTAAACTAGTCCATACAAAAGAGAGCAAAAATAATTACTGTGCTCAAATTATTAACTGAAGAGATATGCAACTGTCTACAGCATTAATTGCCTAAAAACACAAACGATTTCTCAGTCAAGCTACCAAGGAAAATTAAAATTTCTAAGGATAACTACACAACCCTCACACAATCTATAATCACGAATATGTACACTCAGCTAGTATCAGTTTGCTGGGTGGAAAAGAAGACTGTTTCCACACAATTTCAGGTGTACCTGGAGCTTTGGATAAACACACATGTACACATACACACAAACACCCCTGCATGTCTTCAACACAGCACTTCCTCTGACTGCAGTCAACTGTCAGTTGAGCCCCTTAAAGTTTCAACACCACAAACCCTCCCCCCAACCCTGCTGAGCCCTGAGCCTCCCACAGATGCAGCACGCAGCAGGAGCAAGCAGCCTCTGGGGCACAGCAGGGCTCTGAGGAAGTTTATCTGAGGTGTATTTCCCCACATCCGTAGGTCTCAGGGCAGCTCAAACCTCTTGGTGACTTCTCACAACTCAGTTCCATAACTTTGTCTTTCTACTGCGTGAAAAGCTGAGCAGTGGGGAGTGTTAAGAAAATAAACTGTCTTATAAAGCAATATATCATCCCCTGACCTATGTGTCCCAGGGTGAGCCATTAAATATGGAGGACTTTGGATACCTAAAATGCCCAGGTAAGAGTGATGAAGCAATTTCCTGTTCCTAGGATATACACAGTGGTTACTGCTTTCAGATTAATTCTATCCTCACATTTACAGAACCAGAAGGACAGTCACAATCTCAATATTTTGGCAACATTATTCACTCCACAAACACTCTGAGTATCTGTGACAGTAGTGGACAGTGGAAATACCAAAGCAAAGAGCCACTTAAGGCATGATATAAAAACACAGCCCACTCTGAAAGAGGATGAGCACCACACCAAGGCATCAGGGACGTTTCCAAAGATGGCACTAACTGAGGTGCCATCTGAGGACAGATGCACTCAGAATTACTGCAGTGAGAAACGTCTCACACCTAAAGGTAAATAAAACACAAAATGCCCCCTTCTGCTTTCTCAGTATCTTTCAAAAAAAAAAATCATACAGAAAACAGGAATTACATGCATGGAAATGTTCGTTTTGGGAACAAAATTATAAATTTTGATTCTGCGCTAACACCAACTGAAGTTTATTCCTCTTAAGGATAAAACTCAATCTAATCCTAGCAACACATAGACGTAGATGAGCACATCACTTGGAACTAAAATTTATCTCATGACATTAGGGCCTACAACAAAGTGAAGTTTTATGAACTGTTTATAAGATGTATTAATGTTACACACATCTCATTTTATAAAGTGCTGCTTCCTTCCATATTCCAGAAGGTGGTGATATTGCACCAGACGTCTGTTTCTCCACTGTGATTCTAGGTCAAGGGAAGCACACAATTACCAATGAAGTCCTGGGCCTGTCACTCATTACAAGGGTTTTGACAGCATCTTGCAATGCAGTGGCTTACACCTTGCTTTAATGATATAATTTCTGCCCTCTTCTATACTACTCCAAACCAAATGACATGATTTAATCCTCCATGCAGGGAAGCAATAAAAGGCATGTGCTGCACTCTTACGTTTCCAGCCAGGTTATACTTCTAAAAGCATTATGTTCAATTATGTTACTACAAATCAAAAAATGTGATGGCATATTGAATGATGGATTCCCAGTAGGCCGTTTATGCCCTGCCCCATTCTGTGTCTTTCTGGCCATTATATTTTTCCTCACTCTAGTCTCTTAAGGAGCATTTAGCTGCTCCTATACAACTCTTTTCATGTCAACTTCCAAACTCACTTCCTCTAAATATCATTGCACTTAGTACATTTATTTACATTTTTGTATCAGGCCGTGCACTAAAATCCTTTGTAATCTTACCACAATGAACTTCTCAATGTTCAACGAGATCCAGTCTGTAGTGACACCACCAATAAATAGCTATACCCATGCACACTGCTGTAAAAGACTTAGTGACAGATATTCTTTTAAAAAATTAATTCACTGGAAAATGTTCATTTGTATCTAACTGACCTTCAACAGAGATTGATTCTCAAATTATGAAACATTTAAAAACCTATTAAAAACATAAGAGTAAGGGCTACCTATTTAGGGCTCATATGAGGAAGTGTCCCACAGAGCAAGAGGCAACCAGGCAAAGTGCATGAGCGTGCCTTTCTACTGTTCCAAAAGAGCAACTGGAAAGAAAGCTAGGATAGGGAAGTAGCAAAAATGTTTTTATATTTTTTTATTAGTACTTGTTTGCAGTACATAGTGTTTACACTCCTTGTAAGGAGTTGTCACATGTGAGAACACACTGTCATCTTTTTTCATTCCTTGCCCCCCTACACACCTCTTCCATCTCTTGATCCCCTTCTCATCTGACAAAGACCTATCTCCCTACTTCTATTATTTATTTTTACTTTACTCTTTATAATTTGGGCTTTCCATATAAAAGAAACCATGCAATACTTAGGCTTGTGTGTCTAGTTTATTTCACTTAACATTACGGTCTCAAGGTGCATCTATTTTGCTACAATTGGGTCACCATTTTGAAATGCACAATGTTAAGAATCATACGAAGTTGAATTTTTGAGTAAAGAACAAAATATGGCATGACGTAAAAAGCTGGCTTTTAGAAGCAGTTGCTGAAGGCTGGGTAGAAGATGACTGGAAACAATAACAGACATATTTTTGGACTACATGTGTTAAACTCTATTTGTAGTACAAATACACAAGGGATATTTATAGATAACCAGTCCTATCGTTCACAAGGCAAGGATCCTGGCTGGAACAGTACAGGAGAAAGGAACTGTGCAAGCAGGTCAGGTGGGAGGGGTGTGGTAGTCCTTCCAGGGCTCTGGGGAGAGTTCCGAGAAAAAATGACCCAGGATGAAATCCCACAGTACTTTAATGTCAAGATTCCACAAAAGGAAATGGAAACATTCAGCAGAAACCAAAACACCATCGACCAAGAGAAAACAAGGATTGAGTATTTTGGCTTTTTCCTTTTATTTACTAACTTTTCAACAGCAAGGCTCTTGGGAACAGGACCATGACCACTTTTATGTCATTGTAATTGCTGGGGGGGGGGGGTTTGTTTTTGTTTTGTTTTGTTTTTTTAACCAATTTCACATTATGCCTGGTGTCTAGTATTGAATAAAGGTAAGTTACAATGGTACCTCAGCTCACAAACTTCATTCTTTTCACAATTCTGGTTACAAACTAAATTGAACAAGAACTAAATCAATTTTCCCCAGAAGGTCAACACCAAAGCTAAATGTGTAGTGAGTTGGACAAATGCAACAGACTAGAAAGGAAGGCATCTGCCTGAAAAAGTTCTTCAAGGTGTATGAAACGAGGGCTCAAAACAGGGAAGTGAGGGTGCTCACTCCTGGCCACAGCTGTAAATTACTTGGATACTTATGAAGCTCTCAGTTCCTCGTGGATATTTACACATTCATCTTTCCCCATACCAGGGCAAGGGTACCCTTAACCACTGGGTCTACCACATGCTTTAGGGTTCTTTAATCATTATCACTGGCATCCTTCATCTGCTGGGCATCACTTTCTCTATTTTTCTCACATCAAATGAAAATTTCATGTGTGAAAGTAAAATAATCTGCAATTTTTAATGAGAAAATGCATTTTTCCTATGTTCCAACAAAGAATGCCCTAGTATAGTGATGGTGAACCTTTCAGAGCTTTCCACCTGGGTCATTTTTTCTCAGAAATCTCCCCAGAGCAAACCACCTGCTGCAGCACGCATGCCACAGGCTTGCCACCACTGCCCCAGTGTTTCTGTTTTCGGATGTCTAACACACTGAACAGCACTCATGGTTCATCTAGTCAGAAACACGAGTTAACTGCCTGGATTACAGTGGATCATCTAACGATGAGGGACTGCTGGACCCTGGTAAGCTTTAAGCGCCCTCTGACTTCCTAGATAGGCACTAGCTCTGCAATGTTCCTTAGTCCCTCGATCCCCAAGTATTTTACACAAAACTATGTCTTTTGGGCCACCTGCAGGGGTGGACCTTGGATTTCATAATTAAAACAAAAAGCCAGCAGCTCCAGTCAAAAAAGCCAGACTCAGTAGTTTTATTTGCAGTAAGGGTTAAAGGCAAGAAGCACAAGAGAGCACTGAAACAGCTAACACGTTTCCAAGACTGTCAGAGTAAACAGTGTCTCCTGCAATAAATCAGGGAGTCCTGAGAGCTGCAGTTTAAAGACTTAATACCAAACTTATACTTAATCAGTAAAATGTTTTACATCAGGAAAACTCTCCAATGTGACCTGGTAATAACACAACCCTAATGGTTCCTCCTTACATCTACTCCTCCTTAAGTCTATTTACCCATCAGATCTTGCTGCAGCTGACGCTAACAGCCCTCTGAACACACTGATGCTATCAGCTCCTAAGCTGAAGCAGTCACCAGAACAACTGGTTCCCAGAGATGTCTGGAGAATCATGCCTCTAGCAGTTAAATGGAGAGCTGCCCTTGAGCAGCTTTAAGACCCTTTGCCTCTGCCTGGAGATCAACAGTGATTAATTAAGTGTGCAAGTGAGACACAAAACATGAAAACGAACCTAATGAGTTTAAGAATATGGGTGCACTTTAGTTGTTACCCCCACCTCCTGGGTCCAGAGCACTATCTACTAGGTAAATGCATAAAGAGTGTCCACAATAATGCTTGGCGTGCCCTGACAGTAGCTATGGACTAATATAATTGCAAACATACAAAAGTTTACTTAACAGCACACTTCAGACTGAACCTGATAGCTCATAACTTGTCAATGAACAATCTGAGTGAACACACTTGAAAAGTAGAAGGCTCAAAGGGTTTTATCTCCGGGTTCCACATTCAAAGATTCACCAACCACTGATCAAAAATATTCAAAAAAGAAGTCACATCTCCACTGAACATGTACAGATATTCTCCAAGTAATAAATAACACTTACACAGCATTTATACTGTATTAGGTACTGCAGGTACTCTACAGATATTTTCAAATATACATGAGTATTTGTGCAAGTTATATGCAAACCTATACCTCTGTACACAAAGGACTTGAGCACCTATGAATTTTGGTGCCTGAGAAGGTTCCTGGAATCATCCATCTATGGTATCGAGGGGTTGTGATTGATTGAGAAGGATAGAGAACATGAAATTATAATACAGAGTTTAAAATAAACCAAAATTAGGAAGACCTGCAGGATGGCAACATACACAGCACAAACTTAGCCCAGTATTACTATGTAAAGAGTTTATCTGAAGTCCCACTCGTGATCGCTTTGTCAGTACTGTTCAAATTTGAAAAATTAATGTGGAAAACACCAAGCTCACAACAGCTGTTTACTAGCACATGTGATTAATAATGTTAAAATTCTTCCTTACTCAAATGTGAACTGTACATTTCCAGGTAGTCGCAGTCCCCACCCATCTTTGGACTGCTGCAGTGCAGCTTCAGACTATCTGCTCATAGAGGGTGTTTCAGAGAAGACCATGTCTTGCTCTCCAAAACCTTCATGTTGAATTTGATGATAGCAAAATTTAGAAAAGAAAATCTATTTAAATCATTGGCTGTTCATTCACTGGGTAATGTGCATATATAGGCAAGAATAGTAGAAAATTAAAAATAAACAAAACACAAAACAAGCCATGCTATTTTTGTAATTACTGAAGGAAAGGAACCAGTGCAGGGGCCAGCCTGACACCCACACAGATCAAACTGTCTTCCTCGTTTCTACTCCCCAGCCTCCAACAAGCTCTCACTGTCAAATGCAGCGGAGTTTCAGCCCACCCATTATCTCGTGGTTTCTGTTAAGTTCCTGATTTTCATCTGTTCCTAAAGAGAAGCAAGAAGTCTGTGTTCAAGGGTTCCTACACAGCCTACCTTGAGACATATGCTGAAATGAGTGCTGTCTGACTTGAAGAGAGAGAAGGTAAAGAAAAGGAGGTAAGGAGACAGCTGGTCTGGGAAATAATTTGAGCATGTACATGAATGGAAAAGAGGTGTTCTGAGCTGGGAAGTAAGTAACAATGCTGGGTAACACCAAATGATTACAATTCACATTTGTTTCAGTCAATTATTTTTTGTTTGTGAACTATGATTGGCTGGTATGTTAATAGACTTGAATACACTCACTTTGGGATTCAAACCTGAAATACTTTCGTTAATCATTATTTGTGAGTCCCAATTGCAGCTGTCAAAGATATCTCTAATGAATAGATGTCAAAGCAAATGTTTAAAAATTATTCATTCAGGATAAACATGTCAAATGTTTGTAAATGGATATCCAAACTACTTCTCAAAACTACAAAATTAGTTATTGCCAATATTATTTCTAAATCACTGTGAATGATTTTGTTTGTAATTGCATGTGTATACGGATATACAGTTGTGTCTTTTATACACACTTTATAGTACAAGCTTTTCTCATTGTTATTAATGAAAAGGCAGACCCTACCAGCACCTATTAACATGCTCACTTGCCTTAGAAAGGATTACAAGCCAAAAATATCTCCCCTGTGTATAGCAAAAACTGAAGTTGATATGCTACTTAGTCTATCAGGTAAATTACTTAATATACTATAATTACTTAAAATACTATAAATTGTGAGGGAATTATAGCACAGACTATACTGGGAGCATATTCAACTGATCCAATGCAATCTATATAGTGTATGTATATTTTAAGTAAGTAAAATTAATTTTATGGAGAAAGTGAATCAAAGATCACACTGGGAAAAAAAATCACAGTTTATACGTTCATCTTTTTAAAGCATCAACATGAAAATCAATTTTAGTAATAAAAATCCTAGTAAAGTTTAAAAATAGAAAATTCACTATAAATATAAAAACACATTTTAGGATTTGTCAACATGCAAAATAAAACTTACAAATAAATATATGCATATTCATATATTTATTTTTTTTCTCTGACTTTTACCCAAAGTGTGTGTACATAAATACTAAACATTTTTACAACCTAGAAATTTTAAATACTATCCTAAAAATGTTATTCGGGGTGGAAGTAGCTGCGGAAGATTGAAGGGATCTAAAGATGCAGTGATTAGTGACTGATCTGAGCACACACAATTACACACTGGTATATACACGTGTACTATGATGTGACAGCTGCTGTACCTAAATGAAGAGGAAATGGAAAGTAGCAAGGTACTCAGACTGTGAAGACCCAGAAAAGGGAAGTGCACAAAATGTGGGGAAAGTAAACTTCAGACTGAGGCAGGACTGACTAAATATTATCATGGGCTTTTCACACTTGAGCAAACAAGTACTGATGGTGCGACTATCCTGAACGAAGCTGAACACACCAGAAGCTGAACCCCCTAGCACCCAAGGACACTTGTTCTCCATTCACTGCACCCACAAGACCTCTGGCAGCCCATCCTCACCCTCACTACACTTGCTACACTTGCTCCCTGCCCTCTGTCCCCTGTCATCAGTCACCAATCACTGCATCTTTTGATCCCTTCACTCTTCTGCAGCTACTTCCACCCCGAATAACATTTTTAGGATAGTATTTAAAATATCTAGGTTGTAAAAATGCTCAGTATTATGTACACACTTTGGGTAAAAGTCAGAGTAAAAAATAATACTGATGGCATTTTAAAACAGAATACAAGGAAGGAGGGATTCAGGAGCAGAGGGGAAGCCTCTTAAAAGACAACTTTTAGGGTTACAGGCAACACATTTAACAAAGCTAACAGTTAAACCAGGCAATGAAATACTAAGTAACCATCCCTCTAAGAGGCAGTCTACCAACGCCTCCCTGTGCCTTGTGCCTACTTCCTGATCTATAAAATAGTGCTGCAAGAGTTCAATCACGTGACATTAGAGAAGTCATTAACAAAATATCAGAAGCATTCAGTAAATGAAGACTGGCATCACTGTTTTTCATCAGACTAACTTCCTTAACACAAATGTACATGAATTACATAGGAAATGTCTAGAAGACATAATTCAGAGATTCCAATACCTATGCAGAACAAAAGACTTATACAATTATTTAGCTATAATTTTATCTTTCAAATTTTAGCCCTGGTGAGAATCACCTGAGGTTTATTAGAAATCATATCCTTGGGCTCTACCCGTCAGAGTTTCGATTCAGTCAATCTAGATCTTAAAAATTTGCCCTTCTGCTGGGCATGATAATATAGTGCACAACTATAATCCCAGCACTGAGGAGGCTGAGGCAGTATGACTCTTGTAAGTTCAAGGGCCAGCCTGGGGTACAAAGTGAGTTCAAGTCCAGCCTTAAACTACATACCAAGATCCTGTTACAAAAAATCAAAGGGAAAAGAATGCTTTTGTTTGCACTTCTAATCAATTTCCTGGTGACGTTATTGTTAGTCATCTGACGTCCACACTTTGAGAACCACTTACTGCCAGGTGACTCTCACATTCATATCTGCCTTACTAATAAAACTGTCCCCAACTTTCCTATGCAATCTAATTAGTGAGCAAAATAATGTTTAAAAAGCAAAAATGTCATTATTATTACTCATTATTAAATTAACTTTAATTAATTATGCTTTACATTAGTTTTTTTACCAAGAAAGAGGGAGAGAGGGAAGGGAGGAGATCTGGACACTTCCTATAGACCTAAGGTGCTTAAGAAATCAAATGTGGACAGAAGGGAAAAACCACCCCTCACCCCCTAAGATGGTCACTCAACCAAATGCTTCTAGAGTGAATTTAGATCTTGAGGTTTTACCACTCCCAAAGCTTTAATCTGAGAGCCCAAGTCAGGATTACTACATTCTCCTACAGCATTTTCTTCAAAGTTCAGGAACAAGTGAGCTGCCTGAGCCTCTCATGATAAGCATCACTAGACTACCAAGAACAGAACAGTCCAGGGCTATGGGTGATGCCACTACAAAAATATTCTGCCATCTTCTTCACAGGCATCTTTACTTTGAGAAGACAAGCTAGTGCTAGTAAACAGACAAGAAGAGTTTACTTTAGCTAGAAACTGTATCACCAGGCAAGAGTGCCAAGTGTGTTTAGGTAGAGTTCTCAAAATGTAGGCTTCACTTTACTAGGGAACTCGGTAAACATGCAAATCTTGAACCAAGACCTAATCAATCAGCACTCTGCGAGTACAGCTCATCAATCTGTGTTTAATAAACCATTCTGGTGATTTTGCTGTATACTCAATTTTGAGCTCCACTTCGGAATGACCCTACATTTTAGACAGCTCCAGTTTTTAGCTAGTGTCTGGGCCAATCTATACCTAGTGGCTCCTTTTTCTTTCAGAAACTTCCCGGTCTACACTAGACACTATTAAGGGATTTCATTGGTTAAATACGATCTATCGCCTAGGATTTCAAATTAGCTTCAAATCTGCTGCCACATGCTGGTACCACATCCACAAACCCTAGTGAATGCAAAAGGATCCACGGCCTGGTAAGAATCCGGGCAGCACAGATAACAGACTTTTTACAAAAAGGACCCAACACCAACCTATGCAGATGGAATCCAGTTTAAATTCCCAGCTTTCTGCGTAGCATGAGGGATCAAATTTCCTCCATCATATCTTTAAAATTACCCTTACTGAATCTCTGGCTCCACTTGTAGAGAGTTTTCCTTCCCCGGTTAACATGTTAAAGAAGGATAAATGTAGTAAAAATGTGTTCTTATTATTATAGAGTACTCAATAGACCATACTAATTCATAGGAAAATCAAGTTTACCATGAAGCTTGCTTCTCAATTCCCCCAATCCAACACCCAAATGAAATATTGTTTGTGTGATTCTGGATCTGACAGATTTTAACTTCCTTTGAAATCTCTGTCTTTATTGAGCCTGAATTAAATTTCTGGGCTTTTATTCCTAACTGAAGTTTCCCATCTGTTGTTTCTGAAAAGCATCAAAGGATCCTGTTTTGATCATCTTTCAGATAAGAAAACTGCCAGAGAAGGCTGATGGTTTTATGCCCAATTACAGAGCATCTGTTGCTGAAGTTCAGATATCAAAGAAAACAGATAAATACCAGCTATATGGCTTCTGAGCCTTGGCCAGAGGGGACCCATATACTTGGGATTAGCTGCCTGGAAGAAGAATCTTATCCTCAATTTCCCGGGATCACAGCATACTTATTTCTATTATCATTCAGAGCCACTGGACTCTAGGAGTGATTTATACAAAGTACACTTGAAATGTGCCCAGTTTTTCTTTTATAGTGGGAAAGACACCTAGCTGGAAAGGACTCACCTATTTCTGAATGGATCTTCCCAGGCAGTCCAGCCCTAAGGTCAAACCTAAGCAAGACAGCTCAAAAGATGGAAAGAACGTATCCAATCTATTTAAAAAATAAAAAGATGGATAGAATCCCCTTTCCACTCTAAGAGTATTTTAGTCCTTAATTCATTCAACAAACACTGATTTTTCATTATATGGCAGCCATGATTCTAGATGCTGGGGATACCTTACATGAAGCAAAAACCCTGACCTTTTGGAGCTGATAGTCTAATAGTAAAACAGACACCATTTCTCTTTCTTCCCTTGGAATGGATAGGTAGTGATCAATCTTTGGGCATTTTATAACTTAATTAATTCAAACCTTATTAGAAGCCAACCAACATTTACTGACTTCTCCCAAATGCCTAAGCCAACCCTGCTAAGAGCTGATAACCCTGTGTGTAATGATGACAAAAACAAAATATAGACAATTAACACTCAGTTCAGTTAAATATCCTAGAAACTGAGCCTCTACCCTACGAGTTCCCAGGCTCCCACCCCCTGAAACTGCTGCCTAGGTTTCGTATCATTTCACAGCCTCTTTCCCCACTATAAATACACCTATGAACACCAGCTTTACAGCTCTACAGACATGAAAAAGGAGGTGGAAGCATTAAGATTAAAAAAATAAAAACTAAAACCAGCTGTGTTACCACTGAATCTGCGAGAAGCTTTCACACAGCAGCTGCCCTCGTAACAGGTGCTACTGAACCTGTTCACTAAAACCATGGGCTAGTTAACCAAAGCACAGATTAATTGACCAAAACACAGGTTAGGTAGGAAGCGTATTTAGAAAAGAATAAATATTCCCTCAAATACATTATTTTACCTTAAAAATACACACTGTGCTCTTACTGCCTAACCTTGAGAAACACTGTGGCAAAGCTTTTTTTCTGAGATGGTTCAAATGGTTAGAGCTGTGTACTGATTTTTCTTCATAAGCCACAAATACAGCCACAGTGTCAGTGAAGTCGTTTCTCAGTTTTCAAGTCACATGAGAATCTTAAAATACTCAAGAAACTACATGAATAAAAAAACTCAAACCTAGACCTAGACTTCTACCCTCAGGAAAAAAATATAGATGGCCTTAATCCAGTAACAGTGAAGTTTCTCAATGAATGTCTTATAGAAACATGGAAATAAGAAAAGTAAAAAAATAAACTAAACATGCTGTTAAGAATCTGCTAGAGCCTGAAGATTGTATCTAAAGTCACTCATACTCATTTAGGAAAAGGGAAATACTCTCCTCTCTCTAAAAGAAGCAACCAGTCCTTGTATATACAAAACCAAGGGACACAACATAATAATAATAAAAAGAATCTTGGCATTTGAAAATCTCTGATTTCAAATCTCGACTACTGGTATGAAAAAAATTTGAGAACGTAACTTAATGACTAAGCCTCATTTTCCTCTCCAAGTCACCATGGAGACTAAGTTAACATATATAAATTGCCTAGAACACAGACTAGCAGGACATAAGAATGCAATCACTGTTTACAGTTATCAGCACCATTATCATCTTTCTCAGTAACACAGTGCAGTGTTTAATGACACAAGAGTAATGGAAATCAGAGAGAAATTCAGTTCCAGCTTGTCTCTTAACATTTGACTGCCCAGTTTACTCATCTGTAAAAACAGAATAAAAACATCTGCTTAGAAGAATCACTGTGAGAATTGTAAGATGTCTACTATAAAAGCCACAGTCAAAAAATTATGGCCATGGCTGGGTGTGATGATGCATCATCCCTTTAATCCAGGCACTCTGGAAGGGTGAAGCAGCTGAATCACAGGTTCAAGCCCAGCTTGCATCAATTAGGAAGGCTCTCCTCCAGTAAAAAAGAACTAGAGCACTGGAACATTGCTCAGTGTGAAGCTTTGGGTTCAATCCCTAACACTGAGGAAGAAAAAAGGCTATTAATACTCCAACACCACCTACATACACACACACACAAGAAAATTTTATAGCATATACTTAATACAGCAAATCCACACTCCCAAGAGATGTCCCCTCCTGCACATGAAGCCTTCATAAAAAGAATCTTACTCAACTATCATTTGCTTTGTAGAAACACATCTTCCTTGGGACAGTGGACGACTTAAGACTTTCTCCCAAGAGACACTTCCTGAGAAAATATACACTTTAAACATAGGATATAATGTGGGAAAATTAAATGCTGCACTATGACATTAAAATAGGAGCTCAGAAAAAAATAGGGGTTCAGAAAAAGGAAAGAGCACTGTGTACCAAGTCTCAAAAGAGGAGGATGATATATGTATATGGCAGACAACACAATCACATGCAAGCTATAAAAAATACAATGAATATTAAAATTTAACCTCATTATAGTACATGACCTGTTGTCATTAATCCCCTATAAAACACTCTTCCTTCTCTCATTTATCCTCCCATTCTTGCCATTTTCCAAAGCATAGAAAGTCCTGAAAGTCCTTAGGCATGCTTTCATGGCTGTCTCTTGTGTTCTGAATCAATTCAAAATGTTTACTTTCAAAGTGTTTATGATTTTTGGGGGACAGTCAGAAAATGCATGTTGCAATAATAAGGTGGATAAAGTTATACAACAATATCTTTACAAGTCTGCCTTTCCTTTGGCAACAGCATTCACTGTTTTTTGTTTGTTTCTGTCATTAATTGATACACTGTGATAAGATACCCATGAAAGAGGACTTCCAGAACTGCTTCGAAAACAGACAAGGATGATGGGAGAAGTATGTTTGAAGCAAAGAAGTGTATTTTGATGGGAATTTTTCACAATGTGTCTTTTACTACAATGTTTTATTCATGGAGTCACTGTGCACCTTGATCAGATTGTATGATACAGCAAGTAGAAAAATAACTTCTTCAATTTATATATTTCCTAACCCCATGTCTTATTTTTATCTGAATGACCTTACTTGTAACATTTTCTCTCCAATCTCTAACAACACTTAACTCTCTGCACCTTCAAAACACAATATAAACCTTTTTCTGAGAGCTTTTGTGATGCATACCCCCTATAGTCTCTGCCATCTTTTAACTCATAATATTTACTCAAAATTATAATCTCCTCCATGTCTCCTTAATATCTTTGCTGCTGCAAAAGCAAGTATTACGCCTGTGACTTGGTTCCTACTTAATTTACATTAGGGTATAATGTAAATACAATTAAATAGAGAACAGTTTAAATACACAAAGCAATAGGTCTGACACCATATAATTACTACCAAATTAAGATTAAAAAATTCCATCACAAAAATTCCCCAGGGCTCCTTTCTAGTCACATCATGCATGTTCCTAATTTCTATCACTATAGTTTAGTCTTACCAGTAGTCAAGCAGCATTTAATTGGAATCACACATACTCCTCTGTGTCTGACTTTGTTCACGCAACACAGTATGTTCAGATCCATCCACATTACTGGCACTAATCAACCTTGCTGCACCTTGAACAGTATTATATTCTATATATCACAATTTGGTTGCTCATTTTCACCTACTAATGAGCATTTGGGTCAGCCCCAATTTTGAACTGTTATGAATACATTTCTTATGCATAGTCTAGCCAATGTTTTCTTGGGTGAACATCTAGGAGCAAAATTACTAAGTCAAAGGTAGCTGTATGTTTAACTTGATGAGAAGCTACCAAGCTTTCCAAAGTAGACGTACTATTTTATACTACAACCAAAAACATAGTTAAGGTATCAATTATTCTACTTCACTTACAGATTAGAACAAATGTATCTTGAAGCTTCTTTAAGGGCCCATGCTCAGCCTCAGTAACATCCTGAATAGAAAACCTAGTGGTAGGAGTGAAATCAGGAATAAGACCAAATGGAGCAATCTAGAAGCATTCATTTACAACTTTATGTGACAGTCCTGCCCTAAAATGAGCCCTTGACCAGGGCAAAGAAAACCCAAAGTTTCTATTTCTATACAAGTAACAGTTTACTCCAGCACATTAAAAAGGGAACTGCTTGTTCACAGTATTTTCTTCTTTTTTGAATATGTACAACAATTATCACATCATGGGTGTAGACTGATTCCTCTTAATGAATTAGGCTCCATAAAACTAGCGATTCAGAGCCCTGTTGAAAGCAGTTCTGATGAAAACTTGAAAATGAGTAATAACTTTAAAAATATTACTCTCGGGAAACATTTTTTATGACTTAAAACACTGGTGTTATTTTTTAGGATTTAGATGACTTTTGAAGATGTTTAACTAGTATTTCTCCTTGAAAACGTGTCACCCTAAAGCATAAAGAGAATCATCCCTGCTATTCAAATAAAGATTATTAGCCATGGCACCTCCTGAAATAGAGTATTTCAAGCTATTTATTTGAGATTTTACTAAGAACACACAAGAGTCAAAAGAGAGAAGTTAATGAATTAACTAGGATAATAGAACATACATCCAAAGAAATAAAGATTTCTGAAAAGCTCTATTTTGACAGCTTGCTTGCTTGATACTACTGAGGCTTGTTTAGTAAGGTTCATTTCTTATTACTTTATCGTAAAGCTTAACTTTTGGCAGTGTAATTGGGAAAGTGCCATGGGAAAACTGTAACTGGATAAGAGCCTACACGGTCATTAGTGCTTTGCACATACTCTGTTTTTAAGAACTACCCAGACCCACAAGGTTAGCATTTAAGAAGAAAAGATGAGAAAATGTGATAAAAACCTAATGTTTCTTTTCTAAAGAAAGAGGTTTTAGGACTAGCCATTTTAATCTGGTTAAGTTATGCACTTAAACTGCTTTTCTCATCAAATATTTCAATTACCACCACTTCCTTAATAGCTCCCCATTATTTTTATGCTTCTCTAAATGTGCAATATACAATCCTCCCCACAGATGAAAGCCAAAAAGATGAAGATGAAAAAACCTAGTAAGGAATATTATCTTAAGCCATAAATACTCTATGGAGTGTTTATAGTGAATATTCCAACTAGCAAACTTTCCATTTAAAGAATGTAATAAATGCTAGAATGCAAGAAATGCACCAAAGAATGCTACTCAGATAATATTAAATTAGGATGTTCTCTTTGTGCTTCAGAGCATAGCTCTAACTCACCAACATTATCTACAAAGCAAATCTAAGCTTCCCATAAAATTCATTTGTAATTGCATTAAAAGTGCCCCAAGAGAGACTGACTGACCTCAAGGGAAGAAGTGTTTTAGAAAAGTTAAAGAATCCTACAATATACTGGCATCACAGCCAACTACTTTCTTCCTAGGGGAAAGGAGCCTGCCCTTTGCAGAACATCTAGAACACCACCGTTTTGTTATGGCCTTCATCTTTCTCCTCACTAGGCTGCCAACTGCCCCTGTGTATATGCCTTACTCTTCCCTGGGTCAATCCAGGCCCATCACCTTTCTCCTATAGCCAGATCTCCTTATCACTGACTGATCTGTTCATACCACTTGCACGCATTACCTCAACTTAAGATCTTCAAGATGCTGGAAAAGAATGTTCAATAAAATAACAGAACCACCTGTCTCACAAAGCTAACGCTAATATGAAAGAAACACAACTACACGAAAGGATAGTACTATTATACAAGAGCTTATGTGCAAATATAATTTTAATGTCTACAGTCTAGGCAATCAATGTTTAACGTTAAATTCATTCGCTTGACAACAAATTGATTGCTACTTGGTTAGTATTATAAATACGAACTTAAAGGTTTCTTTTGCTTGGAATTTCAAGAGACACTAAGTGACAAGGTTCAAAAGTTGCACAAATTTGTTTACATTTTTATTTTGATAGGCTCATGCTTTCTGTGTTTGGGGGAAAAGGAGGGTCTTGGACTCAAACACAGGGCCCTGTCCATGCTAAGCATATGCTTTACCACTGAGCTATATCCCCAGTCCTCAGGTTCTTATTTAACAGAAGATTCCAAATACCCAGAAACAGAGGCCACAAAAGGAAATGTAATTATTTAGCAGAACTCCAATGAGCCTTTTCCAAATTCACAGTGCCAGAAAAACTTACTAGCATAAAGTTTCCATAGTAATGTTGTCCTACAAAGAGAAACACAAAGGACAAAAGAGGTACTGAAAGAAGGGAAGTGAGATGGCACCAAAGCTAAGGGCACCTGTCCACAATGTAGCTCAGGACTTCCTGCAACTGAGTTCAGGGTGCAGACAACAATCAAAGTCTCCTTGGTTCACAACCAGTTAGACTCACTGAGAACACAACATTCTTCCTTTGCCTGACCCTTCAGTTCTCAAGACCACCAGACAGGGTTCCAAGCCTTTCCATGATTTCCTGGAATAGGCTAAAACCCTTTTAGTTTAGAAATGTTGCAACATTTGGTCAGGAGAGACTTTTATTCAAGAAAAATCTCACCCAAATATAAGATATGCCAGGTGAAAAAGGCACCTGCTGAGGTGGGGATGGTGGTTCTGTCTGTCCTCTGTAATGCTGCCTGAAGAGGGATGTCCTTAGGATTAGCCCACTGTTCACTCCCTACTCCCTCAAGAGGAACCTTGAATACACATGATGTCAAACTGTCACTATATATTTGAGGAGGTAGAGGGAAATGGAGAGGAGTAACCTACAAGTGGACACTGGATAAGAATGGACACTCAAAAGTACTTTCATGATCTAAGATATGAATACAAGAGTAAAAGAGCAGAAGATAATGACATTCAAAGATGAGAAGTCACTACTTATAACCTACACTGTCTAAAAAATTCTCAGAAATTGTAAGTCTGCACTGGGAAAAACTAAATGAAAGACTTAAGTTTATGATCTCTTTAAACAAAGATCTACCCTTGGCTTCTGTGATCACTATTCAGATTCACATGTATCATACATTATATACTAGAAGTAGTTCTCCTTCCTGTGGCCCTTCACGGGTTCAGTGGATGCTGAGAACTTCCGCTGAGCCAGACCTGCTCCAGGAGCTGGGGATACAGCAGTGCACTGAGGCACAGCGCCAGATATTGTGAGGCTTATGCTTCCGGAGAAGTGTACAGAGTAAACAACAGCATAACGTGTACGTACTTTTGCAGTAAGAACAATCTAGCAGGCCAAGGACAGAACACAATAGGTGTTTACTGGTAGATGAGATGATTAGAGAGACCACAATGCAGCCAAAAGCTAAGCATGGAGACCTGGGAAATAAGACAAAGAGGCAGGAAAATTTGCAAGACAGGAGACAGCTTGGAAGAAGAGCAAGGCAGCCAATGTGGCATCAACAGAAAGGTGAGGTAAAGGAAACAGATAATCCAGTCAGAGAATGAGGCAGAGCAAGGTGGTTTAAAATCTGGAGTTTATTCTAACTGTGATGAGACATTCTCTCTCCATAGAGAGGGCAGATTTGAACATGGAGTAATAAGAGCCAATCTGTGTGCTTAGAGATCCCTCTTGCAGCTAGATGGAGAAGAGGAAAGGGGGAAGATTTAGGAGACTCCTGTTTCCCAGCAATGACTATGACTGAGGGGAGTTTAATACATAAACAGCAATCTGAGTAGAAACAACTCTGGAGCTGAGACATCCCATGAAATGTCAATGAGAAAGTTCTCCATAATGGCCTATGGTTATCTCAGAGAATTGCACTTTGCACAATCATCAACCAACTAATAAGCTTCCATTTGAGTTTCAGAGTTAGGCCACAAAAAAGCTCTCTTCCTTATCTGACAAAATACACTTCTACTGCCCTTGTGATAACAATCCAGTTCTTTGATTTACATTGTAGAAAAGCTCATCTAATAATTACTTAATTTTTTGCTAAATGAGCACAAATTCTTCTTGATGCCCCAGCAAACAAATAAGGAGATCAATTACACCAGCAATGCTGAAGACCAGCTCAAATCACAAAGTTCTGGGAGAAATGAAGGAGGAAGCAAAGAAGTACAAATACAGAGATGTTTACAACAGTAAGAAATAAGAAAGAACCAAATGTTCACTAATAGGGAAATGGTTGTATCAGGAATCCTTTCTTCAGTTTCATGGCATTCAAAAGAAAAGGACAGATCTTTAAAACCTGATGCGGAAAAATCACTAATGTTAATGCAATGTGAAGAATAGTAAGACATGTCCAACTTCTGTCTACAGCTGCATGTCCTTCTGAAGGCTCACCTCACTTTATTGTTGCATTCACATCTACTCTGCTTTGTATTATCTCATGGAACTCTTAACACACTCCTATGAGACACTGAGTATTCAACAAGTGAGTTAAGTGTCTTACCCACTCACGCAGCTGACAACTAGGGAGGTCGTGTTTGACCCTGGATCTCCATCCTTGTAAGCCTGTGGTTTTTTTTAACCTCTACATCATGTTAATCCCTTACATGTCCTTCCTGCTCATATTAAATCAATTTGTTCTTGGATTCATTCAAATATCATTGAAGAAAATCTTAAAATTTCCACTTAATGTTCTGGGAAATAGCTTTCAGGAAAATTAAATTAATGATGAAACATGCCAAGCTTGTAACATTTTTAGAAAGTTGATATGACCCAATTTGGTATGACACTCAAGATCAAAGTAATAAGTAACTTTATAAACAAATGTTATTTAAAGACTCGGTGACTGATAATTTTTTTTTTTTCCCAGCTCTTTCTAGGGTAGCA
Source organism: Dolichotis patagonum (assembly GCA_004027295.1). Lineage (NCBI taxonomy): Eukaryota > Metazoa > Chordata > Mammalia > Rodentia > Caviidae > Dolichotis > Dolichotis patagonum. The sequence goes on from PVJX010000126.1 coordinate 264,476, forward strand.
AATTGTGAACGCCACATTTCTACATTTCCTTCTAGGCTGAGATATTGGTAAAAGTTCAGCACAGGAAATGTAATACACAGTTTAAAGTGAAACAGATGTCCATAATTTTAAGCCAAGTAGGGGAGGCTCCAATCAGCAGGCTTTCTTTTTTAACAGTGTCACATGCTAATAGCGAAAGGAGAGGTGACAGTGAAGGTGAGGCTGATGATGAACCAGATCACTAAAGGGTACTGGGCAGTCCTAAAAGCCGAGCTTTGATGCTGTCCTGAGTGGGTCCTGTGCTACACCCGCTTAACCCATACAGCAATGCCTTACTCCTCATCACTCCCCACACCACACTAACAAGTGTCCTTGCTGCCGTCACCCAACAGCCATTCACTGCCGTGATTTCTTTGGATCCTAGAGGACCGGACAGGGCACATGTTTAAGGGAGAGAGAACTCTGATCCCACCTGCCTCTACTCAAATCCTGACCAGCTGTGTAACATCAGGCAAGTAACTTAGCTTCCTCAAGCCCCAACCTCACTGTTTAACTAGGGAGACAGTAACAGTATCTACCTCACGTGCTAGGTATCAGGTTTTAATAATCTCACTAAGAATTTAGAACATCTGGCAATATACTATTTAGAGCAATATACACTTACTATTACATTTTAGGTGTTACTACTGGTACTGTCATTTTCTTAGTGCATAGCTAGGAAGTACAAACTTGTAGTATCAAAGTCTCCAAATGACAATTACTTTCTCTTTCAAATTTTTCTACATTGTCAATGCATTCCTTAGTAAATTAAAGGAAAACATTTTTAGAGTAAAGTAGGATTTACTGAAACTTCCTTCACACTACCTGGAATGGGAACCTGCAGATGGTACCATTATGTCAAGTCTACGGCTGGACAAGCTCCGCATCAATGTCTGGAGCTATTTCGGTACACACTCCATGAAGGTGGAGGAAAGGGAAACTGTAATTCAGTGCTACTCAAGCTACTAGAGATGAGTATCAATCAAACCCACAAGAGAAAGCAATCACTCATTTGATTTATAATTTGATAATTCTAATATGATGTGTTCTGAAAAGTAAAATGCCTAAAATGTATCAGGGTACTTAACGCAGAGTTCACGAATCCTTTGCTACTGTATAAAATGATTGTCTGTATTTTTCTGGTCCCTCATCACCATAACACCTACTGCTCACAGTTCAATATAGCCTTCATCTCTCAGTTTAATTTGTCAGACGTTTGTAAAATTCTTATACCCAATTAGATTAGAAACTAGTTTTGATATTAATATGAAAGAGTAGCCAACTATATACTTTCACCATCACTACCACCTCGATCCTGTCACCGTCTTCTGTTTGTTTCTCTATCATTTATACACGCAAAACATCTCTTCAACAGCACTCATATAATCACTTCTCAGCCTTCCGACTAAGGTCAAATGTAATAGCGCTCAACTCACAGCTACCTTCAGAGAAAGAATGTAATGAAGCTTGGGAAATTCCAATCCCATCTTATTCCAAATGAAATGCATAAAATATGGTTCCAAAGGCCAGGATGACTCTCCCAAAAGAATCAAAGCTTACGTGACTGGACACATAGAAATCACAGAATCAAAGGGACCAGACACACCTATGGCTTAAGAGTACATAGCCTAAGTAGACGGAAACTGGAAAGCCAGCATAAGGAATAAGATACCTTCAGTATAAAAGGGAATGTTCAGCTTGATTATAGATGTCTTAGCTCTGAGTACTTGGTTTAGTAAATAATAAGATAGTTAAAACAGGAGTGGCATTTTGAAGAGGGAAAAATAACTGTAGTTATTCGTAAGAATAAGAGGGGGTTATTACTCTTTTAAAACTAAACTCTAAAGCCAATACATCTATGAACAGTAGTCATCAAAGAACAAAGCTGCCCTTGAGCTCTGCTTATAGAAAAAGTCATTAAAAACTGGTTTCAAAAGGTATTAGGAGATCTAAGTTAAGGAAAAAAAGGAGAGGCCAACATAATCTTACGTTAGCTGGTTGTATCAATTCTTAAAAGGGAAAACCCTCTGCAAACCATTTTATTAGGCTACATTATATGACACAGTAGCCCTTTTTCTACTTCCAAACATCAGTACTGTGACACCCCTATCATAATCTCCCCAATCCCATTCATCAGTATCGTTGAGGACCACTCCATCTCAGAAGTGCATAGAATTCTGTGCTTGGAAAAAAAAAAAACCCAGAAAGTGGCTCCCCCTTTTTACAGGGCTTACTAATTCCAACTATATACAACAAAAATGTTTATCACATAAAAAATACATTGGGTTACAACATTTAGAAATAAAGAAATAACCGAAGGGACAGACACAGTCAATGAGTAAAAATTAAACAAAGAAGTGGAAGAATGCATTAGAGTAAGAGCTATAAGTAAGAGTAAGAACTGTAAGTCAGGACAGATGAAAGAATTCTCATAAAAAACAGACTATTTATGTATCATAGATGTTCAATAGTCTCATAGTATATCCCAATCCTATACCACAGCAGTAAACTCATTACCTATAGAGGGAGAAGGCAGAACCTACCTGACTTGAGGCACATTTTAAGGCATCAGTAAAGCCCTGGGCTATCAAAAGACTTTGAATATTCAAAAATTTTATTCTGAATCTCCAGTCTTCCTATACTAGAGTGAACACACACCCGGGTTTTTCCAGAAGCCAAGTTTTCTCCTCCGTGACAGGGTGATTTTAATCCCTTGCAAAGGAGTCCCAGCTTGACTAATAAACTGTTAAAGTCAGCCTAGCCAAATCTGTTTTAGTTAAGCCTGTGGTGAAAGAATTTTTGAAAGTATTTCCCGGACAATGTACCTCAGATCAGGAAATTTCTGCTCCAATCCTAAAGGTGCAAAGTACAGCAGAGTTCAGAAGGACTGTCTACTTCTAAAGGAAAACCAGGGACTGTCCCCAGAGCTCCTGGCACAGTACTGTTTTCAGAGCCCTGCTGTTCACATCCCAAGAGCAAGAGAATGAGACAGACAACTCAGAGTGAAAACCTGTAGAACATAGTCTTAAGAGAACCTTTCAGCCCCTAAATGAAGAAATGTTTCTTTTCCTTCGAGCTTACGTTGACTATGACACTTATTAAAAGTTTTCTATTATTCTGATAAATAAATATATTTTACTTAACACTGATGTCAACTGCTAGTGTGGGTCCTTGCTTTATTGATAATGGAAATTAAAACTAATACAACAGTCTGAATCTATAGACAAAATCTTTAAATGGAAAGAGAAAATGGTAAGGGATTTTTAGCTTAAGGAGCTCATAAAGATCCAGCCAGCTCCTCAGCAAAAGAAACTAAGAGTAGCAGGAAGGGCACACTCTGACGAAGAAGACCAGGCTGGTAGTTAGTAAAGAAAAGGGAACAGTTTTATAGGAGGTTAGAGAGGACCAGGGCATCAGTCTGCCTTATCTCAGCTCTACTTTTTAGCTCTAGAAGAAACCTCATGACTTGAGAGAAAACTTAGTTCCCACGGGATGAGTCTTCACAACCTAGGCGGTCTCATCATATGACACTTTTTGGAATGCAAGGTAACCACTGGTTTTTAGTGCAATGGAGACTTCTCAGTATAGGTGTTCTCAGTCTTAAAGGACAAAGAGATGTACTAGTAAATTTAGGGTTAATATACCTTGTTTCCCAACTTTTAGACAAAAATCCCCAAATAACTAACACACTATCTGTACAACAAAAAAGGATGTGATCTAGGGTTTTACAAAATGAAGGAATGTCAAGCTTTATTCTACTTTTAGTTACCTATCATTATCTGTAAGCCCCAGTGATTTTCAGTGAACTTTAAGTCCCTGGCTATTTCAGAAACACTACCATGATTTTAATGAGTAACAGGTTAATGGCCCAGGAGTTTGTCAATCCTCTATCTTTACAGTGGTCTCTGAATTGGTCAATAATAAATATGTACAATGTACATATGTGTAAGACACACACAATAGACATCATTTAGATAAATATGACATAAACAATTAACACTGAAGCACTGTAACTCAGGGTAAAGTCAAAAACTTCAGTGGCTGCATTAACGATTTAGTGGCTACATTAAGTGCCTGATTCTCCATCCCACATGTGTTTGTGCAAGTGAGTCACAGAGAGGTAACCCAAAGGTGAGCTCTTAAGCTCGCTCTCGCTCTCTCTCTCTCTCTCTCTCTCTCTCCCCCCCCCCACCTCTGCCCATCCCCTCCCCTCCTCCTGCTTCCAGGCCTATCTCAGGAATGCCTTAAGAACATAAGCAGTAAATCACATATTTCAAATAAGTCACAAAAGGAAGATGCAGGATTGGTGCTAAAGTTTAACGCTCAATACAGTTACTAGAAATCTTGCATCCCTGAGGGTTTTCTCAGTACTCAGTGCTCCAGCCTAACCAGACATCTGACCCAAGAATCATCTCATACTGCAGGAAAGGACTGAGGCGAATACAGTAAAGAGGGAAATTTCTACCTCTTAAGTCGCTCAACACAGCGCAGACCAAAGACAGCAGTGAAGGCTGCCAAAGCCAGAAACAAAACCTACCTCTGAATTAACTGGCTATTTCACTGAAGTTGTGCATATTCTGATAGAACCAATCTGCAACACTACCCTATTTACCTATTAATATCATCTTTATGTCTAAATCTCAATTCACTGTCTTTGAATTGGTAAAAATAATCTACCCCATGGTTGTGACTAGCGGGACTGGCTTTTTCTAGAACAACGGTTTTCTAGAACAAAACAATTTCAAATTCTATTCCTTACCCTAAGTGGATTACTGGCCTATGGCTGAGGCGACCAGACTGACCCTCCCTGCTTGTGCTTCTTCACTAAAGGTGCACTTTTATCAGTTTTATCCACATGAGTTCTGTTTAAAACTTTAAAGGGAGAAAAAAAGAACAACGAAAAAACATGTTCCACTGTTCAAAATACAAACACATTTGGGAAATTTTATAATACACTGCTAGAACCAAAATGTCTAAATACACATTTTAGAAAGATACTACAAGAACGGGGGGGGGGGGGGGGGGGGAAGGAAGAAAACTGCAGATAATTTTTAATCTAATGTACTCATTAAAAATGAGGGCTGGGCATGGTGCCACAACCCTGCTATCCTGGCCTTCAACAGGCTGAGGCAGGAGATTGAGGGCAGCCTGGGCTAAGTAGTGAGTTCAAAGCCCATCTGGAATACACTGCAAGACTCTGTCTCAAAAAAGCAATAACCAAGAAAAAAATGAGGAAAGTAGCTGAGCTACTGAGTATACAAGTAAAAAACAGGACATTTCAATATTGTTCCACCTTTACTATCCACTCACTGTCTGTCCATCCTTTCCCCAAAGCATCCCAAACCTAACCACTGATGCAAAGTGTCAAGACACTATTTGCACAACCTCCATACAATAATGCCATTACAGCACACCCAGTCTAGCGATTAACATGTTGAGTCTCTTTCTTAGAAATGTCTAAGAAAAGGAGAGGAAGAGTAGAATTCAACTGAATAACTACTTTCATTTGGAAAAATCAATGAAAATGGTACCAATACTAATTAGCTATTCTTCGTGCCATGCAATGTGTATCCACGTATTTCTCATCTTGTTTGCAGATCTTTCTGATCCATCTCATAGATAGTGCTGTGCCTCAATTAAAGTTTGCCTGTAAAGGCCTCAAGAGTCCACAAGGCACTAGAGATGGGACTGGTATGGATACTGTGTCTGCATCTTCACTAAATAGGAACAGCAAACAAACAGTGCTTCACATGTCAACAAATTGATTCTCCTATTGTCTATGTATAAAATGCCTACATAAAAATGTCAGAAGAAAAGTGGGAGCAAATATTAATGAGAAATCCAGTGCTACAGCAGGGGAAGAATACAAGAAACCTATAATTGAAAAATCTTTGCGAATCTCACTAAGCTAAAAGGCCCTGAAGACCCTTGAACAGAAGACAGGCCCATAAACACTAAGCTGCATTTCAAACCCCATTTTCTTGAATTATTATCTTCTAGAAATGGCAAGAAACCCTAGACAATGTAAGTTCTTCAAGTCTGGGTATATTTTTCCCAGTTTTCCACATGAAAAATAATACCCATGACAGGCAACATTTACTCTGCTCTTCAACATGCCAAGCACTCACAGTATTCCTCACCCTCACAACAAGTTATTCTCATTTTCGCAAAGACTAGCCCAAGAATAAGACTCCTGAGGCACAGAGAAGTTAAGCAATATGCCCAGAAACACACAGCCAGTGTGTGACTGAGCCAGCTTTCTAACTAATGCAATCTATTTTGGAGATCATGCTCTTAAGCATATGAACATAAACCCTCTTAGAGCTCCAAAACAGCAGGCCCACAAAAGTTTCAACTGTCTAAAAGATTAATATGTGGTGGCAAGATCCTGTAAATATTTGAATTAATGCCAACAGGCTAATGGTTGCAAAGTGCGGGCTTGTTTGGGGTTGAAGCAGAAGTGCAGCAGAGAAAGAAGCAGCATGCAGATGCCTTCCAGGCAAGGTCTCTCAGAAACCATTCCAGACAGTTCTGAGAAAACAAAGTGTCTACAATCTTGTCCTTTTGAAGGACATTATTTTCTGTTTCAGAAGCAGTCTTTCATTTCTTTCTTTTTCCTTCTATGTGCCTCCAATACATTCTAACACCTGAAAAACAACACGTATTTCATATGTCCATTTAATAACTGATGTTTGATTTGGCAAATGGCAAGAGATTATTTAACAAATTCAAACATTATTTTCCCCATGGCCAATTTTAAAAGAAAAACCTTGTGCAATTTCCCACCCCACCCCCCAAAAAAACCCCTAGATTGGATTAGAATGCATCAGCTGAACTAACAAATCATTAAAAAATGCTCTGCCCATACAGCCTTTGTCGTTCTCACTCTGATGTTTGTTGCTTTTACTATTACGCATCTCCTAGACCTTAAAAAAAAAAGATTCATGTAGCCACTGATAAATAATGCCACTAGCATAATAAGCATTTGCTTTTCCTAGAGGGCCACAGACTAGTGTGATTTCTGGCAATGCAGAGGTACTTTAGGATAACATGTTTGGTCTACATAACAATAATGTATCTTTAAGAAAACGGTGACAGTAATCATATTACTAGGAGTCTCTTCCATTACAGGACAAATCTACTTCAGCTGGGCACTACAGTAAGAAAAAATACACTAATTCATGTAAGTTTTCTACCAACTTCAAAGAGTTAGAAAGGGCTATGAATGAGAAGTAGATTAGGTAACTAGCCCAAAGTCCTCTGGCGCCAAAGAGGCAGAGTTGGGGCTGGTACCCAAATTTAACTCAGTTCAGGATATACCCAGTGTAGCGAACTATCACAGATTGATCTAACCCTGAGTTTGCCTCTCCGTGAAAGTAGACAGACAAGTTTGCTATAATTGTTTTGCTTCATTTGTTCTGGATAAAATTCTAGCCAAAGATGGGCAAAGGTGTCACAACAAGGCCTGCTCTAGCGGACAGCCCGAGAGTCATGGGGAATGACTGACCAGGTGCAGGAAAGCACCTTACACAGGTGTCTGCAGAGGCAACATAAATGCCTCCACCAAGCAATGCAGAGCCATCCTTGATGGCTGAGTGGCATTTTAGTACCATGGTCTCATTCTACAGTCTACTAGACAATCATGATCTAAAACCTTTCTTTTGAACCACAGTCGTATATTGGTACATGACTGCTTTAAAATGTAATCTAATTTAGTACTTGACGCATTTTTACACAAAAATTTTGTCCCGTTGCTTGGCATGAAAGCTAAGACTCACCAGTGTGGACTGCCATTTAGCTTGCTACCCTTTCAAAACCAAAACAGTCTTTTAACACCAGTCAGTTTTTAGAATCTGTCGAACCTTCCCAGAACCAGTTAACAACAAGAAGCTAGATACTGCTGCACGCCAAAAGTTAGAGTCAATATTTAAGTCTCAGTAAGTATCACACATTAGTAAGAATATCTAAAGAGCAATTTTACAAAACAAGTGGAAATCACTGACTTCCTCATGCATCACTTCAGTTATCCAGCTGCAAGCTTTCAAACTTATGAAACAGTGATGTGATTAACGTATTTTAAAAGATTAAATCTGTGACAACAAAGACTTTTTAAATTTTTTATGGTGACTCCACACACCACTCTGAAAGGCATGTGATTTAAAAACTTATGAATTGTTTATTTCTGGAATTTTCCATTTAATATTTTCAAACTGTGAGTAGCCCTGGGTAACTAAAACTACAGAGAGCAAAACCACAGAAAAGGCACTTTGTCCACTCTGTCCAAAGACTCGAGAGCAGGGTCTTGAATGGGTATTTCTTTTTTTTTTTTTAATGGGTATTTCTATGCCCACCTCATAGCGGCATTATTCGCAACAGCTTGGACAGCTGCTGGATAGTCTAACTATCCAACTACACAGAGTCCAGCAAACTTGAGTTTTATCTCCACAAATGAATGTACCGTCATTGTATTATTGCAGAGTGCAATTTAAGAGTAATAAACCCCAGAACAATTTGTGAAATAATATTTAGATTGAGGAAAAGTAACAAGTCAGGAAAGAAACAGGGCTTTCCAAAACTAGATTTCAACTGAAGTAATAACTTGAAGAAAAATGAGAGGTCCTAATACATCAGCTCAAGGTTGGGAATATATCAAGCATCTCATGCACCCAAAGACAGAAGAGAGCTAGAGAAAAAAGTACATGGCCATATCTCGAAAGAAACAGTCTTGGGGTCCTCTGAATGTCTCTCCTCGTTTGACAGTTTTCTTGTCCTACATAGATCAAGCCTCAGCAGAGCACCGACAGGTACAGCCTTCCTGCTTTCTCCCCTGGTTATCAAAGTGAGAAATTTGCAGTTATGATTTACAACCAAGTATTTTCAGTTTCCCAACAAGTTCAAGGGAGTTGAAGCCATGTGAATTACAACTTGCAAACACTTCCCAGAAGGACACTGCAGCTATTATTACAACAGCTTCACAGGAAAAGGTCAGGACTAGGCATGGGAAAGATCCATCCTCCCGCTGGCTACAGCGCCACTGGCTTAATCTCTCTTGCTCTCCTCTTCATACCTGCTTTCACACTGTTTGCTATTGGTCGAGCCTTGATAAGCTGTAACCATACGCAAATCCAAATCAGATTCAATTGACACAAGCCCATATTAGAGGTAGGCTCGAAACAGTACTGGACATCTGTATTACTTGATGTTGAAACCTTTGGCAAGTCGTCAGCCTTTCAGAGAGCACTTTAAATGTTTTGGTTTGAGAGCTAATGCAACATTTCCCACTGATCAACATACGCAGTTCAAGCAGAAAGTAAAGTACATTTCCCTCAACATCAGTCAGATGTTACACTCACTTGCTGATCCAATCTTGCCTACAGAGACCACAGGAGACTGGAAAAATTGGTAAGTAGGAAAATTCCACCAATGCAGAGTATTTCAAAAGAATATTTGTAATTTCAATGTAAAATGGCTTTTTATGCTCTTAACCTCCTAATTCTTTTTGTTTAATGGATGAAATGACAGATTTATACATGAGGCTGAATTTTTCCAAATTCAAACAATAAACTAAGTCTAGTTGCCTTTTCTCTGGAAATACTCTTTAACTTAAAGAAGCATGACTAGCTTACATGGGACTCATACTTTGAGTATTATGAAATTCCTATTTAAAAAAAAAAGTTGTAAAGTCCTCTACAGGACAGTCTTGTGCATATGTGGATAGGGAATTAAAAATGAGTTATCTGATACGGTGAAACAGACCAATACAGCTGGCTATGTCGTCATTCTCAGGGGAACTGCAGTTCAATAAAGAACTAAAATGCTCAAGAAAAAACGAAAAGCAGAAAGTTTGGTTTAAGAGCAAGAAAGGCCACATCCCACAAAAACTGAAACTAATGTGAAATGCTTTGTGCAAGAAACTTCTTAAAAGTTTTCTCTACAGCACTAAATGGCTGGATTACTGGTGTGAACTTAAATGGTGAGTCACAATTTATTTTCAAAGAAAAGAAACAGGAATTAAGCAGGTATAGTTCTTTGATTTTTTATTAAAGTCATATTTCAATTTTCATTTCCTCGATTCTTAACTTCTGATTTCTTCCTCTGAAATTTAACAAACTATCAAGCATCCATAGTGTTTTTAGTTTTACTTTGTAGGTGGCAAGAACAAACAGTATATTTATAAACCTTATTCTACTGTTTTTATAAATTTCACAGTAAATTGCATAAAAATAAGACTAATAATTGTTAAAATGTAAATCATGCTTAGAGTCCACACTTTTATAGCACCCCCAAAATATATTTTTTAAAAAGCTCTATTTTCTGGAAAAACTAGGTAGAGATTTAGAGAATGTATTAACCACAGCATGTCTACACCACCCTGAAAAAGTGTTAAAACCACTGATCTTAGTATTTTTAAATTCTGATTCTCAGTGTTTACCCTCCAAGTGGAGAAAAATGCACCCTGTTAAGTCTTCTAATTAATTATATAAAAATGCTAATGTTATACATGTGTATTTATGTCTGTATGTGTGTGTGTGTGTGTGTGTGTGTATCACACATAATTAAAACTAGGCATTCATAACCTGCCTTTCCGTCTTAGTCAACTCTACTCACTCCTCCTACCCATTATAGGAAAGGTGCTTCATAGCCTTTAGTGCTTCTTCAACATAAAACTTTCACAAGCTGCTAGAAATCCACACATGCAATCGAGATTGCCTGAAAAGAAAATTGTGAGCAAAATTATGTTTGAAAACAAAACAAGATCTAAGTTTACTGACTTTCTGGTATTTTCGATATTCCTGTCCATACTGGTACAATATTTATACTTCTTTTCATTCATTTGTAATTTTACTAATAAATTTTAAATGTGTTAGCATTAAGCTCATGAAAGTGCCACTTGGGGAAGTAAAAAAAGAAATCGCCAAATATCAACAATTTTATGATTCAACTTGATAAAAATGAAAGGAGGGTTCCCTTCCCTGCCCTTAAGTTAAGATCAAGTGTGTAAAGGCAGAGACACAGTCTCAAAGGCCAGGCTGGAAGTCAAGGAGAAGGGGGAAAAAAATAGTGATATTTTACAACAACCTTCCTATAACAAAAATATCCAATACTTCTAATTTAAAATTCCAAGTACAAACTATCATGTTACAATCTTCTGTTTTTAAAATATTCAAACAGATACTGTCATCTCACTTGATGTTTTGGCAGCCAGGCCACAATGGGGAAGTCTTTCTCTTATTGCCTCTGCTTCAAAATTAGAAAAATAGGGTCCAGAGAGGTTTAGTAATTCATACTGACATACTTATAAGGCTTAAGGATAGGACCTGAAGACAGCAGTTGGACTTCAAACCCACTATCCTTAAAAAAAAGAAAGGAAGAAAAGAAAAAAATCCACTGTCCTTTTACATTCACCTTCTTGTCTTTGAACTAAAACGACTCTATCCAAAAAAAATTATGCTTTACATATAAATACAAGTTGAAGATGCAAACCAGTACAAATGGCTGGTTTTTGGTCTGGCTGTTTACATAACAAAGGCAATAATTGCACTGTATAAAATAGTAAATATTATTGGGACTCAGATTTTTACTTAGCCAATTTAGCATGACGGAAAAGATGTGATTTGGAGAGAACTACATCTGAAGCAACAATGACCTTGAATTACACCTTTTCACTTTGTTTTTGTTGTTAACTTCTTTTTCTTTCTTTTCCCTTCTATCTCATCACCTATTGAAGGCATATAGGAGTCATTAAATAAAAATGGAGTCCCATTCTCATTTTTCATCCCTGCTAATAACTAAGTTAGAGGTATTACTGGTAAGAGCCAAACCCACAGGAAATTGCTTGGGGTGTAATGTGTGACTAAGACCCAAAAAGAAATCATAAAGATAAGGAAGATATTTTTCCAGTTGTCACTTCCACAGAAAGACGTAATGCAAGTACTTGTCACGCAAGTACACAGCTGGCGAGCATCTATCAACAAATGCCTACTAGGTGCTTATTACCTTAAGTGACCTACTTTCTAAACAATTACAGCATTTCTTCATGACCAATTCAGAGAATCTGTCCATTAGGGAGCCTGGAGTTCAGGATCAGGCCTGTAAATCACACAGGTGGCTTTATACAAAAAACATAAAAAATGAAAAAATAAAATAAAATACAAAAAAGGTGAGCAGAAATACAAGGTTAGTATTTGCTTGATATATGTGTTGAGTGGGTCGGTGTATTACCAAACAACCAACCTTACAAAAAAACAAGAAGGAAATTAAATGAAAGCAGAGCTGTGGAAGTTAAGATGCTAGACTAAGAAACTCTATACAATGCTGTTTAATTGAATAACTTGTGATCAAAGTCTAGAGATGTTAATTGATATTCACAGACCAGTACACATAGATACTTTTGTACCTGACATGTTAAAAGTTAGAAAACTAACCAAATCACTTTGAAATCTTTTTTTAGAAAAGATGGTTAGATATGTCTTGAGAATTCTCAAATATTTTTACTTCAGGACCTTTTTTACTCTAAGTCTTTGGTTGTATATGTTTATCTATCCATATTAATATAAGTTAAAATTGTGGAAGTTATAAAATATTTAGTATATTTTTTAAAAGTACAATACATTAACATAAATAATATTTTATGAAAATAACTATTTTCAAAAAATATATAGTAAGATAGCTTTAGTCTACATTTTTTGCAACCGATCTAGGAAAGACAGCTGCATTCTACTACCACATTCACTGCGCTGTAAAATGTTGTTTGGTTAACGCATACTGAAGAAAATCAAATACCTAATCTCACATACATAAATAATGAAATAATTTAAGCCTTCAGGATTTTTCTGATACTACACCAAAACTCAACAAGTGAGAGTTCGTTAAATCATGCCTGTAATGTGGGATCTAAAACCCTATCAATGAATATTTTATATTTTGTGACATTAAAATCTTTTGGTCTGGGCTGGGGATTTAGCTCAGTGGCATAAGCACCTGCCTAACAAGTATGAGGTCATCAGTTTGACCCCCATATCAAAAACAATAAAAATAAAAATAAATCTTTTGGTCTGCCTTGACCCTTGAACAGATCTTTCACTCATACTTAACTTTAAAACATCAATGTTGGTCATTCAGAGAGCAAAATATCCATTGAGAAGTTTCTAGTTTATAAACTTTTCATTATTTAGTATCAAAGCATCTCATTAATTAATACTGACATGAATATCTCAGTGTCGATGTTGGAAAGCTATGAAGGTCATAGTGATAGATACAAGTTTTCCAAAATTCTGTGGCTTGAAAGAAAATGAAGCATGGGACAATCGCACAGGGGATGTTATACTGTAACCCAAATGAATGCATTACAGCATCTGTGGTAACATGGGTAACATGTACATCGGCTGACCATCTCTGATCCAAAAATCTGAAATCTAAACTACTCTGAAATCTGATACATTCTGTGTATTTTAAGTTTCCAGATTAGGTGTTTGCAAGTATAGAGTCTATGGAAATATTCTAAAATTCAAAAAACTTTCAAATTGCAGTCTCAAGATTTCAAGTAGGAGAAAAATAAATGAATAAATACGTATATATCTCATACATATACACATATATCAAAATTTAATATAAAACATATATCATATATCAAATTTTATATATTTATATGACAACATATATGTGAAAATCACTTAAAAATTAGCTTTAAAATCAAAATTTCATGCATATCCTATCACATGCACAAAATCTTTTAAGAATTTATATGGATGTTACCAAATTTTATTACTCAGGAAAGCAAAGATTGAAGCAAACAGGATGCAGGTTCAATGGAATGAAGGTAGCCAGAAGCATGGCCCACGGATAAAGGAAGGACTGGTCAGTTATACACGGCTGCTTTTGGTCAAGGACTACATGCTTTCAATTACTGAGCTTAAGGAACACCATTAACACTAAGAAAAACAAAATGAAGTTTTAAAAAGTGAACCTTGCTTCAGAGCTGCACAATACTGTGTCATGAATCAAGTAATGCAATTTTTCCACTTTTGTAACCAAAGATTATTTTAAATTTACATAGTTTACGTATGGTGCTCACAGAACACGACAATTCAGACACGAACATACTTTTAAAACACTAGAGGTCCTGAACAATGATCACTTGATAATTAATTGAGTCCTTACTCTGACCACAGTTGTAGAAATAAATTCATCCATAAATTTCATAAATATTCCTTGAGTTTCTACTACTTGGCAGGCACTGCTCTGTTTCTCCTAACATAGCAGTATACAAGAGGAATCATTTCTTTTCTCATGAAGTTTATCCACCCCCCTGGGGAGGGGTGGATAAATGGGAAGAGGAGAGGAAATAAGTTGAAAAGTAATATTTAAGGGGGGTGCTGTGGGAGATCTGTGAAAGAGGTAAGGTTTCCCAGAAGGTGACACCACATTGGGTAGCCACACAAAGGTGCCCCAGATGACACAGGCTGAAGACAAGACTCAGAGTACTTCTGCCCCAGAAAGTTTGCTGCACAACTTTTTCAACTTCAGTCCCACCACAGTGACAGTACAAAAGCAAATACATTAGGGATTCCTGTCCCTTCTCTACAGTGCTTCACAAAACTTAGGTGGTCATCCTCACAGACCCTGCCTAGAGCCCCATCCGTTTACAAGAGGCCAGAAACTGTTCGTGATTTACTGGGACAGAGGAAAAAACACTCATTTGGCCAGAGTTCTACCAGGCACTGGATAACAGAAAGGATCAAAAGGATAGCTAGAATGTTGAGCCTTTGGTTTATTTTGAACTTCTGTTCATTAGACCAAAAACACATAAGTAGTTCAACAATCTGTATCTACAACAAATATTTGCTTACTTGCCTAAAGCACCAAATACCTGCTGCCCTTTTTCCACAACCTCCACCCCATACACACAAACACACCTGCACCTCTTCCAGAAGCTAGCCATGTCAGCAAGATTCAAGAGACTGAAGAACTCGCTGACAGTTTCACTGCTACAGCTTGGACAAACTCATAAGCAGCGAAGAAAGGCTGTGCTTATCCACCAGAAGAGTAATGCTGGCTGCCCTGGCTGAGAACTGAGGGATACAGTCAGTGACAGTTACACCAATGTTATTTCTTCTAAGCTTCTGCCAGTCGCTCACGGAGGGGTAGTATGAAGCCAAGGCAAGAACACAGAGGTTAGATGATATGGTGACCAAGGGCTTGCAAGATTTGAGAACCACAGTTACTCTAGTACCTGCCTAGGGAACTTGTTCAACCCACAGTGCTCTCCTCATCTGCTTCCTGTATAAAATGCTTGAGGTCATTCACCAAAAATTCACACAGCACCTACGATGAGTCACTTGCTGGACTGGTAAAAATACAAAGCTCTGCTCCCACGGAGAACAACAGACAAGCTACTAGAAACAAGTGGAGTTTTTGTTTTTTGTTTTGTTTTAAGAACATAATACTTAAGGCTTTAAAATAGAAATGACCTGAAGTCAACTCTGAGTTCTACCACACATCAAGGTTTGATGCCCCTTGAACAATTTACTCACATGCTCTAATTGGTTTCTTCAACTATAAAATGGGATTATTTGTGTCTTATCAGTATTGATTGAGGATTTTAAAAAGTTCATACCTGTAATTGACTCATTTTCATTGTTGTGAAACAATTTCACTGGGTAAGTAATGATTCTTTTTTCACTCATTCGGCTAATACTCGTTTCTGGCATTATGAAGAGCACTTCAATATACATTTTTATACATATTTCCTGGTACATATCAGCAAGGTTTTTCCAGGGCATATATCTTAAAAATTTTGCATCTATAACAAGTATCTCCAAGTCATTTTCCAAAGTGATGACCTTTAGAAACAATTCTGAGTAGCAGATTCTTTTAAATGCCTAGAAGATGATACATAGCACAGACCATTTTTATAAGCAATGCATGTATATTGATTAAAGTCATTTTAAAAGAAAGAATGGACACTACAAAGTCCAGGACAAGATTACTTCTGAGTAGAGGAAAGCAGGTGGCCCAGGTAGGGGCAAGAAGAAGACCAAAGTGCTGGCAGTTCTCCCTCTCAGGCTGATGTGAAGCTTTAGCTTCTATTATAGAATGCCTTTCCAAAGTATTAAAGATTTCACTGAAATTAAAATCTATGTTTAAAAGCAATTAGCACTGGCTGTCTCTGAAGTAAGATAAAGTTTCCAGTGAATGGTAACTATTGCTATCAAAGGTGCTGGGCTCATAGTGAGGCATGACTAACTAGCTGGTGTAGTGAAAAATCCTGGGTCCCAGAACTTCAAAAATCAGAGATACTCAGGAAAAGCAAGTAGTTGAGGCTTCCAGGATGCCAGAACACCAGACTGAGCCCCATGCGGGAACAAATGGTACCAGGGCTCTTCACTGCCTTTTCCCCAGCATCAAAGATACTATCTGTAATCAGTGTCAAAAGAATATTTGAAAGATGAAAGAAATTTTTTGTTTCATAAATAATAGTTTAAAATGGTTCAAATATAGATTACTTTGGTTTAAAAGAGAAAGTAGAAAAAACTGACACATTATTTCAAAGATAGGCAAAAGAGCCTCCAGAGGTGAGAAAGGATTGTTATCTGACACTTACTATTGTCATGCACTTAGCTCAAGATCTTTGCCTAACAACTTACTTGCTGCATATACATCTACAAGACCTATATCCCCAAGTATGTAAACATTTACTTTGTTTCCTTTCATCTAATAACTTAGAAAATAAGTTGCAGGCATTGTAATCCTTTCATTCCTTAACACTTGCATACACACCTGTGAATGTTCTTCTGCTTAAACATTCTATTAATATTCCTAGAAAGATTAGTATTAGGTTCAGTAATATCACCTACTCTCCAAGATGTATTCTAACTTATACAACTGTCCCCAAAACAATATCTGTACCTACTCTCTACAAGCAACAAATCGTAACTCATTCATTTCCCTTTGGCCTTTTTAAATCTGGGACTGTCCTTTCCTGTTTGATCTTGTTAGGTTTGTTTTTCATTACATTGATTTTTTTTTTAAAGTCTAGTCTAGTTGTTTTCTGAATTTGATTGTTCATCCATGATTGGCTGAGACAGCATTGCACAAGTATGCTGCACACCTCTGACTGCATCGTAACAGGCGGCACAAAATATCGAATCATCCCATTTTTGGTAAGCTTGACAATGCAGTGGCCACCAGAAACAACCACTAAAGAGGCATAATTTTTGCCTTTATTATCCTAACAGATATGAGGGTCTGCATTCAACTACCAGGCCCAGGTTACCCACAATGCTCGTTCAAGGGCTCTGAAGACCACTGCCCGCGTCAGATGTTACACTGAAGTCACAAAATTGTGGCTTCCTAATTCTATCACCCCTTCTATCTGTACCAGCTGGCATTCTTCTGTGAAGAACAGTTTTTCCCTGTTTTCATCCTTCCTTTTTAAAATCTGAATGTTTAATATCACCATGAACTCCTAAGTTTTGCTCTCCAACGCACTTTTAACTGTCAGTGTTGTCCTGTGGCAGCCCAACTGTGCCAGGTTTGCAAGAACCTTGCCGTCAGCTCCCTCATTAATTTTCACTATTTCTCTTTTGGTCTGAACATCTCCTTGCTTTCTACCCACAGATGTCTCACCTTACTTTACACTTTTCCCATGCCTGATCTGACATCAGTTGTTTATCTAAAAGTCCTCATTCCTGTTAGTGAGCAATGATACTCAGAAACACGCTCACTGATATTGAGGTAAGACTACTTCTTGTGCAGACAGTTCCTTCTTTTATCAAGTAAGGATGGAAAAGGTTTACACAACAAGCCCTTTCAAGTATCAACTTTAAAGCTAATGGGATATTATGGCTTCTGAACCTACAGGTATTTTTTGTACCCCATTACAAGTTAAGATGAAGGACTTTGGGCAAACTTATATCTTGAAAGTGGCCTTTAGACAGAGATCAATACCAAAAATACAAGAGAAAAAGCAGTAATGTAAGGAAAACAATCTGAAGGAAATAAATGTAGGTCAGATCCACCCCAACTCCAAACACACATTAAATCATGGAGTAAAATAAAATTGGTCCTGGGTAGTCGCACAAGGGCCAAAGAAGTCATGAGCATGGAATCACAGTGCCAGACACAAACAAAAAGGTGTACTTGCTATTATCAGCAAAGTTTACATTCAGGCACTACATCTAAAGCAGTTGTGTAACGTCATTTAATAGCTGCTCTGGTGCATGATAAAACATGGGACTATTTTCTTGAAGTATACCTGACTGATCCTATTGAAATTCCCAGGAAACCTAAAATAATTGCAAATGGAATGGTCTAAAAAGGACACATGCATTCAATAACAGATCTCAATCTGTGAGCAGCAATTAGTAAACATCTTTGATTTCAAATGTACCCTGAGCACCACCTTTGACGTGCATAAAAATGTATCTTTCACATTTAAGGTCTACTAATTGAGAAATAGTTGTTCCACTCTAGAATACTGCATTTAATAAAACACGAATTCATTTAAAATTATTCACTTCTCAAGTACTAGTCATAATATATTTTCTTACAATCAAAGGTTATTGATCCCTTCAGTAGGGATCAATACACAAAACTGGAAGGAAATACAAAAAAACTTCAGGTTAAAAGTATATGAAATCACTTCTGTACAATATTTCCACTCCCACTGAAAGTCTAGTATCTTTACTAGACTTGTTGTTTTTGGCTATGTAATCCTGCATCTTTAACATAGAGGGGGTTACTATTTAGTTAAGGCGTGAAATGGAACCCTGTTCTCCATTGCTACAGCAAAGGGACCATCCACTAGTGGCTTAAACCCCAGTACTGCTTGACAAACAGAAATGCGTACACCATCTCAGTGAGGCAAAGAGGTCAGAGATTCATTTCCTTGCCTGGCCCCGGGGAATCAAGCCCCACATTCCTGAACAATGCTGTAAAAGAACAGGCTTGAGGGAAAAAAAATTGAGAATCCAGGGAGATCAACCTAGTTTCAGAGAGAAACAGCAAATCTGAAGGAGAACTTCTGATGGCACAAGCTACTCAGTTTTCTGCCATTCTCACAGGCTGCCTGTATTGCTGAGTAAGAGCATGAAACACTGGATTTTACTCATGCCCTTCGCTGTGGTGTACCACTTCCTGTGATCATAAGAAGCAATCAATGCTCCCATCTCACCGCCTCCTCCAGGAAAACTGCCACTGGGCCACACAGCCAAGGGGGCTCGGAGAGCACTGTGCTAAGTGTCTCCTGTGCCTATCACAACACTGTGCTGCAGTGCAGAAGAGCATGAATCTAAACAGCTCTGCGCACAACGGAAAGTGTGTGGGAGCCACACTCAGGCAAGGTCTGGAGACACAATCCCAAAGGCATTTGCTCATTTTGTTAAAACTGAGTGGCTCCCTAAAACCCCAATGTCCACTGAGTATAGGAAACAGGAACCCTACAAGGCATCTTCTACCCTCTCATGTTAGAGATGTAAGACCTGACACCCAAAGGCATTTAGCATCACAACAGTAAAGCTATTAAGAATTTGAACCATACTTCTAACAAAGCTCACTACAGCAGACAGGTGTGTTTCTAACCCCTGTGTTGCACCATCTGGCCACTATTCCAATACAGCAATAAATAAAGCCCACTTCATATTCCTAGAACCTAGCATATAGATTCCTCATTACTGACAAATTATTCAATAAACAGTTAAGGTTTGATGTCAATAAGAGAGCTAAATTCTCTTTCAGAATCAAAGTGATACCAAATATACCTATGATTTAAGGTGCTTACTCCAGTGGTTCTAAACTTCAGAACACTTAGAAATGTCTGAAGACAGTCATGGAGTACTACTGGCACCTAGTGGACAAAGGCCAGGGATGCTGCTAAACAAGCAATGGCACAAAAAACACCTCAACAGGAACTGGAGACAGAAGCAATGTCAATAGCACCAAGCAGGAAAAATTATTCCAAAGATTACAGGTGAAAATCTACCAACATCCACTCTAACTCTCCATATGTAGTTCCTGTGCAGAGGCTAATAAAGCATGGTCATCTTCCCTGCCTCCAAAAATTAGCATTCAGCAAACTTTAGGACCAGACAAAGGCACCTATGCCACACCTTTCCCTGCACTAACACTGCCTATGATCTCCACTTGCATCATCACAAGATGGTGAAAACAGTTTCTGGATGAGCCGGATGTGTCAGACTTGAACTTTGCTGCAAATTCTGCTCACTGTTTCCAGGGAAGTGGTTACACAGCTTTCAATATCACCAGTTTATTATCCATCCCAGTGCACCCTCATGCTCACATTTAATTGATGGGCTCTTGGGCTCTGTGTATAGCAGAACTGCAGATGTTTCATCAAGAAGAGTTTTGAAGCTTGGAACAGACAATCAGAAGACAGTCAAGGGAGAAAGGTGAAAGTTGAAGTTCTTAGATGTCTGCAACTCAGCCAAAAAAGAATATGCAGATATTTCTAAAGTGAAAACTAATTAGCACAACCCCTCAAAGTATGTGTCTGTGACATCCAATCGTAAGTCACAGTAATACATATATCACTGCCCTAGAGTCTAACAAAAGGGAAGTCCATGAGCTGTAGTGAGTTAGGGGGATCAATTTAGGTGTGATCAAAACTTCACATCTGCTGCCAGACAAAACTGGCTGCAGATAAAAAGCAGCAGTCAGCAGAGTACAGTTCATGTCAGGGACACCAGGGAATCTAGGTCTTCCACTTCAGCAAAGACTGAGCAAATACTGGTACTTGTTTTAATTGCTATTATGAATACAGTAGACTAAGTCTGTATTTCTCCTTGGGTGTCAGCATTGAAGACAGAAAGCTAATCAAAATCAAACATATATCTATTTTAAATATCTTTAAAAACTGTCAAAAAAATAAAGAAGAAGGTTCTCTATGTAGTGGAAGATGACTAGAGAAACTATAGGTATTCAACACTATGCAGAACTTTAAAACCTAGATTCAAAAACTGCCATATACACTGAAAGGGCACATGCCCTTCCAAAAGAAAAAAGAAAAACAGCTTAATGATTCCTAAAGACACCAGGAAAATGCAGAATGGTTTGCATGAAATGGCCAGGTCCTCACACACAGTACAGTCTACCCAATATGTTCCGGCAGTAGAGTAGCACTGGTTTGGAGTTGAACAGGTCTAGTTGAAATGCTGGTCACATACAAGCTACACTGCTTGTCTCTTGTTAGAGTAATTTAACCACTTTAAATCAGTATCCCTATCTATAAAACGGGGTAACAGTCACTCATCAGCAGGCTCAATTACACTTCCAATCAGCTTAAGCAATCCATGGCCCACTGTGAGCACTCATCTCGTGTCTTATTTTGTCTTGTTGTCTTTTAGAGATGGGGTCTTACTATGTAGTTCAGGATAGCCTGGAATTCACTTTGTACCCCACGCTGGCCTCAAATTCAAGAAGATATTCCTGCCTCAGCCTCTTGAGTGCTAGGATTACAGGCATGTGCTACTATGACTAGCTTACTTGTCTTGATGTTTGTTCCGATAGCTCTCTACGGAAAACTCCTTCCCTCTCCTCCTTTGTCTGGCCACAGCCTATTCATTTGTTAATCTTCATTACTGCATGCTCCCAAAAGGCTGACTGATACCAGAATTCCACAAATCACACAAGTGCTTCATGTGTAGGGTTCAGTAAAAGGAAATCAGTAACACCAAATGCTGAAGAGAGATGAAATTAAAAAAAAAAAAAAAAAAAAAAAGACCACAGACTTCTAAACTGGTTTCCTGTAACTTCTAAGAAGTGTTCTGAATGTCCAACATTAAATGGCCAAGGCAGTGAAGAAAGATAGGAAGTTCTTCTTCTGGGTGGTGAGAGTATCACTGGCTGTACCTACAGGGGTATAAGCCAGACAAGAGGTCCCAGCAGGCACAATTCAGGGTGAGACAGCCACTCCAAAAGGGAGCCAAGGAGAAGGATTTCTGAGAAACAGGGAGTGTAGTCAGTTACCCCAAAAAGAAAAAAGGAACTTCTGTGAAATCACTTGATGTGGTTACAATGACCCTTTCTTCTGGGGAGGTCTGCATTTTAAAAACAGAGAACACCACTTGCCTACCCCTAGAGTCACAGGTAGGGCCTCAGAACAGGGTGCAAGTTCTGAAATACCTAGCCTACGATGGAATAAAAGACTAGAAGACTTAATGAAAGATGTAGAATTAAATAATACTATTAAATAAATTACTAATACCAGCAGGAAAAAAGCTTTAATAAGTTTAGGAATACTGCATATTGATCACACACATATGGCATTTTCCATTGGTAGAATAATCGGCTAGAAAACAAAGGTCTCAGGAAGCTTGGCTTGAAAGTTTTCATGTCCAGAGTAGGAGAGAGAATGAAAAACCAGTATGGCCCCTTTTAAGCACTGGTAACAAACTGGAAGAAAAAGGTTCATCATAAATTGGGGACTGACAATGATCTGAAAGCAAGCCGTTTTCATGTACACTTTTTCCTAGTTTTGAAATATTTCAAAAATACAAAAGTAAAAATATAAAAACCAGAAGTATTTTTTTATTTTAAAACTAATATTAACACCAATGCATTAAGAACTAGTATGAACAGCAATTCAAGTTGAACATCCCTAATTCAAAAATTTGAAATTCAAAATGCTCCAAAACCTGAAGGTTTTTAACAACACAAAAACAACGTACAAGTGGAAAATTCCACCCCTGACTTTATGTGATGGATTTGTCAAAACACAGGCATACTAACACTACTGAATAAAATGACTTTCGGGTGACGTACATAAGGTATAAGCAAAACATAAATGAAGTTTGTGTTTATACTTGTGTTTCATCCCTAAGACACCTCTTTATCAATATGCAAGCATGCAAAAAAAAATCCAAAATTTGATATACTTCTGGTCCCAACCATTTCAGATAAGAGATAACCAAACTGCATTAGACACAATGATTCAAAATTTAATAAATAAACAGAGGGGCTAAAATCCATGCCCCACCCTACCCCACCCCGTACTCCTCCTCCTCCTCTCCGCAGGAGTCAGAAATGCTCAGACGTGCGCACGTTATCTCCCACAGCACATGTCCGCACTGCCCTGGATCACCACAGAGCACTTAGCCTCTTTTGTTTCTAAAAAGAATTTCATGATCTTTGAGGAATATTCCACATAAATATAAAATGATCATTGTCACTTGTTTTCAGGTTTCTGTAAAGACATCTATTTACACTCCCATGAAACAAGAAGTTGTGATGACTGTGATTAAAATCTGTAAGGAACTGAGGAACAAACTCTAAGAAAGAACTAAGGTTTCAGGTCCACCTTATACAGGATACTTTTCCCCTCTGTCTGCAGACCTAACTACAGGAAAAAGAAAATGAAGTGTTTCACCCACTTCATCACTTACTAAACACCCCCTGTGTCCTGGGCCGGGTTGGGGAGGGGGCACACTACTCAGACCGAACCTTGGGTCAGTGTGTACATGTCGAACTTGAGAACTACAGAATCTTGGTGTTCGTTTTAGCAAACCAATGTACATGCATATTAAAGCTCAAGAAGTGCTGGTTTAAAGAATTCAGAAAAACAGCAGCCTAAAGCAAGGCAGAACCATATCCAACCGCCTCTCAGCCAGAGTTACCTTCTCAGTGTGGCTAAGCCCTCAAGAAGGAGTAGAATAAGACAATAACAAACGCACATGTTGAAATAATTTACAATTATATAAGCTGAATTTTAAAATCATGACACTACTTCTCCAGTAAGAGTCTGGTGCTTGTGTTATTTAATTCTTCCTTGTCCTCCTGTAACAGAATCCTTAAAGACGAAACACCGTGGCCACTCAGGGATGACAAGCACTCACTAGGATAAGCCACTTCACGGAGAGAAGACCTCACTTTATGAAAAAACAAAAGAAAATTAAAAGGTAATTGAAAAAGTCCTTCAAGCATTATCAAGAGCTTTATTAATTTCAACGAAACGCTATAAAGTGATAATTTCTCCTCTTCAAAGAACTATGTACTCAAGCAGGATAGTAAAAGGAGGGCAAAATGTAAGAGAAAAACGGGTCAGTCAATATAAATGCACGCCAAATGGAAGATGAATTCAGCGCTAAGTATGCTTTTAATATGAATGCACTTAAACTCAATGCAGGTAGGTTTGTGTCAATTAAATTCTGTCAAAAGAGAGACCCCTGATGTTATATATGCTCTACCATGAAAACACAACGCAGCGCAATCCTATGACCTTATACCGCACTAAGGACAAGTGTACTCACTATCTAGATCAGATTAAAAGCTCGGCACTGGCATTCTTTCTAGCTGGGGCAGGCAGGGAGTGTGGGAAAGCTGCCTACAGGATGCTCCTATTACACTTGTCTCTGGGTCTCACAAATCCTACCCTGCCATAATAACTATTTTACCAAAAACTCCAAAGTGACAGTAGATACAGGCTGAGGCGTCCTGCGCCATCCACTCATTCTTCTTTACCTGCACCCATGAAACAAGAAGTTCTACCTACGAAAAACTGAAAACTTACCCAGTCAGGCACACCTTCTTAGGAAGCTTAGGCACATACAGAGATACTGCTTCAACATAAGCTCGGGTATTTAGGAAACATGCTTTGCATTCCTAAAGTCTCAAGCTTAATATAAGGACCACTTTCACTACAAAAATTCAGTGATAATGTCAGAAATAACTATCATGAGCAAAACCCCCAAAACAGGAGCTTACAACAGGGTCCATTTTTTCTGTTTTTCAGTTGTTGATCATCACCTAGTCCTTTTCATCTTTTACCATTTCTACTGCTGCCACTCCCTCCTCCTCAATTGGATAAGCTGGTAAGAAACAGTGAATTAACTGAGATCTGGAGGCAGTGAGGGAGAGTCAGTGGGTCATACCAAGAATCTCTGTTTTCATTCTGACTTATCTGAGCCTTAGAAGAGCTTGACTGCTGCAAATTAACTCAGTTAAGCACAGTTCTGCTCTCCCCTGTAGAAGAGGCCATGCACACTGAGACAACAGAACTCACAGGACACGGTGCGTTTACCATCACTTACTAACACCCTTGCTATAAAATTTTTTAATATTTAAGAACTAAAAAAATTATGCCACCCAGGCACAGTGATGGATGAAGGGCCTGGGAGGCAGAGGCAGGAGGATTGCAAGTTCAAGGCCAGCCTAGACGACAGAGTAAGATAAGACAAGACAAGACAAGACAAGACAAGACAAGACAAGACAAGACAGACCAAAAATGTCATGGGATTTATCTTTAGCTCATTCATTAGCCATGTAACGGGAAGTATTCCTTTAAAATGGGGCCATTTGCCCTGTCATGTGGCTAGGCCATATCAAAATAGATAATGGCAGAAGAGTGATATTCTTATCTCTAAGTACTTCAAAACAGCCAATTAACAAGACAGTGTTTGGGGGAAGGACTCAAGCAAGCTACAGGACTTCTGCCATTTATAAACGGAAAGTCAACTCAGTCCCTGCCAACAAAGGGAGGGTGATGGAAGAGAATGCTGGGGATCAAAAAAGCGTATATGCACACATTCTTAGCACTCTGAGGACTCTAAATGCACTGTTTTGGACTAACAGAATCTCACCACAAGCAGACATATTACAGCTCAAAATTGTGCAAGCCAGGTATTGAGACTGAGATAGGAGGATCCCAAGCGAAGCCCAACCTGAACAGCTACAGGCTTATAAGACCCTGTCTAAAAATAAAAAAGTAAAATAAAACGGGTTGGGACTGTACCTCTGTGTGGAAACCCTAGGTTCAATCTCCAGTATGGTGTCCCTCTCCTAAAAAGGCAGTCCCTAGAAACCCAAAAAATGAATTTACAGAGATAGGCTTCTATAAGGAAAGGTAACTGTCTCTCTCATGAAATCGGGTCTGGGAAGTCCTCTATTTGTAACAGGTGATGGCTTCTGTAACATTCCTAAAAGAAAAAAATTAGCTACCATTAAATCACTTCCAGGAAATTCTTCACAATTTTAAGTTTATAACTGCATATGACAAATGACCAAAATATAATGAATGTTTAAATATTTTAAAAATGTGTCACAGTAAAGGATACTTGTCACTCACTGTCTTCAAAATACCTTCACTTCAAACACACTTATACCCCTCGTTCTTGCCCTGAACCAGTGCTCAACGTCCTCTGTCATATCTCTAGGTGTGCTGTCATAGCTGCCTGGACATCCTAAATTGATTCAAGCCATTTATTTTCAGTCACTTTGACTTTGGAGAAGAACCAGAATCACCTGACACCAGATTCAGTGAATAAGGTAGATAAGGATACA
This sequence comes from Dolichotis patagonum, assembly GCA_004027295.1. Taxonomy (NCBI): domain Eukaryota; kingdom Metazoa; phylum Chordata; class Mammalia; order Rodentia; family Caviidae; genus Dolichotis; species Dolichotis patagonum. The sequence goes on from PVJX010000126.1 coordinate 290,786, forward strand.
CTGCAGGGTTTTTCCAAGCCTGCCTTTACACTGGGTTTTATGTGGCAGAAGCATTCTACTTTTTAATTATACTTTGTAAAGATACTCAGGAAAAATAACTTCCAGAATATATTCAGAAAGTGCCAAAAACAATGGGACAAGTGTATTTGAAGCAAGAGGGAGTATTTCAAGGGAGGTTAATGGTAGTGTATCTTTCACTATTATAATAGTTTTTAAATACTCACCATATATTTTGATCACATCTTGTTCCATACAATTTATATTTCTTTTCCTGAAAATAATGTCTGCATTTTTTATTTTATAACTGAGGCCAAATGAATCCTTCAAATGTTGATTCCTACCTAGAATACTGTACATACCACCATGACTGAGGGGACTGTGTCCCTAGCACTGGGACACCAAATTAGACACTGAAATTGATAAAATCTCTATTTTCTCAACCTCTGTGAGACTAGCTTCTATATAAAACATATCCAACAATCAGGGGTAAGTTACTACTGGAAAAAACCACTGTGTCAGAGGGGTTAAAAAATGGAAACACTCTCCTCCTTACTTACCATCTAGAATATGTGCTATACTTCAGATGCAGAATATCCCTCAGTAGCCCACATGTCAAAGGCTCCGTCCCCATAGTGGTACTACTGGCGGGTGCTGGACCTTTAAGAGGAAGGGCATGGCAGGAGTTCTTTAGGTCACTGACAGGATGATCTTGGAGGGGCTGCTGAGGCTCAGACTTCCTCATTCCCCGCACTCCACAACACGCTCCCACCGTGATATGCTGCCTTGCCACAGGCCGACAGCAACAGGGATAACCAATCATGAGTAGAAACTTCCAAAGCTATGAGCCAGAATAACCCTTTGCTCTTTACCAGGTGATTTAAGGTATTCTGTTATAAAAGCAAAAACCTGGCTAACACGCTATGAAGCAGAAGCATATGTAGAAAGCCCACAGAAGACTGACAAAAAAGTGTACCCATTACACCCAGGGTCACGCACCTTCAAGAGAACATGATGGTCACAAAGGCAACAGGTCAGTTTTCTTTACAAAGATCTGAGGTGAAAGAAATCCTAAAAGGGAGCAGAAGCATCCAGAACTCGTTGCTGCGAGTGGACAGTACAGATCAGACCACAATGGGATTTGCTGCAACTCAAGCTCAGAGTCTGGACATTACCCCGAGGGCTGGAACAAACAACTCAAGGGCTTTCAGCAGATACTAACGTTATTCACACAGGAGATGGGAGCCAAACATTTGCACTGAGCACCAAATAACTTTCTGAATAAATTATTATAATCTTCCCTCTGCCCAAAATCAATAGTTCCCACATTCATGGAGAACACACAGTATGTCCTAATCACAGGAGGCTCTGGTGAAGCCTAGGACAGACCTGTCAAAATTTAACATGAGCAACATAGGTAATTTTGCAATTTCTAGGACATACTTAAAAAGTAAAATGAACTGAAATTAAGATTATTAATACTTATGTACCTACGCACACCTGTATATGAATAAATTTAAAGGTATATGCACAATTTTTTTTCACGTTGGCAGTACTAAGGATTAAACCCAGGGCCTCACATATGCTAGACATGCACTGCACCACTGAACTACATTCCCACCCTTTTTTTTTAAATAGAGTCTTGCTCAGTTGCCCAACTTGCCCTAAAATTTACACCATCTTCCTAAGTCTTCCAAGCAGTTGTGATTATAGACATGCACTACCATGCCTCGCTGTACTATTTTATTTAATGAAATATTACTTTAAAAATCATCATTTTGACATTAATACTTTAAAATGCTAGCATATTTTACATTTTTTTTCAGCCTAAGTCTGCAAAACCCCTTAATTTATATTTTATAGCATATCTCAATCTGCAGTAGCTATATTTCAATTGTTCATAGTCAAAATAATAGGCAATGCAGATCTAGGCTATAGCTTAGGAAACATTTTTTTAAAACATTTATATTTGTCTTTCTCTCCTAGTTTATTAAATAATGCAATCAGCTTTTGGATGGATAAGACAAAAAAAAAAAAAAAACAGAAAAGCTCAGTTTTGAAAAGATAGCCATAATCCCATATTAAAAATACTAGTTAATATTTGGCTGTGTATACTTGTTAAGCACTTGTTAAGATACTGTCTTATATCTGAAATATATGTAAGGTAGACTTTCTAAAAAGGTCTCAACAGCTCTTTCATAATGTAATATCTAAACTCATGAATCCATAATATTTATCTTTAAAGAAAAAAAATACACATATATGTATCCCCAGCCATTTTTATTGTTTGAGATAGGGTCTTGTTAAGTCACTGACAGGCCCAGGCTGGACTTAAACTTGCAATCCCCGGATCCCCCTGCCTCAGTTTCTCAGTGTGATGCTATTATAGGCCTACACCACAACTAGAAAAAAAAATGTGTATCTAAGACAGAAACCTGACACATTAAACAAAGAGTTACAAATAAAATGAAACACTGAATTCTGCTTTTCCCATTAGCACTTTAGACTGTATCAAGTAAGCATTTCCTAGAACTCTAGAGTTGATAGCAAACCACGTCATTTTAGAGAAATCCTGGTCTCTGAGTTAAAGTTCTCACACAGTCCTGAATCTACAATTTTTTTTGTTTTCATCTGTATTCTTTGTTCTTCCCTTCCCATTCCCTCCTCACCACTAAAAAAAAAAAAAAAGACAAAGGAAGGAATTACCAAGAATGAAAGGGAGGAGGGGGCAGGGGCCAGATTTATATGGAGCAAACGCTTCAAGAGCTCAGTGCCTTTGACCACATTCACTGTCTCTCTTTATTACTCAATACATGACATGGAGACCCTAAGGCACCCCTTGAGTATAAAGTGACCTTTGAGTAACTAGTCCAAACATCTTTCCAGGCCTTTTCCTTGAGGAGTTACAAGATGCTCAACTCCACCACGCAGCCTCCAGACCTGCCCTGCTCGAGGAACACCCTGATCACTCAGCGTATCATCCCTGTGCTGTACTGCGTGGTCTTCTTCACCGGGCTCCTACTCAATGGAGTGTCAGGATGGGTCTTCTTTCACGTGCCCAGTTCAAAGAGCTTCATTGTCTATCTCAAGAACATTGTTGTTGCTGACTTTCTAATGGGCCTGACTTTTCCTTTCAAGATCTTTAGTGACTCGGGCCTCGGGCCCTGGCAGCTGAACGTGTTTGTATGCAGGGTCTCTGCTGTGGTCTTCTATGTCAATATGTATGTCAGCATCGTCTTCTTTGGACTCATCGGCTTTGACAGATACTACAAAATTGTGAAGCCCCTTTCGACATCTTTCATCCAGTCAGTGACCTACAGCAAGCTGCTGTCAGTGGTGGTGTGGACGCTCATGCTCCTACTCGCCGTCCCCAACATCATCCTGACCAACCAGACTGTTAGGGAGGTTAAGAAAATACAGTGCATGCAACTTAAAGATGAACTGGGTCGCAAGTGGCACAAAGCATCAAACTATATCTTCGTGGGCATTTTCTGGGCTGTGTTCCTTTTATTAATCATTTTCTACACAGCAATCACAAGGAAAATCTTTAAGTCGCACCTTAAGTCCAGAAAGAATTCCATTTCCGTCAAAAGGAAATCTAGCCGCAACATATTTAGCATCATGTTCGTATTTTTTGTGTGTTTTGTACCATACCACATTGCCAGAATCCCCTACACAAAGAGTCAAACTGAAGCTCATTACAGCTGCCAGTCAAAAGAACTCTTACTCTATGTGAAAGAATTCACTCTGCTACTATCTGCTGCAAACGTATGCCTAGACCCTATTATTTATTTCTTTCTATGCCAACCATTTAGAGAAATTTTATGTAAGAAACTGCATATCTCACTAAAACCTTATGACTTGGACATGACCAAAGCCAGAAGAGGAAACACAATTCAGGAAAGCACAGATACTCTATGAATTCTTACCCACTTCCAAGTAAAGTCCATGCACGCATGCTATCTGACATCTTCAATTACATGATAATTGAATGAACAAATAAGAAACATACCCATCATAGCAACATATCTTATTACTCAATACAAATATTAAATTCAATATACTTAGCATAATAAAATTCAAATGCAAGTTTCCATGTTTTGTAGCATCAAATTAAAAAAATCCCATTAGACTTTTCTAATGCTGCATTTACTTTTCTTTTTAGTAAGAAAAATAAAATGCATATAATTATTCAATCACACTTCAAAAAGCAGGTTTAAATTTATAATAATTTGTTCGGTTAAAGTGTAACTTAATAAACAGGAAGAAATCAAACACAATTTATATAGGTTTCTTCTTCATCTGAAGACAAGAATTAAATTAGTAAGACATAAACTTTTTTAACAGAATCCTTAAAGATCAACTTAAAGCAAACACTGTTTGATAAAGGGCTAGTGTATTGAAAAAAATCAAGTTTTGTCTGATTTGAAGCAAGATAAGCAGATATCCAGAAAATACAATTTTTAAAAATCCATACTGATTTACCTCACTGAATTTCAAAGAAAAGCAGACACAGTAAATTATGTACTTTACAATAAAAATTTATATTTTGAAAGATACAAGGTATATGTTAAATATACCTTACATGCAAATTTATTAAGGCATTCAAGAAGCCTGAAGATGTCACATTAAAATATTTTTAAGTGGACTATACTGAGAAGTTGAGTATTAGAATGTGTTGCCCGCAACTTATCAAAAGTATGGGGAGGGAAATAGGATGACTAGAAGAAGACACACACTAGAATATGTCTTATTCTCTCATGGAGTTAACAGAGATAGTTTTCTCAGAAACCAAGTAGACTTGATTTTTTAGAAAGATTGAAAATGTAAAATAATGTGTGAATGCATCATGCTCTCTGCAAGCCACTGTATTTTAATACATGGAAATGAAGGATATGGTTGCTAGTATGTGAGTTAATTTCTTTCTTTACTGTTTGCTGTCTAGAAGCCATTCAGCCCATCTTTCAAATGTTTTCACACACATTTTTAAGTAATATTTGTATCTATTTTATGTTTTACTGTATGTGTAACAATAAAATTCTTTTTAATGCTGTCAGATTTTTTTCCTAATACAGTAATCAATGTATGGGACATTATCAGACCTCCTTAGTCAATACATGGATGGATTCTTCAGTATGTCCAATAACGACGCACTAGGACAAAAAATACAATTCAATTTCAGTTTCACCTCAAAACAGTTTCAGAAAAACTCAGAATACACACCCAATACTGAAGAAAGGCTGGGAAAGTTTTTACACTGGATATTTACTTTCTACCGCCCCCTCAGCTCCCTGTTCCCAATGCTGGGTCAAATAAACTACATCAAAAAGAACAAAAATTCTCAGACTACGACGGATATCCTTGGTAAACTAAACTTGCTATATTTATTTGGCTAAATATGCTTGGAAACAAATTTGATTGTGTTTACTGTTTACATATTTCACTGGCTACACAAATAAATAAAACGTGGGGTTTCAATTGCCTCTATGGGGCCACAGGAGAAAGTTTTTAAAAAAGAAATAAGATAAGTCTTCATGCTCAGGTTACTTGGGTCATCTCTTCAGCCACTATTCCTCTTTTCTTGGCAATAAATACCATTAAAACTTTTCTTTGGGAAATTCAGTTTTCCCTATAGCACCAAGAAATGTATTTTTAAGCTCCACACCAAAGCAGATTAGTAATATGAAAACAAAATATTTCAGGAAATGACACTCAGTGCAGAGAAGGACACTGCAAAGCAACATCAGCTGAGTAACAATGACTGCATACTAGAATTTTTAGGTCCACAGCAGTAACTAAAACAAAATGGCAGGCATTGGCAACAACTGAGTATGCTAGAAACTTCTGAGAGATGACAGGTACAGAGATGTAGGAAGACAGCAGAGTATATTTTCCAAGTCCTTTGTAGATAACAATGTAGCACAGATGCTGCAATGCTTAGAGTGCCCAGATCAACCTACAGGATGCCTGTAGTGGCAGAGAAGGCAATGTAAACACTGCTTTAAAAAAAAACCACAGAAGAAGCTGAGCTCTGAGCTGAGAGTTTATGGCTCACCAAGACAGACCAACAGGCCCTTAGCTCCAGCCAACAGGAATTAAAATACATCTATGATAGAATAGGATATGCCAACAGCTGCACTGCAACATCCAGAATACAAAAACATAATAGAAATGTGTTCAAAGGTAACTTATGCCTACAACCAAAAATCTCTCTTACTAACAATCACGTTTTCTTTAACAGAATTATGTTCCATTTTGATGCACACTTGATTCAACTACCTATGCAAATAAGTTTCAAAGCATTCGTATAAAAGGAGTATGTGGAACAAAAAGAATCAAACAGATCCCAGAAACATCACAATCAAGGAAAACAACTGCATATGATACCTATCAAATGAGGTGGGTAAACCATGCACAGTGGCGTTTTACAAAACACAGCCACTAGTAGTGCTCGTCTGTTGTTTTGCCCTCAACCTCTGTCATCTTTTCTCAGCAATAAGGCAAAACTTCTCCCTATTCTGGGCCATATAGCTGATACAAATCTGAATTAGGTTTAGGTAATCAGCATGTCGGAATAGACTAAGCAAAGACTGGGATGGAATGAGACCTAATTTCACCCAATGAGAGCAACTCCTAGGTTCCACAAGAAATTCACTGCTGGGGATTTAGCTCAGCAGCACAAGCACCTGCTTGGCAAGCTTGAGGTCATGAGTTCAACCCCAGTATCCAAAAATTTTTTTTTTAATTTTTTTAATTAAAAAAAATTTCTGGAAGGAGTACTGCAAAGATATAAAATCTGAAAGTGTTTCTTTAATTTGAATATCATAAGAAGAAAATCGAGGGCATTCTATGATTTGAAACTGACACCACAGAAGACAAACTGAAGAAATGGTACAAATCCAGGCCTGGTTCCATATCTGAGGGTCTGTAACACCCTCCCCCAAAGCCATACCCACAACAGTGGATATTCAGGTATGCTGGCCAGTAAACATCGCTATTACACACATTCGATTTTAGTTGTACTAGAAAAGGGAGCTGTGGGGGCAAAGTCTTTATACACTGGTTTCATCCAAAAGAATAACCAAAACAGTTTCTAGAAACTCTAAAACTCTTACACTAAGCCTTAGTAAAGTATGTGCCTTTGCTTCTGTACAGTATTTTGTTCTTAACCCTACTGCTGCCATGTAATCTTTTTACTAACTCTGGATAAAAAGAGAAAAAAAAGACATCCACACAAAAAATTAACTACGTGGAACATTAAAAGATAACATTACACAAATTAAAATGCAAAGAATTACAGAGGATTACCTTTCAGGTGAGCAGCACTGTGAGGATCTATTTGGCATGGAGAAAACAGGTACTGTGTTGTCTTCAACAAAAAAAAAAAAACACTACTTCCTTTTGATCACCTATTCTCTGCAAAATTCAACTGCAGACAGATTACCTGCCATTTAACATGACCCTGCAAATGAATCACTTCTGTGGGACACAAACTTCCTTTACCATGTACCAGTTTACAAAATGCTGTTAACTACTTCACAGCACTACTTGTACAAATGTATTCAATGTTTTACTAATTTATTTATAGTAAATATATACTATAAATTTTATTTCTGAACTAATTATAGAAAAGAAACAAATTATTACACAAATAAAGTGCTTATCAAAGCAGTTTTGGAGGTTACAGGAAACATAAGATGCTCCTACCTCCCATCTCCACCTAAAGCTGGGGTAGAAGAAAGAAGTGGGATTAGAAGAACAGAACCATCTGAACAACAAAATACAGGACAAGTATTCTCACTGATAAATTTACTCGCTAATTTTTGAAGGCACACACTGTTACGACCCTGTGTGGGTTAGGGCTAGTGACACTAGTAGGCTGATAACTGAATAAATTTATCCTCTTGGTCTATTACAGGCATTCGCACTCTTGAGATAATGTGTGAGAGATAAGGAAAGATGACTTGGAAAGGTCATCTTAACTGTGGCTGGGAGAAGCCATAGAATTATACACCACCCACTCCATACCACAGCACCTCTCAGTGATTCCCAGCTGTGCATCCCCTCACAAATAATTTCAGATCTTATCTGCCTCTTCCTCAGAGAACTGCAATCATTCCTTCAGTGGCTTGTTGTTTTCTATTTTTCTCTCTTAACCCAAAAGACTCCAAAGCTATCAAATTTACCTAGTAACTCTGAGTTGACAGTTTTCTCCCTGCATAACCCTTGTAAGCTCTCTACTGCTTTCCTTACTAAGCCCTTAGGAGCATGCATGATTTGGGTCAAGGTTTTTTTCTTGCATAACAGAGCCTACTCAGACAGCCCAAATCCCCCGATTGCCTAACAATCCTCAAAACATATTCGCTGTACTCTACACACCTATATTGTCCCCCAACATGCCACCTTCTGGCTGAGTCTAGAAAGCATACTTTGGATCCCTGCCTCATTAAAAGCAATCAAATTTCCTGGATACTCTCCAGGCTCTAAGAACATGAAGTAAATCTGTATCATTTCAGTTTGAGGAATAAGACTCCATATCACCCTTCTACAACACACTCTTCAAAAGATAACAAAAACATTCTCTAGAATGGGAGCGCAAGAGGCAGCCTGAATCAGAAAATACTTGCTATTAGAATTTTTCATATATACTTGATCAAAAATAAAGATTTACATGGCAAGGGAAAGAGAGAAGTTTTCCCAAGAACCTTCTCTTGCAAAGTAACCAGAGTTTACAAAGTGTGCTTGTGCTTTGAAAATATGTGAGTCACAATAAGCTCATCACAAATGAACATAAACAGAAAGGGAAAAAATAGCATTAACTTGGATGACTGAAAAAGAAACAAGATAACCTTTGAACATTCCAAGGGATTCCCACCGCCACCATGAATTACTTTATGGATATAATAGCACAGCCACAACTCACAACTGAAAAATGACACGAAATGCATATGAACCCCAAAACACTGCAGTCAGTCAAAAGAAACCAAGAGAACTGGCAGAGAAAAGGACTCTGCTGTGGCAAAGGAAAATATATTTGGCCATTACTCTAACTCTTTCACAGCCCAAAACTGTGCAATAACTTTCAGCTTCAAAGAATTTCCAAAATTTTACTATGCCATTAAAGAGGTAAAACTGACAGGAACAGCAATACCCTGGAAGTTGTACATCAATCAGTACCTTAATTCAAAACTACTCTGCTTAATCACATGAAGCCTGCACCAGGGAAAAGTCTTTGGGCAAATCCACAAGAAGGAAATTATGCACTTAAAATATCTTTCTAAATGCACATCTAAGCACAATGGCTCCAAAGAGAGGTCTGACTCTAAGACATACAGGCAGCTGCAAAAGTGAATGATCACAAAAATATTCAAGATAGAAAACAGTATGAGCTGAGAACATCTTGAGTTCTCATTCCAGAGGTTGCAAAATCCATGAGGAAAGTGGAAATAGTGACACGCTGTCCAATGACATTCAAGTTCAAGGGGTCACCCACACTAACCGAATGAGGAGCCCTGCACCGATATGATGCCATTCATTGTAGCAGTGTCCCTTTCCAACACTTAAATTGCAAAAAGAGCTGGCTCACATGCTGTGTTTGGTGGTGCACAACTATAATTTATAAATAAATCAAGCAAGCATAGCTGAGCCTTGGGTTCAATGCCCCATAAGACCACCAACAGCACCACCACCACCACCAAAAAAAAACAAACAAAAAAATACGGTGCTGGCTCACTAAATTTTATCTCCACAGTACTGTGCAGGTCTTATTTTTTCCGTATTTCAGTTTTACCATCTATAAACAGAATCTCCTGTACAATGGGGTTTACAAATGTCAGATCAATGCCTGGCTGTGGTTCTACCCATTCCCAGCACTTAATTTCCCCTTTCTCATCAATTCCCTAAAGTTTCCATGCTATGCCTAAAAAGCAAATTTTAAGAATGTTAAACATTAAAGGCTAATATCACTCCTGAAATTCTCTTGTTTGTCCTCAATAAAATCAAATGCACGATGTATATACACTGCAGAGGGGACTACAAAAGCATTTTCCTTCTCAATTCATAACTTGCATGACAATGTGGCACTATACACACATAAAACATTTATCAAAGTAAGTACTATATCATTTCGTTAAAAGTACTGTCATGAGGAAGGTTAGAGGGAAGTAACATTATCTCACTTCTTCCTACTGGGTTTCTAGATACTGGGTTAGTGATGACATGCAATTTCCTGGAACTCTAACAAAATACACTCTGAAAAACATTCTTCCTCAGTGAAACAGATTAAAAAAATGGCTTGTGGCAATTAAAATGGAACGTGTGTATTATATATATTACTAAAGACATTAAGGAGAAATTTTATTTCCAAGGTGAATATACTTTCACACAATGCCCAGTTACTGAAACTCATTTTCAAAAGGAAGACTATGATTTGGTTTCACTACTAAAAGATCAGTTCCCACTATTTCATTAAAAAAAAAAAAAAAACACTGAGAACTATAGCACCTTAGCACTTTTATTAGTAATCTGGACACCAACTATGGTCCAGAGACACGAACATATTAATATTCCTATTTAAAAAAAGAAAAAGAAAAACTTTACCCAAAACCTTTTATCCTACTTATTCTTCATATCACATTAAAACCATTCACCAGTTTGCAGCCAACTCTACCTCTAAATTCCCTTCACTATTACCTCCATCCCCAGGAATGGAAACTCTGTAATCACAGCTGTTCATTTACTTAGCTACAATTCTGTCTTTTCTACAACTGTATTCTTCAATAAATCCTATTCACAACAAAGCACATATATCTTAAAAGAAGGAAGACTTCTTAGTACTGTTACAATGGTAGTTAACACTGGAGTCCATAACCAAACAAACAGAAGCCTATGCATACAATAATAACTCTATGAATTCGAGAGTATGCCAGGATATCTGAAACCAACGGCCATTATGATCATAAGCAGCCTTACCATTTTAATTAAAAATTCCTTTAACTTTCCTTAAATTTCTCTAGCTAGACATTTGTCAGTCTTTTGAAAACTTCCGTTAAAAGCTAATACCAAGAAATTTGTTTCCGATTCAAAGAGGTTTTTTTTCTGATTTTTTTCTTGTCTAGAAAACCGAAAACTCATTTTCAAGGAAAAAGAAGAGAAACCAAAACACCTATCAAGACAGTGAAGCACAGGAAGAAATCAGACCGTAACCAAATAGCAACAGCTTTGTACTTACAAATAAATTTTTGACCAGCATATTTAGAACTCCAGAAAATACGCTTGTGTCAAAAGCTCATTCTCGTTTATAAAGAGAAAGACATTAAAAAGCCAATGGATGATATGTGTGAGGTTACTTTTTAAGAGGTAGAAACTTTTTTTATCAAGTTTCTCTAAGTTCTTTTCAGATATTCGATTAACATTTTCTCACCCGTAAGCAGAATGAACATGTAACCAAATAATTTAAAGTACACTAGAGGGTTCCTTTACATATACTCTATTATCATTATACATGCATCTCTATTCATTAACCACTTACCAGTCCAATTACAGTGCATGCTTTTTTCATTAACTTTTATAATATAACAATATATAAAAAAGACAATTTTAGCAAATTTATTCAATACAAGAATCAACTGGCTAAATGACACCTGCCAAGCAACACTAAAGATCATATATATACTTTACCAAATTCTTACAAAATCTCTTATGTTGTTGTTTAGTATATGTTTCCATAAGGATAAAAACTGCAAACATATCTTTTCATTAACTGTAACTTTTAAATGCTGGTGAGTATCACAACGTACACTGAAGACATATTTGCTTAAAATATCTTATATCTCTAAGTTATAATCCCTTTCAAGGCATAAACATTAATATTCTTTGAAACTTGGTAAAATCTTATCTTGGGTAACTCAAGAGAAGCTAAGTAAAACAATGGACAAATGAAAATCTTTTTCTCTGAAAATTACTGACAAATTAGACAGCTTACGTAATTATAACAAAAATTCATTTTAAGTTTCATTAGGAGACTTTTTGCAGTTAAACTAGTCACAAACCACAGTTTCATCTACGTCAACATGCAACATTTTAAAACCACACAAAAGGAAAGAAAATTTTTAGTACACCCAGCTACTCTGCTATGCTACCACTTGCCTGAAGACAAAGGACTTACAGGCTCAAAGAAACCCCAGGTATGTCATTTTAAATACTTAATCTATTTCAAATGCTTTCTCACGCATGGAAAATTAATGGTTTTTCAATGTTTATGAACAAACAGCTAACATTTAACAAAAGCTGCTGTGTAAATAGACACCAATTATTAAATAGGTCCTAGACATAGGTCCTAGACATCATAGGTCCTGTTAATTCTCTATCTGATGACTCCATCAATCTGTCTCAAATAAACAGCTTAATTCAGATAAGACTAAATATCTAGATGAACATAACTGTTCAATCGTTCAGTTTTATAACTGAGTGGATAAAGGCCAATGTTATAATTCTTTACAATAGAGCTTAAAATACATTCCTCCACAAATACTGCAACAAGAAATTTCAAAATTTTCCACAGTGCCTCCTACAGAAAATTTCAAGAACCTTTTCTAAACCAATGGGCACTTTGAGAAGTAAAAAGACACTTAAGCATTTCCTTAGTTTTCCTGGAGTACCTCTGAACACATCAAATTGCCACTGGCCCAAAATGGCTGGCAAAATATCAAGCTCTTAATTTTCACGTTTGTGATTCAAACCATTGGCTATTACATTAGTATAATTTAAATGACATCACCACGGATTTTAAATTACTTTTCACTGCAATTTTGATAGAATTTCACAAAAACTAATGTGATACACCAATGATAATTAAGCACTGCCAAATGAACAGCTACATTACAATTATGTTAAGTTACCTATAGATTTTTAATCAGTTCTAATTTATAGAGAATAGTAATCAAAACAAAGTATTCTAATTCTTCTATATACCACATAAGTGTTATTATAAAGTGAGATTTTACCACATAATTGTGCAAGTAATGGGGCACCTGAAGAAACACATTATGAAATTACTGTCATTATATAAGTTTGAAATAAATGAGCTTAAGTCAAAATCCTATAAAAGAATAAGAAAAGGTGAGAGACAAGATCATTGTACAATGACATATTTGTGACATAAAGAAAAGCATGCTCAGAATTCCAGGACCCAAACAAATGTGACTATCAAAAATAAGCTTCACGCGGAAGTCAGTGAAGCCTAGAGTAACACAGAGACAAAAGGTCTTCCTTAGGGGACCAGCAAGCGAAGATCCTAGTCCTGCTCGAACAAGATGCAAACTTTTAAGCAACACACAAGTCAAGCTCAGTGTCCTCAGCTTATTGGTGTATGGGGTAGATCCTGTCAGCACAGGCTCCATTATTAAAGTCCTAAGAATCCATAATTTTTCACATATAAAAATACAAAGGCAAAAAAGAACTGTTCACTGACAGTGGAGAACCCACCAATCTAAAGCAGAGAATTGGCATTAAGGACAGCAGGGGAATGCTAACTGGGTGACAGATCACATGCTTAGTATGTGTAAGGCCCTGGGAAGAATAACATGGAAGAACTTTGTTATGAGAACTCTGAAGTTAAACCATAAATTTACAGAATATGGTCTAAATTTAACAAGCTTAGCGTATACTTGCTCAGAATGTAATTCCTATCACAGAGTAAGCCCTGAGGTAAAGATTGGTTGCTATAATATTATCATTATGATTCATCATTGCCTTTATTATTGCTGCTGAGACAATGTTTTGTAGTGATTATGAATAGGGCCTCAAACATCAAACTGTGTTGAAATCTTGGTTTTAAAACTTACCAGCTAGATAACCTTGCGTACTTAAGCTTGTTGTGCCTCAATTTTCTTATTTACAAAAGATCTAATGTATATTGTGCATTTATAGTACATGTCAACATGGACTGTTTTAAGTATTTAGTAACTGCACATAGCTAGAGGCCAAAATACTGGACATCACAGGTCCATACCACTATGAAATTGGAGTAATGAAAAGGGAGGTAATAAGACCAACTCATATACTAATTCTTCGACTATTTCTACTAAAAAAAAGAAAATTTTGTTTCTGCAAAATGAACTCATAGGTCATACAATAAAGAGCCTGCTCCCCCACCCCCCAGAAATTGAACTCAGGACCTGACACTAGCCAGGCAGGGGCTGTGCCACTGAACTACATCTTCAGCCCAAAAAAAGAAAGCCCTACTGTCTTTTTTTTTCTTTTTTGGTACCAGGGATCGAACTCACAATCTCGTGCTTGCCAGGCAGGCACTTACGCCACTAAGCTAAATCCCCGGCCCCAAGGCCTACTTTCTAAATCACAATTTTAATATTACTACAATCTGCTGCCATTCCTATCAGCCAAATCTCTCCCAGGATGAGGAAATCCCTGACTCTTTAAAAAGAGAACCACAAAGCCTCATTGAGAGGTGTCCAGGCACAACCATAATGCCTGTTATCTGCACCTACTTCTCAGACTCTACCTTCACTTAGCTCTTCTGAAAACTACCTTCCCACCCAACTGCTTAAAGAAAAGGTATTAGTATGTAATACCAATAAAGTCAAGATATCCCTTCCAAAAAGCAAACTACACAGGACTCCCTGAAAGTCACAATAAGGGAAAATCAAGGATTTCCCATAATTTAGGATGGTCCAAACAGTCCACATGTCTAGTAAAATCAATAAAATTCTACTTAAAAACAACAAACACCATGGTATTACTAGTCCACACGTGTTTAAAAGGAACAGTCTTTAATTTTAAATACTGATCTCTTTTTTTTAAAAAAAAAAAAAAACAGGTTTGCTGAATTTTTTTAAAAAACTGAAGTCATTCTTCCAGTCCCTCAAGATGACAAACAGTTCATTGTTCTGTCCAGTTTACAGAGATCTGGAGCCATTCACATATTTTTTTTACTTAGTTTTCCTTGTTGGGATTATTGGAAGCTGCTTTGCAACCTGGGCGTTTATACAGAAAACTCCAAATCACCGGTGTGTCAGCGTATACTTAATTAATCTGCTTATAGCGGATTTCCTGCTCACTCTGGCACTACCAGTTAAAATTATTGTCGACTTGGGTGTGGCACCATGGAAACTGAGGATATTCCACTGCCAAGTTACAGCATGCCTAATATACATCAATATGTACTTATCAATTATATTCTTAGCATTCGTCAGCATTGATCGCTGTCTTCAGTTGACACACAGCTACAAGATCTACCGACTACAACAGCCTGGATTTGCCAAAATGCTATCAACTGTCATGTGGCTTATGGTGCTTCTTCTAATGGTCCCAAACATGGTGATTCCCATCAAAGACATCAAGGAAAAGTCAAATGTGAGCTGTATGGAATTTAAAAATGAGTTTGGAAGAAACTGGCATTTGCTGACAAATTTCATATGCATAGCAATATTTTTAAATTTCTCTGCTGTCATTTTAATATCCAACTGCCTTGTAGTTCGACAACTCTACAGAAACAAAGATAATGAAAACTATCCAAATGTGAAAAAAGCGCTCATCAACATACTGGTAGTGACTACTGGCTACATCATTTGCTTTGTTCCTTACCACGTGGTCCGAATCCCATACACCCTCAGCCAAACAGAAGTCATATCTGACTGCACAACCAGGATTTCACTCTTCAAAGCCAAGGAGGCCACACTGCTCCTGGCTGTGTCAAACCTGTGTTTAGACCCTATTCTGTACTATCATCTCTCAAAAGCATTCCACTTAAAGGTCACTCAGACTTTTGCCTCATCTAAGGAGATTAAGGTTCAGAAAGAAAACTCAAGATATGAAAATGAGGCATAAAAGTATGGGACTGTTCACGCTCACGTCTTGCCTTGCTGGATCACAAAGCTTCTTACTGGTTTGAAAGAGACAAATAAAATCTTGATAATGAAAAGTACAGAATGTCAGCAAATGTGGGCTGGTTTACACAGAAACCCTGTTTCTAAATGCAAACCAGTCTTATGTTCTCATGATTGTTGATACATTGTTCTTAACCCAAATGTTTGTACAAGTAAACTGAAAAGTAAAACACTGTAATATCTTTAAAGCAAAAAGAGATTTATAACAGACTCTAAATGTCTGGAATTCATTTCTTAATAAAAAAAATATGCAAACTAATATCTATGTAATTTGTCAGTAAACTCTTCAGTCACTCAACTTTAAACTCTTTTGATAAATACATTACTTCAAGAAACAATAACCTATCTGTTCATTACCACTCCAATTTTTCGCACAGTTTTTTTTCTAACACAATTAAAAACTCGTAACTAAAAAGATGAAAAATACACAGATAAATTTTTAATGTAACCTCCATTCTACCTGTAGATTATAAAGGCTTCCTGCTGTGGGTAATAGAAATCCAGTGATTTCTTGCTTTTACTTTGCCCTAATATGAAATGCATGGGGGCAAGGGAGCTGTCAAATAACACTTAACTACTGCAACTACTGTTTTAGAACCAGAAACTCACACGGAAGGTATGGAAAAACTGCACCAGTCAAAAGATCTTAAAATAGACGCACAAGACTCAACATAACAAGGCCATGTAAGGAACAAGAACACATGCTGAGCTGAGGTGCAGCTCAGCTCCAGAAAGCAGAGCCTGACCCCATGGGGGTTTGCAACGTAATGCAGGCGTCATTCCAGCTCTTACGGTAACGACTCTGGCCAAATTCTTACAACCAGCAGTGAAACAGGATTCAGTACATGACAATAAATTACAGACTTATTAGGGAGAGGATTAGAAAAGTTAAGCATAGCTGAGACTGTTTTTAGTGTCACTAGAAAAAAACTTCTATTGAAATACTTGGTGATATATTTTTATTGGTTGCCATGATTAACAAATTGTATTCCTGGAATCCAGGAAAACAAGTTTGATTTCCAATTTCTTTTTGGACTTGAAGAATGATTTTTTTTTCTTTTTCTGAGACATTGTCTTTCCTGTAGTTCAGGCTGGCCTTGAGCTAAGTAGTCTAGGCTGGCCTCAAACTTGTAACCAACCTCCTGTCTCAGTATCCCAAGTGGTGGAATTACAGGTGAGGGCCGCCCCACCTGGCTAAGAGCTATTTTCTGAAGCTTGAAACTTTTGTCCACAATTTCAAAAATGTGTTCTATGAGTGTGAAGTGAATGGTAAATTTTAAAATGTACAAAGTGCCTACAAAAATGTATAAAGTAAGGGCTAATAAATTCTAGGTAGCTGGTAGTAATGACATCAGCACCACGTATCTGACATAGTACCGATGACTTACTGAAGTTACAGGCCGGTAGAGATTTCCGTAAGTCAGAACCTACACTTGTTTGTAGACTAAGTAACATCTGTTACTGGTGAATAGATCAAGTCATTATTCATATAACAGCATACATGAAATTTATTTCTTTGAACCTTTGATCCAATTCCCTATTGTTCTTTTCCCTTAGTTTTTACTCATTAAGGCTACATAGTAGAGTTAGGAAGAGCTAAAAATGTCTTCTTAACCATATTCCTATATTCTCCTCACAGGCATGATAGGTTAGTCGTATTTCCCCTTTCCACTGAGGCTGAGAGCCAGACTCTCAACAGCAGTCTATCAGTATAATGATAGCATATACTTTTACTTTCCCTACTGATGGCTTCTTCTGAATTGTACTCAATGTAAAGGGGAATTTAGAGTAACTGGTGGTAGAAAACCATTTAAAAAGTTGTCTAGCATAAGTTTTATTGCAACTACATTACAGTTGAATTATGTCTAGATTCATTATGACAAATGATCACTGGAAATCATCAAGATCTTTCTTCTAAGGAAATGGACAGTCCTTAGAATGCTAAAAGCTGGGAAGAAGTATGTAGTCAAGGTCACAGAATATCAGAATAAAGATACTGATGCTTAGCACCCTGCTCAGATACTTGATGTATGGAGCAAGACCTCCAAAGTTCTACTTACCCAAGCAAGTAAGTCTCAACCATTTCAACATTTTATTTATCTCCTATTTTTATTTTTTCTTATATATAAAGTTTTTATTTTGGAGTAACAGCAGGTTTACAGAAAAGTTGCAAAGATAGTGTAGAAAGTTCCTGTGTACACTTCACCCAGTTTCACCAAAAGTTAATGCCTTGCAGAACTGCCATACATTTACTGAAACTAAGGTTAATAATGACACACTAATATTAAATAAACTCCAAACTTAACATCCTTGTTTCTACTCTAAATATTTTAAAACAAACCCCAGACATCATAGTAGTCTATCCATGACTTCTTCAGAGCACATCTCTAAAGTACACAACTACCCTCCCTGTTGTCCTAAACTGTCAAGATTACTGCTTTCTATTAAAATTGCTGGTGTCTACCAGTAACAGTTTAAAAACACTGACATATTCAAAGAGTAATAACAAGAAAGAATTTTGTCAAGTTTTGACACAGCCATGAATATAAAATCAGGAAAAAATGTTTTAATTATAGTAAGACAAAACTTGAGTTTAGTGATACTGAATCACCTCAGAGGATGTCTAAAACTAGCAAAAAGTACCTTTAACAGTATTCTTAGCAAGCCAACCAAAACTTCTCAAAGAGAACTAGAAAATTAATACACATTTGTCAAAATTACAATTTGATATAGCAAAGCACCCCATGAAAAAAGTGGCTCACTGAAAGTGCCCTTACCGTGAACTTGTAGAAAACAAAGCTAATGAAACCAAGAACTAAAAATATATTTGGACATTAGTCCACTTTTCACTAATAATATAGAAAACTAATCTTGTTTGCCTTTATAATGAACACATCACACAAAGTAAACACCAACACAAGGCAATAAAAAAAGATGCGTTATATACATGTACCAACTTCCCATAATGAATGCAATCCGTATGTGCTACAATCAGGTACTAATTTTAAAAAAATTTTAAAGCATCACATTTTTTGACAATCATGAAAGTTTTCAATATTCTAATTCTATTACTATATATGTATATATGAAATGCATTTCACTAGACATGCAATATACGCAGCCAATGGAAAATAAAATTTGTTTGTATTTAAAGAGATTCCAACACTACATTTCTCCCTATGCAACCCAGCTCTTTATATCCAGTGCAAATCCAAGTCCATCTCAACTACAATTTCTTCTAAGAAATTTTACCTATTTTCTTAGTTGGACGCTCTTTCCCTTCAATACAATACTGATTCTTTGAGAGTAGAAGGGACCCAGGAATACTAAATAGCAAACCTTGGCTGGAGATTTAGCTCAGCAGTAAAAGCACCTGCTTTGTAAGCATGAGGTCATGAGTTTGATCCCCAGTACCAAAAAAAATAATTAATAATAATTGCAATAACGTTTAAGAGGCCAAGGATTTAGCTCAGTGGCTTAAGTGCCTGCCTGGCAAGCACGAGGTCATGAGGTTGACCCCCGGTACCAAAAAAAAAAAACAAACCTTCCAGGGGTCGCGTAGTGTTTTACTGAATTACTACACTAACAGGAGTGCTTCTCATTTTTTAAGTCTCTCTCCTGTCTTATTCATCTATCCTATGCCCCTAAAATCTTAATCATGTGTATAATACAAAAAGTACCTATCACCATATGGTACACATAAAAGCTAACTCAATACATGACTTTAAACCTGAAGTAGGAAAACACATTTACAAATCATTAGCAATGACTCAAATGTTTTTGGTGAAAGAATGAATATAGAAAATTCTATTAAAGCTAATCAATCATTAATGTACAACACAAACTTGGACTACACTGGCACATAAACTATATGATCGGAATTATAACAAAATAGAATAGCAAATGCAAAAAACTCACCTGACATCGTATGTGCAAGCCAGACAGGTAGATGAATCATCTGACACTCAACTGTTAAAGTCCTCCCAATAAAATAATTAAGGTGTAAAGGAAGCAATAACTTACCAGAGGTATAGGAAAATGTGTTGCATACTGCAGGTGACGGAGGAGGTCATAATTAGATGGAAAAATTAATTCCCTTTGTTTTTCCCTTTTTGCCAATTTCTCACCATTAATGGACATTCTTCTGCCCAAAGAAGGGTTGGCATTCTCACAGGACTCTCCAGGCATGGGAGAAAAAATCTAAGTCATGTAAAACAAATGTTGGAAATTGTAAATGAAAGCAAATGAAACCAAGCCACAGTGTTACAAACTACAACTTTAAACACAAAAGATGTTTGTACAATAATACCTTGTTCCACTTACCCACTAAGCAAAAAATATGCAAAAATTTTATCTGCATAAAATTCATATGCAGATAAGCAGGAATCTGTCAGTTTTATTTCACATTTAGATAGCAGAAAATGAAATCCACACATGAGTTAAAAACAAAACCAAACAACAACAAAAAACAACCAAGGTGTCTATACCACCCAAGGAGCAGACACAGAAGATTTACAGGTAAATGTTTTCCTCATACAGCTATATTCCTTCCACAAACATACACAAAATGATAACTAAGAAGACTAATGAGTTAATAGACATCAAAGTTTTAACCTGTACCTCAAATAAGCAATATGTTTTTATAAAGAATTACTCCCTAGGATTCATGAGAAATGCATAATAAAGTATCCTGAGATAGTGTAGAAGATTGAAAGTACAAGTCCACAGCTGAAAGTTCTTTAGAAGCTCGAGACATACACAGCAAATCAACATGGACTGTCAAGATGAAACTATACTCATGCATTCTGAGAAACAATAATCTCAAAATGAATGAAAAGTCACAGTCAGCTAGGAGGACAAGCATGTTATAATTGGCAAAACAGACAATGTAACCAAAGCAGAGGATGAAGTGAGGTCACACAACTATAGCAGATGATCACTGTAACTCAGGGTGGAACATGGTAGAATCACACTCACATCACTGGTGCACAAGTCATTCTGGTACATGAGGCAAAAGACAAAGCACAGTGGCAAGCTGGGTGGGAGTGGGTGGGTTAAATGTCAGTAAGAATAGAAGGTTGAACCTACTGGAAACTCCGAACCAAAGTCAGTTTTAAAGTCACTCTTGTCTACTTCATCAAAAATGTTAGTAGTTCCTGAGTCAATGCCCATACGCGCCATAATACTCTGTTCCTGATAATGGCCAGAGAAAGAAAGTCATTGTAAATTCTGTACCTTAAGAAACTGAAACTAAAAAATAACAGAGATTTTTTAATCATCCTTACCCTGCTCTGCATTTTTGTTTCCCACAGAAAACCAGAAGGAAGTTTAAACACACGCATTGCTTTGAAAAGTCACATTCTTTTCCCTTATAATGAGAACATTTTAACTTTTATGGTATTTTAAGGGAAAAACACACAAATTCCTGATTAAAAACAAAAAGGCTATAATTTCCCGTGAACTATTTACTGTCACAAATTCAACAATATCTTTTAGCAAGAAAAACCTAAAATTATATCTAAGGATAAGAAATCAAAGAATAGAAAAAGAGCAGCAGCTTAGAAAACATGTAAACCAGTAAAAGATCTTCAGTTTTAACCCTTAAAATTTCTGTGAAAAAATTGAGAAATAATCTATAAAATTCATGCAACTTTTAGAAAACAAATCTTATAAGCACAAACTATGACTCTATGCTTACAATCCTAGTGCTGAGCTTTTTTAAAGCAAATACAGTCGCTGTTTTAACTATCATAATGATACTTGATTAAACCTTTTCAAAATCAATATGAAGCTCTAGTTTAAGAACTGTCACAAACTGTTGTCACCACTTAGAAAATTTAAGTGTGTGGAACAACATATAAAATATCATAAAACTGTAGTCATACTCAAAGCATGCAATTGTCTGCTGAAAAGAATAAGTCTACCATATATGAGAAACAGATTAAATGTTCAATAAGTCAACATCGAAGTACAATGTGTTATGGCTAACACTGAATTTCCAAGTATAGATGAGAGGATGATATAAGAACAATGGTACACTGAGGAAAAGATGTCCCTTAGAATGAAAACTCCGCTGGTTTTTAGGGTCAAAACAACTCTGGTCTTGAGGACAACACTGAAAGTAGAGACTAGAAAGATCTAAAACTAGAGGCATATTAGTCTTATTAAATATGTACAGTCTGTCAAATATTTTCATTAGGTCTTACAGTATATAAAAGAAAATTCTAAAACCAATTATAGTCGAGATGTCCTTTCTGAGTGCAGAGTAGAGATAAAAGGACACTATAGAAAAAAACACAACTAAAAAGTGATCAATCTCCCATCACCAATACCCATCTGAAAGTGGCCCCTGGCACAGTTCCGTGTGAGGAATGGGGCTTCACCCCCAAGGTCCTACCTCCATTTTTATATCGTGGTCCTTTGAATAGTGTTCATCTGCGTTTTCCCCTGCTGGTGACCGCGGCCCAGTGGAGGCAGTGACTGACAAGTCTCCTCGAGATATGAGTGTACACATGTAGGCATCGTGGGAGAAGACATCATGGCGGATGAACTCGCAGAAGAGCAGCACCAGGTTCACAAATTCCACCTTCTCGCACTCACTATTTGGATCCGCTGCAAAGAAGCAAATTCCATCAGAAATTTCTTGACCTAATAGGAAAAACCACCAATTACCAAGACTTAAAAACATTTTTACTATCTTTTCTAGCCCACCTCTTTAAAAAAATTTTATCAAAAGATTTACTGAGGCACGTGTGCTTTGTATAGAGCTAACAAGCAGGTTGTCTTGTCCAAATATAACTCAAAGGGTAAAAAATACAATTTAAATTCTAATGATAGTGATCGCTGAAAAATGAAAACAAAGTGATAACATAAATATAAAGCAGGGTTAGCCTACCATCCTGTATTTTTACTACTAAAAGAGTTTGCAACCAGTTTTTATATCCTATGTATGTCTGTATTTTGAGGGCAGATGTGTGCACTGCTTCAAAGACAACTTCACAACAGAACCACAATTCAACTGTATTTCAAAAAACTTAAGTGGGATCTACTGAAAAAGGGAAACTGGATTAAAAAGGGTATAAAGATGAAGCTATAACATCCTTCTGTTTTTTCTACATTCATAATTGATCTATTTAATTTACATTATGACTTTTAATACTGTAAGCCTTGTATCTGGACCTCGGGCTAACGCTAAAACAACGTGAAACTCTCTACCTGGTACTATCGCGTTCATAAACACTAACAGAAGACAAAGGCAGCTATCCAGGAGCACTAAGCTCAGGCCATGTGTCCTCTTGCCCACTGTCACACTCAAGAACAAGGTGCCTCTACACAGGGAAGGTCCTCCACAGACAGTGAACACCACACAGAACTAGCGAAGTCACCGAAGGAGAAAGTTTTCCCCAAGAAAGAACACCAACGGGAATGGGAACAGGCAAGCGAAAAGTAAATGTGCATCCTCTGCAGACGCAAGGCAACTTACCAGGTGTGATCAAGATATACACTAAATGTTTAAAGTTTGAAATGAGTAAAGGCAAAGATATGCTGCCGTGAATCTCCTTCAGAATACTGCCCCTCACGTCCAACACTCTTAGCACACTGTTCTTGGCGCTTTCTCAAGCAGTTCTGAGAGTCTTCTTTCACATCTTTACAAGGTACACTGTACCTTGTACAAGTACAGTGCCACTACTGCCAAGCGCCATCCAACAGAAAGGCAGGCTCGTAAAAACATCATGGTATGCCCTCCTCTACCATAGTTACCCGATCTGGTATTGTGAAAGTCAAGGTGCCCTTTTTCCTCTTCTCCAAAGTCAAAACGGCCATGAAAGGGAAATGTTTTGAATTGATTTAGTACATTGTATTTCAAACATGCACCAATAAATGAAAATAAAGATATTGTGCAGCCACAAAGGACACTCACAGAAGAGGACTTCTAGAACTACAACCACGGGGTACGAGGTACACTCATTTAATTTACCCATGCTTCAGAAAATGAGAAATTTGGAAAAGAACTCAAAAAGTGAAAATTCCTAATCACAATACACAGACAAATGTCACAGGACCTTAGTTTCCAATTATAGTAAAAAATATCCAGAAAGGGGAAACTAATATACCAAATACAAGGAAATAAGGTGACTTCATTTTAAAATTACTACAATGGAGATTAAAGCACATGAAGTTTGACTGAAGTTTTAAATTGCCTACAAATTTTCACTGAAAAAAAGCGATTAAATTTTTCTCAGTAAAATGTACATTATGGTCAGCACCAAGAACTTTTAGATAAATTGAAAATGGAAAAGAAATGTTAAAAATCTGCTCAAATGAAAGAAGGAAGGGAGGGAGGGACGGAGGGGAGGCGAGGAAAGGGAAGCAGAACGGGGGAGAGAAGGGAAGGGCAGGGAGGAGCCTGTGTATCTAAAAACTTTATCTACAAGCAGTAATTCTTCTTTACTTACACAATGAGGGAGCCTGTGTATCTAAAAACCTTAGCAGAACATTCTGGAAAACAGGCAAACCAGATCCAGCAAAAGAGGCAGAAGAAATAGACTCTTTTTCATCTAAGACTTCAGATTCACCACATCTCTACAGATTAAAAATAAGCACAGTTGATTATAAATGATGAATACAGTCACGGCAAGTCATGAATTTGTAAGTTTTGCATTACATTTGTGTTCATAGAAAAACGTGCATAATCAAAGAAATTTAGAAAGAGCAATTAAATATTTGAGAAAGCCTTTAGTTGCTTTAGTTACGTAAGTTTACTCTTTGCAATTCACCACAAAATAATCCATTTATTTATAATGTGAAAGAAAGATTATGAAATGTTTCTCCTAATTTGCACATTGTGCAATGGGAATTTATTGTCATTATGCAATTTATTAAGATGTTGGAAATTCTCAAGGGATTAATCCATATTTATATTATTCTTTTATTTTTATTGTTCACTGGTACAATTTAGATATACATGATGATCACATTCATCATAGGAAATTTGTACCTCTACATGACATATCTTGAATTCTTTTTGTCTCAGCCTAATCCCCTCCCTTCACCCACTCTTCCTCTCCTTATTTACATGAGCTTTGTTTCCATTTTATCCTTTTCTCCTTTCCTTCCTCCCCACCTTCCCTAGTTCTCTTTCCCATTTGAACAATTTTTTCCTATTTCACAACAGTATCTATAATACATTTTGGTCCTTATTTACACTTCCAGTTTCTCACCAGAGACACAATGTGATATTTACACTTGTCCACTTTATTGCACTTAAGAATATGCCTCAAGGTGCATCCATTTACCCAGAAACATCTCAAATTTATCTTTCTTTATGGCTAAGTAGTATAGAAAAACCACTATATAGAAAAAAACACATTTTCTTTATCCATTCATCAGTTGATGGATATTTGGCCAGTTTCCAAGGCTTAGCCACTAAAAACTGTGCTGCTATAAACACAGGTGTGTATATATCACTGTGGTATGATGCTTTTAATTATTTTGGGAAAATACCAAGAAGGAGAATAGCTGGGTCAAGTTGGACCTCTAGTCCTAGACGTTGAGATCTTAATTGGCATCTTCAAGTCCCAGTTTCAACAAGATCTTTTGTACATGATGAATGCAGCTTTCCCAATAAGAGGACACAGATGCCCATGAAAACATTCATCTTGTTTCATTTTTAATACGTTCATAGAAAGTTGATATTATATATTGTGAGCAACGCAGAGAGCCAGCTAAGTTTGTCCATTTACAAAACATCTAAGGTGCACTGAGCAAACTGGGACACAACTCTGAACAGGATGAGCACAGTTACTGTTGTTAAGCTCAGTCTAATGGGAAAAAGCAAACATTAAACAATAAGCAAATTAGCTTGATGCACACTGTAAGAGGGGAGTAGAACGGTGACATGACAGGGAGCAGGTAGAGCGTGGGTAACTGAATTCCAGGTGACGGAAGACCTTCCTCAGCAAGTGTTACCTTGTTAGGAATGCTGCACAGGAAGTGGCACTTCCTGAAGTGAGAATGCTAGAGAGAAGCTAAGGATGGCAAGGTTGGGAAGCAGACTCTGCCACTCCGAAGGAACAGCAAGAGCAAAGTCCCCGAAATAAAGTGAGTTTTGTGTGTTAAAGGAACAGAAAGACCAAAATTAGGGATAGAACGACGACCCCACAAAGAAAGGGACAAGACAAGGTGGAGAAGTCAGGCAGGCCAGGTCAGGGGACACTCTGTAGCCATGGTAATGCACTCTCATAGTTTTAGTAAAGGGTTACTGTGTTCTAGTTACATTTCCAAGAGATCAGTCTGGCAGCTGTGTAGAGAGTGACAGAGCCCAAGAGAAACAGTGGAGAGAGAGGTACAGGGGAAGTTATCTGGGTGAGAGATGCACAGGCCCTTATCAAATCATACACACATTCCCTGTGGTTACCTCTGCTACGGTGACAGGTAGAAATGAAGGCCTACTTGGAAATTTTCCCTTCAACAAAAGCTAATGATGAAGTTAACTTTGTACTGGGGATCGAACTCATAACCTCACGCTTGCCGGGCAGGCATTTATGCCACTGAGCATAAACTTCCCCAGCCCCGAAGTTAACTTTCCTTTTTCCTTTACAATTTAAGTCTGAGGTTTTAATGGCCATCTCTGGGACTAGACTATAACACATAAATTTCTATCTAGAACCTCATAATTATAACTGTCTCAAGAAAGTATTTCCAAACCCACTAAAACATAACATGATTTTAAGTTTCAAAAGTTGGTATATATTACATGTGTTTGTGACAATGTCTGTGGGTGTTATGGTGTCTCCATCTCACAACATAAAATTTTCTTTGTACTAAATCACATCCTGTTTCCTTTTAAAAGACACATTTCTTAGCCAAGAATACAAATTATTGGCTGTATCAATTTAGAGAGATCTTACTTAGGTGAATTTGTACAATCCTCTTTTTCTCAAGAGCAAAGGAAGAACATAATAAAGATAAAAGTGTACTCCCCAAAGAGTATGTTTAGAATACCACATTCAACAAGTAGACAGAAAAGTGGACCTACCTCTGCCTCGATTTCTGCTTGCCTCTTCTCCAAAAGTTTGGCCACTGCCATGGCCCTGTGCTTGCCTGACCGTTTGCAGCTCACAGCCCACTCACACAGCAGTGTCACCACGGCTTCATCATTGGGAGCAACCTAGTGACCAAGAGAAAGAGGTACTGGCTAAGTCAAATGAAATGTTCTCCCAACAGGGTCTAGGCAGCAACGCACTACCTTTAAGCCTCAAAGGTTTTCCTCTATATTTTATTAAAGGAGTTTTAGTGTGGGCTTCTAAAACCATTTGGGCTGAAGTGTAAATAAAGAGTAAAAGTTTAGTCCTAAGGAAAGAAATAAATCATTCAGAAATCACCCTCGTTGAACAGTGACAATTCTAAGGGAATCTGTTTTCTTGCGGATGATTTCCCTTACAGAGTCATAACCTTGCCCCTCCAATCCTCCAGAATTCAATTTCAAATCTAAAAAGAAAGGGAAAATGACCATTGGCTACCAAAAATAGCTGTTACAAAGTAAGTCCAAGTACTTCCCTCAACTGTCAGCATCACCAGTCAGGACCTCAGGCATGCATGATTCTATCAGGCTGGATTATCAAATGACTCCAATAAAAAATGAGAAAAGAGGTGGGAACTGGAAGGCTGGTAAAAGACCCATTCTATCAGATACAATGATAGGGAAAAATGACAGCCAAGCATCAAAAAGAACAAATAATCAAAAGCAAACACAGTTAACAAAGTACACTAGGTCTTTGTAGGCCTCATCATGGCGCCCAAGCCATCAGCCGAAGAATGGGCTACAACAAGGGGAATCAGGGACACTAGTCAGGACGGAGCACAGCTGGGAACAAAGGATGCCGGAGACACGGTGCTGCGTGGCACCCGTCCTTTTCCTTCAGAGTACCCTGCCAAGGAATGTAGTACCAACTGCAAGGTTTTAAGATTTCCCACTGTATAAACATTACGACAGGCAAGTGGATCTTCATAGCATCAGTTCCCACACACCATGTAAAAAATTCTTAGCATTTTAAAGTTCAGAAACTCAAGTAAGATTACAACACGGTATCAGTCCTCTCTGTGAAAGAACTTACATATAAAGTGAGCCCAACATTTTAAGTTTATGACCCTGAGAAGTCATCTAAAAAATTCGGCACAGCCAGGCATGGTGGCACATGCCTCAAAGCTCTGAGCTCAAGGCCAGCCTGAACTACATAGTGAGTTCAAAGCCAGCCTAAACTGCAGAGTGAAAACCTGTCTCCAAAAGACAAAAAAAAAATTTTTTTTCATTAAAAAATAAATAAAACGGCGTAAGAAACCATGATCAGTTTTAGATACTAGTAAACAATTCAGGTCATGAAAGTCAGTTTATTACAAGATTCTTACTCATCCTAATCACAAATATGATGATCTAAACACAGGTTAACTCAAAACAAAACAAAAAAATAATATGGGACAAATCTCAAAAGGGTATTCTCAGTCTCTTAATACAAGAGGAAATAATTCAATTAAAAATAAAAAATTTGGGGCATGACACATCAAAAAAGAAAGCAAACCACCAAGACGTTCTACCTGGATTCAAACTTACCCACAGAAAAATAAATATTTAAAGCCAATTAGTGAAGTGCCACATACTTCCATGCAGAATATGAAAGATAAAGAGTCACACCAAAAACAGTTTTTATTACCTTAACCAATAATATGCATCTTACTGACATTTCTAAAGAATTTTTGTAAATTTTCCCCTGCATCTTCAAAATCAGATAAGACTCTATTACAAAAGAATAATTAAGCAGATGTCTTGTGCTCTGAGTAAATGACTGGGGGATGACAATGTGCAACATATGTACATGTTTTGAAATTTTGTTTTAGTTTTTTTTTTCTAGTTTTATTATTTCCTTGAAATAAATGGATTAAAAAAAATAACAAAAACAGTCAAGTACTTGTTACAAAGTATAAAGTTCTTAATCTGATATCTGGATTATAAAATAATATCTTTAAAGAAAATAGGAGATAAAATCAATGATTCATTACTGGAAGGAAGAGCTAACTAAAAACAACTTGAGATCCAATGCTAAATAAACCCTTTCAACAGCTTGTTAATTACTGGAGGAAGAGCTAACTAAAAACAACTTGAGATCCAATGCTAAATAAACCCTTTCAACACCTTGTTAATGTGGACATCTTTATAAATGAAACTGATCACTCTTGGTCACCATCAAACTAAATGGTCACAACTGAAAAAACAATAGTCAACATGACAGCATCAATAACTACATGGAATAATCTGTAAAAGAGTGATCCCAACTAGTCATAGTTTACAACCTGAGGCACTTTATGGAGCGCCGCATGAATTTCCAGAGTCACATAAGCTAAAAGTGGTCTAACTGCTAACAGAACACAAGCCCTTGGTACACGGACACCAAGAGGACATCTACCCAGAGTCACCATATAAGGGAATAAGCTTACATCTGTTAACCACAAATGTGTAGGATTTATTATCTAAATGATATTTGCTTTTGATAAATTTTACACATATCAACATTTTCATGTGATGATTTCCTAAAGATGTTTGAGATGGCTGAAATTTTTGGTGGAGAATGAAGTAAATTTTCCTAATCTCATATCCATAAGGTCAATGTTGACAGTCTAGATGTTTTAGTACTGTAAGCAACAAAACATAAGCCATGGAGGCAAGAGTAACCTCCCTCCCCTTTTTTTTGTTTTTTTAATTTGCAGCAGCTAAAGATCACACAGTTCTGAGCTCTAATTTAAAAAATGACATAGATAAGACAATAAATTTAAACAATCCTTCTTAATATTTAGATCAACTGTCACTTATTTATACTGCAATAAAAATTAAGCCTTCTATCCCTCAGTTCAAAAAACTCAACATGTAAATAATACAAGTGGAGAAAACAGGAGTTTTGAGAAATATGTAAATCACATGATTAGAGTCATGGTATGCATTATAGTTACATAGTAAATCCTTCCAAAAATCCTAGAAAAATGCTCATCTCTCAAAATAAATAACATGTCACATTCAATTTCCAAAACCATCATGATACAGTACAACAAAATACCATTTACTTTTAGGAGAAACAAAGATAACACACTAATAAGAAAGAAACTATTAAAGATTCTCCGCCATGACCACACCATTGATGTTTACCAATTCAAACCCACATCTTAACTGGCCTTAAATCCATTGTATAAACAAAGGCAATGTTAGCCAAATCTGGGATTTGACTTTCTAAATTAACAATGTTTACTATGTTAAAATTGGCAAAGAGACTTTAAAAATCAAAGATTATTCCCACATGTACTGCAAATGTGATAAAATTAGTACTGTATGTGGGAAATTATTCATGGCAATTAAACAGTTGCTTTTTTCCTTCTGCCAAAATCCTATCTGAAGACTGTTTTGCTCTATTTTTACCTGAAATAAAATATTTCTTTTAATAAGCAGTATAAGAACTGATACATGCTAGTGAAGAGTTGTTACGGAACCATTTATGATCCCAATCTCTATTCTGCAACTAATAAGTTGGACATAAACTTGGACAATTTCACATCTTCTTGAAGCACTGGTTTCTTCACCTATAAAGTAAAGGGATTTTTAAAAAATGTGCCTCATAGGCCAGAGAAAAATAAAATGACATAAGACACTTAAAACAGGACTTGATACATAAAAAGCATGCCCAAAAATAAACAAATAAATATTCTTAAAGTTCAAAGAAACAATTTGCTTAAATGCTGTTATGGTTTGCTAAGTGTCCCCTAAGGGTTCCTGTGTTAAAGGCTCAGTTCCCAGGCCATGGAGTTATTGCCAGGTAACAGAATGTTTAAGAGGTACAGCCCATTAGGAGGTCTTTCAGCTTTTTAGTCTTTTGGAGACATACACACCTACCTCTCTCCCCTCCACCCTCATTTCTGGCTCCATATGGACTCCTGCTGTACTAAGCTACCATAGGCCTAAAACAACAGGGCCAACTAATTATGGACTAAAACATCTTAAAACTGTAAGCCAAAAATAAACCATTTCTGTTTATAACTTAGTCGGCTCAAGTATTTATTATAGCAACAGAAAACCGACAAACACACAAGCTCAAAAACAAACCAAAAGGCTCACTCCAACTGAGGTGGACTAACATTACTAACCCTTCTAGAAACAGCAAAGTCTAAATACCCAAACACACAATTCTGTTTTCCCCATGTATTAACCCAATTGACTACTGCTAATAAACTTTGAGTTAGTTACTTCCCCATCACTAGGACAAAATACTTGAACTAACAGCCACAGATTAGAGGAGGAGAAGTTTATTTTAGCTAATAGTTTCAATGGGTTCAGTCCATGATTGGCTGGCTCCAACAAAAATGGCACAGTGGAATGGTCTAGAAGAGGAAAGCTGCTTCAGTCCTGGTGGCCGGAAGCAGAGAAAGAGAAAGGAGGCACTGAGGAAAAGAATACACTCTCCCCAGTCACACCCAAGTATCATAGGCCCAGCCAGACCCCTCATCCTAACAGGAGATGCAGCTACTGAATTATCAATAGATGAATCCACTCATGAATTAGCACTTGAGTAACAGGTTTCCTGCTGAGGGTAAAGACTAAAAAAATCAAAGATTATTAAAAGCCTGGCAGACCTTGGCTATGCCTTATCGGTTAATTGACTATGAGGTAGACATTTTGTGTGCCCACAGCAGCCCCAAGGACCCACTATAATCAAGTCAGTCATATTCCATCCATTCCTCCAGTATTTTTAACTACCTCTCTAAATACATCAGTCGGTGGTAATAGCAGAAAGTGACTATTAAGTAGCCATTAACCAAACACTAACTCTATAAATATTTAAATGGCTTACTGATCTAGTTTCATGCTATTTCTACATGACTGGCAAACTGCTCATTTTACAGATGAGGAAACTGAGACTCATCAATTGTAAGTGAATTGCCCAAGTACCCTAAAAGAAATATACTATGTTGTCTTCAAAGCAACACCTCCCCAGTCAGCCACACCTATAATTCCACCTGCACATCCCATGCTATGTATCTGAAAGTTTATTTACAAATAGCACCACTGTGACAATAATGCAAATGCCAATACTACATTCATTCACTCCTCTTTCCAAACCAATCTTAAAGAGGTGTTTCCCCCTTCACTATGCTACCTCAGCAGCTTTTTTTTTTTTTTTTTTTTTTAAATACAGGGTCTTGCTACATAGTTCAGGTTGCTCTTCAACTCACTATGGAGTCCAGGCTAGCCTCAAACTCACAGTGATCCTTCTGCCTCAGCCTCCTGCGCACTGAGATTACAGGCAACAGCCACCAAGGCAGGGTCTCATTACGTAGTTCAAGCTTATCTTGGATTCACTTTATAGTCCAGTCTGGCCTTGAACTCGAGGTGACCCTCCTACCTCAGCCTCTCAAGTGCTGGGATTACAGGCCTGTTTCACCACACGCAGTAGGAGCTTTTCAATGAACAGGAAAAAAACATTCACACAACTTTGAAACCTCGTGCATGGTGAGAGGGGCTGATGATGTGGTTGAGCAGAAGAGACAGACTCTTCCTCCATGAAGCTACAGGACTGCAGCAAGACAAGTGTGGAGAAAGCACAGCTATAACAGAAACAAAGTTCTTCTCTGTCAGAGGATGGTTGTCAGGCAGTTCCTAAACCACAGTGATATAAACACCAACTGGCCGAAGGCTGCACCCACAATGAGTAAAGCACATTTTCTGGATTTAAGAACCTTGCTAACAACAACAACAACAACAAAAAAAAAAAAAGAATGAACACATATGCAAATATAAGCAAGAGATGTGTACATTTCCAGGCTCTGAGGGCAGCACAGAGGAAATGCAGACACTCCTGATCTGGAGCGCTCCATCCGGCACAGCTGGTTTGGCCTTCTCATTACTCAGGAAAAAAGTTTGCTTTTGGGGGCCCCAGAAAGAGAAGTGAAAGGCAGCTGCTCCTGCCACTTCTGGACCTTGTCTTTAACCACACCCCCAAAGGACCCCAAAACACATCCGCCCCTGCCTTCCTGCACCTCACAAGCAGGGCAAGCAGCCAGGAGGAAGGAAGTGGTCAGGAAGCTTTGCGAGGCTGTGGCCCTCCCCGCCCTGCTGCTCCGCGCTGCAGTCAACAGTGACTGACAGGGTCACTGCACTTGGAATCAGAAGGCCCCACAGCCCTGCAGCCATTAACTGCATCACATGGGTGGTGGCCCATTCCCTCCATCTCCCTCACTCAAAAAAAAAATGGCTCTGAAACACGAAGCAAGCAAACAAGCAGGTAAGTACCACAGAGAGTGAGCACCAGCAGCTGAGAAGCCACGGCATCTGCACTCTCGGCCAGGAGACACACCGCTCAGCCAGCACCACGCCAAGTCCCGGGAAAGCTTACACACCCCTCCTGACACCCAGCGTTTCTTAGACGGCCAGATGGCCAGACAACAGGGGGCGCAGCCCGCAGTACAGCCGGAGAGGTGCTGCCCTCTTCACACAGGGCAAGCCCGTTTTCCAGCCCCTCCACGCCAGCTACACTGCGCTGAGCACTCAGGCGCCCACCACCCGCTTACACCGCCTGGCCATGCAGGACACGAATCTCTGAGGCCTGGTCCGAATGCAGCCATTTTTATATTTTACAGTACTCTGAGTGGAAAAATCAAGACAGAACTAAAATAAGTACCCAGTAAGGTTTTTGAGATTTTTTTCACCTCTTCACGATGGTACATAAGCCATGACCTATGGAAGCTGTAACAGGATATGAGGGTGCCAAGGAAAAGGGTAAAAGAATAACGCTCCGCATGTGATCAGTAAAAGCAAGCCACAGGTATGGCACCTCTACGAGGAGCACAGTGTGACCTAGAATGACCGGGGACAGCATCGTGATCTCAAAGTCTTCACTCCTTGTGGTGCAGTTTCAAATAGGCTTTCACCAAATACAAAAGGCAACTGCACACACAACTCTAAACCTCAGACCTCTTGGCTTCTTCCATCTGGACAGATGCCTCCCCGTTCTGTACAAGAAAACAGAGAGGAACCAATTTCTGCTTATCAGTTAAAAAAAAAACCACACACACACACACACACACACACACACACACACACACACACAATGCAACCTGAGGCCTTCCCACATCTAGATGCAACTTCCAGTAAAAGCAGACCTCAAACCCACTATCACAGAGGCTGGTAACTGTTTCAGTTATCTATCATGCTGTCTCAATCCTGAAACAAATTGTAAAATCCCCTCCAAAAAAGAAACAATTTAAAGCAGTGAGATGGGTTTCTGAATCCTAATCATACCACTTAATACACTGTCTTCTTATCACAGAATGGCTTCATCATGCTGGTTCTCCCACTGTAATACTAATGACTGCTATTTTACTACTGTTCACTACTGCTTTTGCAGTACACCTCTACAGCGCTTTGTAATACTCAGACTGCTCACGTCTTCTTGGAGTTGAACATGGCGAGCAACAAGAATATGAAGCCATCCCGTCTTCCCTAATCTGCTCAAGGTCACACAGCTGCTCAGAGTCACATGAATTCTAGAAATACAAAAAGTGACTTAGTCGGCAAGAAACTAGAAACCCCTGGTAAAAAAATAAATAAAATTTTGTCATTTTCATGCCTGTACACACGTACCTTGATACACACTTTACCAAAGCCATATTTTAAAAATTAATTTAATTTCAAACGTTATTACAGGATCTAATAAGACATACTTTCTGGCAGGTTAAAATTAGATGATCAATCTGACTTGCACATTGAAAATGTAGTTTTTTACCTTACTTACAAAACAGCAGCACATTAACCACAAAACCACTACTCATTACATCGGGTCTCTCCAGAGCTGAGTCAACACCTGACATAAAAATACTGCTCAAGGCGAATCTAACATTTCTGTCACCAGAGGCCAGGAGTGCTGCAGCCTGTGCACAGCGCGCCCTCTCGTGGCAGGAGCCCCCTCTTGTTGGATGGAGAAGGCTCTCATTTAGAGGATGCTCTCACCAGAAGCAGACAATCAGCCCTCTCAGCTCAAACAGATACATTTTTAAAGGAAAACTCTAAAAATACACATTTGTTTATAAACTACACACACACACAAACACACCAGCATAACAACTGTCTGTTATAAAACCTGGACAAAAGAAGCATTTGAAGACATACTCTCAGCAGAACTTCAATTTCTGCTTGCTCCCTACCAGTTCTTCTCAGACCCCCTCTCTGGAGACAACTGAGCATTAGCGAGAACCCGGAAAACAGTGCAATTTTACTCAGAAACATCACAATATAACTTCTGCCCTCTATAAGACATCGTCATTGTCATCGTCCCTGAAGAGTACTTCTGAATAATCTGAGTTTCTGTAGGCAAATGAGGCAATAATTCTGAAGCTGGCCAGTTCACTCACTAGCAGGTTACCACAGATATACCACAGATATACCACAAGGCTGAGGTATATCTGAGGACCTCGACAAAACTCTCTTCAGGAAACAATATAGCTGCTACTCAACACATAGCACAAGCTCACCAATCCAAAGGACACCTTGATATCTGGGGGTCCCTACTTTCCTTCCAGACAAGCACATTTATGTACAAAATCTCAGTAGCCTTGAAGCCTAAGAGGACTAACCTAGACTATATAACAGGCTTATATAAAGAGCAAAAGTTTAGGGTTGTTTTTGTTTCATCTTGTCTTTCCACATACACATTCACAAAGTGTAGCTTACAAATCAAATATACTCATAACCAGTTAACTAAGGTATTCTTTAAAGGCATTCTAACAGTTGCCTCAGTATTCCTGGTACCTAACAAGCTGCATATATAACAGGTAACTTGTATTGTGAAAAGGAGACATTTTTTTTATTTCTCCCAAGTAAGGCTGAGGGAAAAAAAAACCTGAAAATCCTATGCTGATAGGTCAGCTCAACCATAAACAATGCACTGCTAGGAAAACATAAAAACTGGTAAAATTGTAATTATATGTGAAATTTTCCAGGTATGATGACCAATTCTTTGCTCAAACATTAGTCTAGATGTTGCCACAAAAGTATTTTCTTGACGTGATTAACATGTAAACCAATAAACTTTCAGCAAAGCGAAGTAACTTCTACAGCGTGGGTAGGCCTCATCCAATCAGCTGAAAGCCTTAAGAAAAGACCAAGGTCCCCAGGAGATGCAAGGACTGGGCTGCCAGACTCAGCTGCGACATCAACTCTGCCCAGCCTGCCTTGCACACTTCACATCCGCCATCTTCCACAGTCAGGGTTGCCAACTGTTAAAAATAAATAGCACTCACTTCTTTCTCTAGGTAGATATAAATATAAAAATACAGGCACATATTTTTCTTTTTTCTACTGATTATGTTTTTCTGGAGAACCTTGAGAATACACTGTCTAAGGTCTTTCAAAGACCATGACCACAAATATTCACATTCTGCCCTCTGCTGTGCTGTATATTGAAATATATTCCCTAAATTAAAGCCAAAATATTGTATAATGTTTAATCACTAGATGAAGGATAGTCTGCTAAAACTAAAATGGATGGGGAAACAACCAAGAAAAATCCAATCAATATAGCAAGGCAGACCAACACCAATGACATTTCTTTTAACTATTTACAGTCTAATTATTTAAATACAGGACGACCACAAATTGCATACTTTGTTACTTTTTATACGATAATACAACAGAAACATGAAACTGATAATTTTATCAAGTTTATTCAATATCAGACTTGGCGGCTTGGAATAACACCTGCCTTGGCTACGCTCGGGATAGTCAGTACGTAAACAAATCACTGCCTGAGTGACACAAGGGGTCAACTGTCAAGTGCTTAGTAACGTGGGTAAGTTTAGCCCAACAGTAGAAAGATTTCAAATTGTATTTGGCTTCATAAGATATTATACTTCATAGGAAAGGTTTGGTCAGAATTTACTGAATCAAGAAGAAACTATGCTTAAAAATAAAACATAAAAAGAACAGAAGAAATATTAACTACCTCTTGATTATCTTTGTTTTGGTTTGCCCAGAAAATTTTATGATAAAGTGTCTCCATTGAATTGCTGGAATCAGTTCGGTCAAAACAGTGACGATCCAAGACTTCCAATGTGTGTAAAACACGACTAATAGTCACCCCTAGATGCAGAAAGTAAACAGACAGTTAAAGAGGTCAAATAGAGCCAGAAGAGCATAATACAAAATTAACATCACCTGAAGCAAAGGCAAGTTTCCAGGAGGTATCGTTCTCAGGATACACTAACCACAGCACTGTAAACAAAACCGGTGCTGACACTCTCCACAGCCAGGCTTTCAAAGGCATAAACTGAACAACGTCCTCAGAATACAGAGGGCTCTGTCAAAAGAGCTCCCTTATTTATATTTACAAGAACTACAAACACAGTATAAGGTCCAACATTCAAAAGCACTCATTCTCTTGTTGCATTTTGTACCTGCTGTCGACTCTTGGCACTTGTCAAAAGACCACCGAACTTCCACCGCACGGCCTCTTTGCTTTATCTGCTGTTCTACCTCATAAATCCTTGCCCGAACCTGAAAGAGAATCACTTCTAGTTAACTTGAGCTTGGAAAGCCACAGTGGCTGTCTAAATCATGTCCAGTACTGCATCCTACAGTACAGGACAATCATGGCTACATTATAAACATCAGAGCTGGCTACCTAATAACCTCATTGTTAAAATTTATAAGTCATGATTCAATGCTAGCTGTCAATAATAAATGCACATAAAAGTAAATGCTTAAAAAAAAACAATTTAACAAGCAAATTTGCTTTAGGACACCATAAGGAAAGGCAAAAATTCTAAAACTTGCTTGGTAATTCATTCACCTACGCAGGAAAACAATTAGCAGTATTTTAGTGATTTTAAAAACTGCTTGACAAAAGACAAGGATCATATTCTAATATTAGCCTAAGGTTCAAGTTGCATAAATCCTTAAAATAAATAATGCAGCACTAACCAAGAGTGTAAAAACAATTCCTAAATATCACAAATTACTACTATGGGAATCACAGTTATATATTAGAATTACCACAAAAATTATTATCTGGGTAGCAGGACACCCAGCAAGAACTGCCTAGTAAGAAGGTGAACAGAAAGGGAACAACTTCATGGACTTCTGTGTTTGAAGAGGCAAAAGAAACCCGAAGGTCACCCGGAGAGTGAGGGGCAGAGCTGGGCATGACATTCAAGTATCTCAAATGCCAGCACTCAGGCTTTGCCCAGTATTCCTGGACGCCTCTGGAGAATGCCCAGTATGTCTCTCAAACCACTGCCAGGGAAGTAAATCTACCTGCTGATTGAAAGCCGTGTTCCCGCCAGGCATGGGGAGGCTGGAAGGGGCCACCTGCAGCAGATCCAGGGGTGAGCCCGGGTTCGCACTCTTATTTTCATTTGTGGAATAATTCCACACCAAGGCACTTGGGCAACAGAGAGTGACAGTCTAGAAACAAAGTGAGGAAAACCCAGACTTTTAGAGAAATAGGGCAAGGATAACAACAGCTTAATAATAAAATGATACCTTATCATAGCTTTAGTTTCCTACCTAAGAATTCAAAATGTGAGTATCTTTTTCCACTCTCAACTTTAAGACAAAACTAAGAATTATTAATTTGAAAGGGAAAGAGTATAGCCATCAAGAAATTGAAGACTAGTATCATTTATTACTAATATTTCACCATACAAAACTATTGGAGCAAGGCTTAGAATCAGACTTATAAAGAGTCTAAAGCACATCCTATCATGAATTCAATGGAAAGCTATGTGAACCTGGACAGTGAGTGTGACAGATCTCTTCTTGAAAATATAAAATTAATAAAAAAATAAATAAATTCTGCAGCCTAGGAGGCATCCCTGTGGAGAGCAGATGACGGATGAGAACAGCAAATCCCTGACCACCACCAATACATCTGTCCCACTGGCCCATGCCCTACCACCGTCCTCCTGCCTGGTAGATGTGGGGTTCGTGGCTCCTGACCATAGTGCAGCCCTTGCCTGAATTCTGAAAGCCTCCCAACTCCAGCACACTACCCTAGCAAAAACAACCGTCCTCTCCCTCCTCCCAGACTCACTCCCTATTAGTTTACACTTAGCTTAGAAGCATGCTCCAATCTACCAACCAGAAAACAAACAAAATGGTTTCTTCATCTACACTCAAGGCAAAAGATAACAGTTCAGTGGTAGAGCACTTGCCTGGCACATGAGAAGCCCTGCACTTCATTCAAAGCACTGCAATCAATCAATTGATCAATAAATGTATCATATATATTCCTGTATTTCCCCACTCACCATAAACACCATAAACTACCCACTATTGTCTCCTCTTCCCGTTACACACATTTCATAGTATTCTTTCTGCTCATTCCCCGTCATCCTTACCCACCCTATTCCAGTTTTTTACCCACCACACAACTGAAATAGCTCTTTACAAGATGATCATCAACCATGAGAACAGAGGTAACTTCACCCACCTGCTACTAATTGCTTTTTCAAACTTTCTGCAGCCTCTGGTTTATTAGCATAGTAGATGAATATGGATTCTGGAATCAAAGTGCCTGGGTCTAAATTTCTAGCTCTGTGACCTGGGCCACTGTTTCACTGGCGGTGGTGCAGGAATATGAACAGTTCCTATGTGTCATTGGCAGGTTCTGAGAGCTATCTGACATCATATATGTTACAATTTACAAGAGTGCTTAGAAAACAGTAAACATCATTAATATCATAGTGAAATTGCAACAACATTAGTGTTACTCTCATCATCTTTGTTTCTAGAACACACTGCCCCTGCTGTTCTTTTCCTAATCTGGTCCACCTCCCTGGGCTCCTCTCTAGACTTCCCCTTCGCTCAACTCTCCACCACTCATGACCGTTGGGTCCAGAGGTGCTCTCTCACCACAAACTCTTCAACTGCCCCTTCTCGGACTATGACCAGCCCAGGGTCTTCATGACTCAAAACTGCACATCTGGCCAGCTCTCTGCCTTCATCCTCAGAATCAGACATGTTAACAGTCTCTTGAACATATCCATTTAAAGGTCCAGAATAAAACATAATACATCATCTGCCATCTAAGAAAGAACAGTGCCAGTACCCCTCACAGACACCAAACTCTGCAAATGCTCAAGACCCTCACATAAAATGATGTAGTGTTTGCATATAATTTATGCAATCCTCTTATACAGTTTAATAGTACTGAGATTACTTATAATATCTAATACACTATAAATGCCAGGTAAATGGTTATACTATTTTGTTAAGAGAACAGTGACAAGAAGAAAAGTCTACATGCTCAGAAATTTTTTCTGAGTATTTTTGATCTAGTTGGCTGAATCCAGGGACATGAACCCAGAGGGTCCACTGTCATCTAATCGTCCAAATGGACCCCACCTAGATGCTTCCAAACTGCGTCCTTTGCCTGCTTCCTCCTTTCTTACCACTCTCACCCCACAAATCTTCCTTCTACTATGGCCAAAACCACCTAACTGAAGTGCAACTGACAGAGTCGCTCCCTGTATAAAGCCCTTTTCCACTTCCCAGTGAAAGGCCCAGCAGACTTCACACTCCAGGTTCCAAGAAGCCCAACTGGACACAAGCTGATGGATGAGTACTCTGGGCCTTTTCCTGTGCTGTGCTACTGCCCTTACCATACTGCTTCTTCTTTTTTCCTTAGCTCATACTAAAACGCATTCCTCAGAAAGCCTCCTGGAATTTTAAAATGGGTTGCAAGTTCCCTTTTCAGCTGCCCCAGCCCCGCGCATCTCTCCGGCAACCCTTGTCACGGTCTACAGCAACTGTATATTTATGACACAGTCTTCTCGACATGACAGAAAACTCCACCAGAGGAAAGACCATGTCTTCAGGGCCACCCTTCTTGCACAGGCCCTTAGTAAACAGCCAGAAACACTAAAAGCTCAAGAAATGTGAACATTCAACTGTCCACTTCCTCTAGGGCAGGACTGTGTCTCGCTCCTGACACAATGGACCCAGCACCCTGCACAATGCTGGATGGATATCCAAGAACTGCAAAAGCAACAGTGCTGATGACCACAGCCAGATAAATGATACAGACTTAAAGAAACACAAGGAGCCGACCAACTGAAGAGGTGAACTAAGGAACTGCTGCTGCCTGAAGAAGCTACCTTTCCAGAAGAGTAGTAATAGAGCTGAATTATCCTGTGGGTTCCCTGAAGGATTTCTAATTGAAGTGCTTAATGGCCCTAATAAAGGACAAGCACAGTAACTTTCTTCTAGATGACTGCAGCAAATCTCTGAGCTTGATCCAATTCGGAGCAATAAAAAACATAAAATTTCAATATAAATTACTGGATTATGGGAAAAAATAGATTTGTGACATGAAAGCTGAAAGTGCTATTCCCAGCCCAACTGTTCCCCACAACTGAATCTTAACATAAAAATAACACAGGCCATGAACTTACCTGCAACATACAACTAAGTCCGTAAACCAGAGGACCGTGCTGCGCACAGGAAAGGAAATCGGAGAAGGCCAGCTGCATCGGGCTCATGCCAGGGCCTGGGGGGCCAGGGCTGGGGGCCCCGATGCTGGAGTTGTTTGGGCCGATCATCATGTGGGGTGAGTGGGCAGCAAGGAGGCTGGGGCTGTCACTCAGCAGCAGGGAAAGACGCCGTGCACAGAAGTAGGCAAGACGACGAGACAGATAGGCCGACTGAACAAACTCATCTGAATACTGAGAAGCAGAGGGCAGCAGACTTCAGTTACATCCTGTACTTCTCAAGCAACTATTTTAATATAGACTTTTCTTCATTAGAAGCAAAAAGAACCTGCAAAAGCACTATACAGAACAGTATGTCCAGCAGAAATATGTGATTTTAAATTCTTCAGTAGCCATTAAAAAAATACTACAAATTATCATAACAATGTGCTGCACTTTAGCCAAATATGTAATACATACAGTTATCAACATGTGATCAACATAGAAAGTATTAATAGTATATGTTTTTTCCAGAATAAGTGTGAAATCTGATGAGCATGTTACTCCAGGAGCACGTCTCCACTCATACTGTCACACTTCAAATGCTCCACGGCCCACCTGGCTACTGGACCAGGCAGTGCAGGTACAGACCCTCCTGTCCAGATCCTCTGAGGGAGGACATGAGGACCCTCTTTGCTTCAGCACCTATGGCGGGCACCAGGGTGAGAGACCGAACCACTTGCCACTGGTATAATTTCATGTTGCCTGAATTACCAAGTTCATGTATTACTTTTATAAGAAAAACTTAAATCTTACCCAGATAACCTAAATTTTAATAGATCTTAGACAAACCATCAAAATAAGAAGTGTCCTACTCTCAGAGACACAAAGAATCATCAAAAAACAATGTAGAAGATTCTCTATATTCTTCAAAAGAGGTGTTTTGCTTTCACACTAATCTG
The DNA here is from genome assembly GCA_004027295.1 of Dolichotis patagonum. Taxonomy (NCBI): domain Eukaryota; kingdom Metazoa; phylum Chordata; class Mammalia; order Rodentia; family Caviidae; genus Dolichotis; species Dolichotis patagonum. The sequence goes on from PVJX010000126.1 coordinate 333,147, forward strand.
TGTGAATGGAGAGACAATATTTAAAGAGCTATTTGCTTAGCTCAGATATAAAAGAATTCAACATGGGTGAGAGTCCATGTAGATGAAAATTATAAATGCAGCTAACGCACATGACTGCTAAAACTTGGAAATCTCTTCACTTCACATGTTGTAGCATCAAGACATTCTTTTCATTCCATTTCAAGAAGATAATTTTCCTTTTCTACTTCTATTACCTAATTATTCTTACCAAGTTAATTGCTCGACATAAAACCAACTGGCTCAAGGTGACACGTACTGTACCTGCAGCATTAGTGGTAACAAGAGTTTAAGAAGATCATCATCCATTGGTCTGATCTTTTCCAAAACATCCAAGATCCATGTTAAATATTCATGCTTCTCTAGCATCCCTTCCTGAAATGAACAAAGAAAAACTGCAATAACAATGTTAAAGAAAACCCAACTTTTTAAAAGGCACTCTTATTCTTATATTTAAATATAATTTTACTACAGTTTTATTGTGATACTGAAACAAGGCCTTTGATCGCAATCCTATTTCTGAACAAAATGAACTAGAGTTCTTTGGTATGTTTGCTATAGGATTTTGTCTTTAGTTTTTGATAATCTGCTTCACTCTAAATTGAAAATAAATGGGTCCGGGGGGTTAGCTCAGCGGCGTAAGTGCCTTCTTGGCAAACACCAGGTTGAGTTCAATCCCCAGCACCAAAAAAAAAAAAAAAAAAAGAAAAGAAAAGAGAAAGAAAAAGAAAATAAACGGAATGCACAACCTTTCACACAACTCCTTGGATATATGAACCCCCTGGGAGAATTCTGGAAAAGCATAAACTGATATTCAAGAGAGGAAACTGAGCTATTAGCAATGCATTGCTCTTATCATCATCTCCACAAAGGTCTGAAAACTCCACCAGACCCAATGCTCCCTCATAACCTCCTCTGCTATCCTAAAATGACTCTTAGATACTCCAGCCTACACTTAAAAATCAATATAATGACCTCATATATAAAGACCTGGGAGGAATTTATAATAAAATAATGTATCAACAACACATGGCTACACTAGAAACTAAATCCATCTTCACAAATATACAAAATGCCCCAACAAGGGTGATACACACAGCTCCTCTGGAAAACACAACTTTTATTTTTTTTCTCTTGGTTCTAGGATGGAACTCAGAGCCTTGCACTTGCTAGCCAAGTGCCTCTAGCACTGAGTTACACCCACGGGACAGCTAATATTGACCTAAACACTACAGTTAAGTCCCCAACTTATAAGCAAGTTCCACTCCAGGAGAACATTCATAAGTCAAATTCATTTATAACTCTGACAAAGTGAGTCTTACACACCTCTGACACAAATATACAAATATAGATAGCATTAAAAAAAAAAACCAAACACACATAAGTACTGTAAATAAACTGTTTTTACTTTACAGTGACCTTAAAATGGCGGCACAGCATAGTACACCAACTGGCATATAGCAGATTATACAGCACAAACTGCCAGGAGTTACTGCCTGGAGGAAGAGGGCAGGCGGAAGAGCTGAAGGATCATCAGCAACGGGAGGTGGAGGGCAGGATGGAAACCTGAGCACACCTGATGTTGACAGCATGGGTTTTCTGATGGATTCAATGCTGTCTACCCTCTTGAAAAAATGATCCAGTGAAGTCTGAGTAATAGCCCTTTTTTTCTCATCACAGATGACTCTAGTACTGGATGTCACTCTGAACGACTGCTGCAACCTTTGTGTATCATTCTATGTTGGGGTCCTGCACCTCAAAAACTACCAGGGCCCCTTCAAGTGAAGAAAATCCCCTTGCCGTTCCCTGTGCTGTGAACTTCTCTGGATCTTCCATGACATCTTCCTCTTGGCGCTCCTCAGCTTTTTGCTGGGCCTGTAATTCCATGAGACCCTCGTTAGTAAGCTGCCTGTGTTGCATGGCAGAGTTCAATGAAGTCATCCCCTGTAGATACAGCACCAGCTTCTTGCTAAGGGTCACTAAGTTGCTGAAGACCTCTTGGGACTCCCTACCCATCTTCTAAAGTCTATGAACTTAATGAACAAACTGTGAGCTAAGGCTTTTCCAAATCTCATCTGTGGACGTGGACAGCTGAAACTTCACACCAAGCAAAGGCGATGTCTTTTATGGCCTTGTAAATATTCTAAGACTTCCAAAATTGTCATGAGGTTGTTCTTATTTTATCAGCTGCAAGAAGTGTGATGCAAATAATATTTCTTGAAAGTCACAATAACTCGTTGCTCCATATGCACCATTTTGCGGTTGGGATTAAAGTCATCCATGAACTGGGGGTGACCCGGTAGACTGTAGAGCAGCAAAAGAATGTTGAATGGGAATCTACTTCTCTACCTTTGGGATACAGTGATGGGAAAAATAGCCCTGGAAAATGGCCTATATGATCCAGGCTTTGGAGTTATCCTTTCACATAACAGGTAGACAGCCTCTGGCTCTGTTTTTTTTTTTTTTTTTTTTTTTTTTTTTTTTGTGTGTGTGTGTGTGTGTGTGTGTGTGTGTGTGTGTGTGTTCCCTGAAAGGTAAATTAAGAGCTATTTTAGTTTCATATCACTGGAAGCTTTGTCACCAAACTCTGGAGTAAGTCTATCCTTTGCTGCGGCAAAGCCTGGCATCGAGTTTCCTTTTGTCTAATGGAACTTCATTCTGGCCTCCTCTTCCATCCAGCACAGCACTGTATCACTGACATTAAAAATCTGTTGGGGGTAAATAAGCACCTTCACCAATAATTTCTCTGAGTGTTGCTGCAAATCCTTGAGCAGATATGGTATCTGCACTCACAGCCTCACCACTCTTCCACTGGAAAGGTTGATCCCAGCCTTGAAGCTGTTAAACCATCCCTGCTGGCCGTAAAAGATGCACTCCATTCACCTCATTTTTTCTTTACGTGTTCAAGCAGGCTTTTGGTTCTTTCTCACATAAAGCACTGAACCGAGTGGGATTCGACACTGATGCTGATCCTACATCCACACATCGAGAAGTTTCTCGTTCTCCTCTGTCACTTTCCCACAATGGTTGGATATTATTGTGGACCTCACTAGCAAAGCAGGCTTCACATGTTCCACGATCTCGTCCTTGTTCTTCAGAATCATGCCAGTGGTTGAACACTGTGTTATATCAAAACAAGTGACATCTACCACCTTTTGGCCTCCATCCAATCTCTCAATGATTTTCACCTTTGTCCCCACGGTTACTGCTCTGCGCTTTCCAGCTGTTCTCTCCCCATCACCACTGCTCTTCCTCTTGCTTCCGGACATCCTGGTCTCTGACTGAACACCGGACACTTGCACGCTGGGCAGTGAGCACGCGGCAGCACAGCAGTTTTTAACACAAGCTCTGTTCGTACTGTGTGGAATTCACAACGTGAATGAATGTTCCTAAGTCAGGGACTTACTGAACAGACATCTTTTGTCTACTGCCTTCATATGCATATACATATACACACATACACAAATCCATTGCCTTCTGACATTCTATGTATATATCTGATGTCATAGAATGGTTTTTATTTAGAGAAAAAAAGCAAAACAGAAAAAAGGGTAAAAATAATACAGACTTCCAAGAAAAAAAATATTAACACTAAGAAATCACTAATTGATAAATTACATGGTGTCATCTGAGCAATAGTTGTTCAAGTCATAGAATCAAAGCATAAAAAGTGGACAATCAAACAATGACAGTACACCCTGTTCAATGATCCAATAACAACTTAGTAGTAGGGTTATCTATCTTATACACTTAAACATACATACAGTTATATCCTTTAGAGCACTTTCCTTCCCTTTCATTTTTACATTATCTATTATCCATTTTGGATCTTATTATTCCTTCAGTTCTTATTATTTTTACACTATAGAGACAATGTGATATTTACAAATATGAATCTTATTTATTTCACTTATGAGGGTAGTCTCAAGTTGTCTTCATTTATTTATAAAAGCCTCAAGATCATCCTTTTTATAGCTGAGTAATATTCCATTGCATAAAAACACCACATCTTTTCGTCCACTCTTCAGTTGATGTTGCTAGAATAAGGGCTGGGGATTTAGCTCAGTGGCTTAAGCGCCTGCCTGCCAAGCATAAGGTCTTGAGTTCGATCCCTGGTACCAAAAAAAAAAAAAAAAAAAAGATGTTGCTAGAATAGGTTTTTAATATGACTCACAAAATAAAAGAATCTTCAAAACAGAAACAAAAGGCTATGGAAAGGTTCTGGCAAAGACACTTAAAACTCTATGGCTATCACAGTAACAAACTTAGTTGTTTGTGCAAAACCCTACTATGTTCCTAGTAACTTTTAAGTATCACCAATAATCTACTACAATTGCTAACAAGGATTTGTGTGAAAACATATTCTTTATTAGTGCATATCTGCACTACACGCAGTTTATAATCATCTTGTGGAGCTGGTATAGGTATATAATATAGCTTGTTCCTTTTTTTAATCCCCTTCTTCTCTCCACCTCCCTCCTTCCTCCTCTAAATTGTTTCTCCATTTTCATTCTCTTGAATATTATTAATCTTAGCTTATAATCTGGGTGTGGTGGCACACGCCTGTACTCCCAGCACTTGGGAGGCTGAGGAAGGAGCCTCACCGTGAGTTCAAGGCCAGCGTGATCTATACAGTGAGACCCTGTCTCAAAAACAATACCAAAAACTACTTTTTAAGTGTTTATGACATACAATGTTTACATTCATTGAGATTATCAGGCCCCTGTACACAGCGTATCTTTATTCTACTGATTTCCCCTTCCTATCAGCCTCCTAAGGCCCCTTATCTGCTTGGGTGAAAATATTATATTGATACACTGTATTTGCCATATTTAAAAGACAGTGACAACCTATTTGATATGACATATAGATACTTCTTAATTTCTAGATTAAAGATACTAAGACTCAGAAAGGGTAAAAAGGTTAGTCACAGAAAAGGTACAATTTAAAATCTTAGATCAGTAAACTTTAACAAAAAATAATTTGTCAATTTAAGCACATAAATGTATTTAAAATGAGGAAGAAAAATGAAATCTTGCATTAAGTGTAAGAAATGGCAAACATGAGGTTCAAAAAAAAATAACTTAAAAAAAAACCTTCACAGACCCACGAGTCCCACCCCGAATGCTTCTGCCTATGTACCCACACTTTGTTTCGGCACACGCGTGCCTGCACACGCATGTGCCAGGGCACATGCACGTACCAGGGCACATTTCACATTGCAAGAACATGCCGAAGTACAATACGATGAACTTTCTCAATGTGATATTGTTTCAATTATGTTTATCACTTTAGGATCTAATTTTTTTCTATAAAAGAAAAATCTGATCTCAATGTTCCTAATATCAAGCAATCCTTCCAAAAATATTAAATATGCTGAGCCACATTTTCCAAAATGCAGACTAAATTCTTAGCTCAGTAAAATTCCTAAAAGCTCAGGGCAGGCACTGAAGTAGGCTGTAACTGTTCCTTTTATTGACTTGAAAATACTACTGCTTCACATAAGGATCACACTTTTTCCTACTTTGAGCTCTCAAAAACAGTGTTACCCCACGAATATTACAATGAAGGTTCTAAAGGAACAAGTTTAGAAACTACACTTCCTCTTCCTCTCTGATTACTACAGCAGACACCAAAAGTCTTCGTTAATGATGTGACTTTAGCTAAACATAACTTCTTCCACTTTGCCACTAATAAAAATTGAGACAGACAATACCACAAGCGCCCTCTTCTGGTCAGTATTATTTACATCACCTTGCTCGGGTGAAAGCTCAGTCATTTTTCAATAACCTAGAGCCTCCCCTCAACTTTGCATTTTAAACTGTAGCTGAACCAAATTAAGATGACCTTTCTGTAAAATAATTCAGCTCTAAAGTGGATATAATTAGATGGCTTCACTTCAAGGATTTTATTTCACAAATATAGCCAAACTGTGTAAAATAAAAGGTATAGGATTATATTTACTAGCACAATTACAAAGTAACCAATGGCACTAAAAAGCTGACATCAGTGAAAGCTGGAGATGTATAACGTAGCGTCATCTCCAGGCAAATGTGTCACCTTGAATGCAATGTGAAAAAGGGGGAGACTGCTTTCTCCAAGTATATTGGTTCATGTTAAGACAGAATTTAACCCGCAGAAAAGACCACTAAACACTAGCATAATGTTTTCATCAAAGAAAGATCACGCATACAACAGGCATGTACCATAAAGCCTAGGCATGCAGTAGGCTATACCACCTGGGTCTCTGCAAACATACTCCATGATGCTCCTACGTGAGCAAACTGCCTGACACGTCTCAGAACATACCCTGTCACCGAGCAACAAAGGATCACACAGAACGTGACTTCTTTCTCCCAGCTCAACACACAGGCTTGCACGACTTGGAAAGATTACCTGAAACATGTGAAATGCCAGCTTCTCGTTATACTCCCACTGCTTCATGGCTTGCTCTACCTCTGGTGACACAGGGACAGGGCCATCACCTGTGCTGGAGGCCACGTGGTAAAAGTCAGAAATCTTGGCCAGCTGCTCTCGGAGATACCTGGTAGATATTTGTGTCCACTCTACATTAAAAAAAAAAAAAAAAAAAAAAAAAAAGACTGAAATCTAGACACAATGACACAAGATTTACACTTTTTCTCTCCCTTTCTGATTATTTTGAGTATGTACTTACAAATGTAACATTTATTACATACAAATGGTTTCTGCGTGAGAGTGATGTTCAGAAGAGAACCCATCCAAAGCCCCTCCAAGCTGCACAGCAGTGTGAACTGGTTGGCCCTCCAAGAGCCAGCACACATCCGCCTACTCTACTCCTATGCTTCTGTGACACTCAGCCTAGGAGAAAAGATGTCACACTTGAATTTGACCCTTCTGGCAATCTTCCATGTTAAAGGTCAGTATGACAAAAATGTGGTAATTACAACCATGGAGAAAAACACTTTCAAGAAATCTCAATTCTAGAGGAAAAGAACGCAAAATCCCCAAAGTACAATTCTCCTGGAGTTTGTTCTTTAGGGTCCAGGTCAAGTTGCAAACACATCTAAGGTCTGTTCTGTTTTGCTGCTGTTGCTTTATTTTTTGTGTTAGCCAATCTGTAAGGGAGCTGACCCTCACCACAGACTGGACCAGGGAAACAGCTCTCCCTCCTGCACTTCTCCAGGCGGGCCCAGGACTCAAGGTGGCTGCTCCCTGGCTCGTCCACCTGGACCTTCGATTATGCTGCTCTCCTCCTCAACTAGCAGCGATGGCTCAGGACTCAAGAGCTGAATGGAGGAGACAGGAGGTAGGAAAGGAAGTAGAAAAAGTAGCAGAGAAAAAGTGACTAAAATTATTCAAAAAATGCCTGCCACGGGGGAACATATGACATCAGTGTGTTGCCTCTAGCAACCATGAGGGATGTGGATGTGATGCCAACTTCGGCCCATTCCGTGGATAAAAATGTAATACATGGGCCAGGGATTTAGCTCAGTGGCATAAGCGCCTGCCTAACAAGTGCAAGGCCATGAGTTCGATCCCTGGTACAAAAAAAAGTAATAATTACAGCCAATTTTTCCCGATGATTAGTGAAACAGCATTTCAGAAGAAACCATCTTAGGGAAATGCCACCACCAAATGCCCTTTTACCATTATTTGGCCATAAACTCTCACAAAAGTTAAGAGCAGAAACCAAGTGACTCTTAGTTACTATTAAAATTACTTGACAAGAGTACCCAAAGATAATGACTGTTAAGTTTTGGTCTAAATCATTTGGTAATCACATCTTATTTAAAATTAAATTTTAAATGCACACCAAAAGTCTTAAACTCCAGTAAACAAACTAATGCAAAAAGTTTATCAGATACTAGCCTGACATTCTGTTCTAAGTTTAATAATTTTTGAGAAACCACCACAGATATTATCATTAAAATTGATCCACTGGCACTAAAAACATTAAACATCAATGTCGTCACCTGTTGGTGTCCCTGTTATGAACTAATCAGCTCATGATACTCACTTGTTCAACCAAACAAACTACCAACCACCAGATGGGTTTAGCTTAGCTATAATTAACACAAATAAAAATAACAAGGATCCAATCCTAGCTGCTGTATGCCAAAACTTGCTCTCAGTACGACATTCTCAATATCCCTATAGAATATTTTAGCCTCAAAAGTTAAAAATAACACACATTTGCATACCACTGCTTTGTAGTGTTTCTCTTCCTTTTTTCTCTTTTCTATTTTTTTGAGACAGGGTCTCACTATGCAATTCAAGCTGGCCTTGAGATCACTTCGTAGCCCAGGCTGATCTTGAAATCACAAAGATCCTCCTGCCTCAGCCTCCCATGTGCTAGGATTACAGACAAGAGCCACCACGCCCAGCTTTACCTTCTTCTGCGATTTTTTTAAAATACAGGAGAAATTTATGCTCATTATAGAAAAGATAATGAACATACAAAAAACGTTTGCTATCCCATTACACATAATAAATATTTTGAATATTCAGAGATGCCCCTCAGAACCCATGATGAAGTGGTTCTAGAATCCCCTGAAGGTAGCAAAATTCACAAATGCTCAAAAGTCCCTTGTGTAAAATGGGGCAATATTTGCATAAAACCTAAGCACATCTTCTGTATATTTTAAATCATCTCTAGATTACTTACAATAGCAAATACAATGTAAATGTTATGTAAATAGTTGTATTGGTTGAGGATAATGACAAGAAAGAAAATCTGTGTGCTCAGCATAGACATATTTTTTTTGAAAACTTTCTTCCCACGGCTGGTTTAATGCACAGATTCAAAATTCACAGATACAGACAGTCATCTATATCTATCTTTTTTGCCTTTATGTGCAGTTAACTGTTTATAAACATTACATATCCTTTTAAAAAATTACTAGGTATAAAATTTCACAATCTGAACTCCCCTTGGGAACTGGTAAAGTTCTTTCAGCATTACACTTTAACTGTAATTAACTAGCATTAAATCATCATACCAATCAGATCAGGGTCTGGCACATAAAACATAGGGCAGATTAAGATTAAATAAAAAAAGGCTGCACATAAAATTCTCATTAAAAACTGGGGAAAAAAAAAAACCACATGGCCACCAGGCTACACTCCCAGCACTTAGGAAGTCCCACGGTGAGGAGAGGCAGTAAAGGCAGCCACAAAGACAGTGGCAAAATGAGCCCACTCTGAACACTGCACGGCTCTGGGCCCTGCTGGCAGGACACAGCCTCTGGGCTGGCTGTCTACCGCCCCACCCTGATACTTTCCCAAGTGACTGGTCTTGTCACCAGTTCTAGGTGACAAAAAGACAGTATGAGTGAATAAAGACTGTAGGAAAGATGAGAGGGAAAAAAACAGTCCAGAAGTAGAAAGTGATTAAGGAGGCTCCTCTTACTCTAAAGGGTCAGTATATTCACACAATTTGGAAGATATGACCAGATACATACTTTGTTGGTGTCGAGCAGAAATTAAGTCCCGTGAACCTGGATCACTAGAAAGCTTATGAACATGACTATTACCAAGAGAGGTGGCAGTGGTCAAAACTGAAAAGAAGGACAGGATTGTTTTGGTGATATTGCCCCTTGTATCCCAGAACTCCCAGCCAGAATTCCTTGTGTATAAATAACCTAAGCAGAGAAGGCCTGCCGCAGAGGGGGTCTCAGAGGTCACGCAGGCCACACTACCACTTTACGAACAAGCTTGCTCAGAGATGGGCAGCTGAACGGTAGCATAAAAACAGGTGTGAGACGCCCCACTGTTAGGACATGTAAACACAACAAGGGTAAGAAGAGACACACAGTCTATTAAACAATGTCCTCCTAGCCCCCAACACCTACAGTAGTAACAGAGCTGGGAACTCAAGAGAAGAGGAACATTCATCCCGGAAGCAAACAGAATGCCAAAAGCCACAAGGCTCACAGAGTGCCTGGTAGTGTGGTATCACAAACACTGCCACACGGGCCAGCACTCAGAGGCATTAGGAGAACTGGATTTGAAATAGGACAGTTTTGGGGTCCAAACCCCAGTTCTGACACTCCCAGTTGTATAATGCGGAGCAAGGTACTCAGCTTCTGCCACATTTAAGTCTCCCCTTCTGCAAACTGGGGAGTAATAACACATATACCTCACAGTTACTGTAAGGGTGGGTCACCAGGCACAGGGCATGCGAAACAGAAACCAATCCATCCATGAAAGCCACTGCTGTGTCAGTATGAAATGTTTTTAGAAAGGAAATGAAAGTGAGACCTTGGTTGACAATGGACGGCACAGACTGTCACTGACGTCAGACCTGCCTCTGCCTCAGCTGAGTTCACATCTAGCAGCTAATGTGATGCCTGGCAATGCAAATCAAAACCACCAAGCTATCCCTAGCGCACGGTATTTATGGAAACAATCAATGTTGGCTTCATGGCTCAAAAACCTTCAATGAATCCACATCCTTAATGAACTAAGGCCAAAATTTAAATCATTTTAAGCACTCTCTACCATCACTAACGTAACTCTACTAGCTCAAGCTGCTCCCCTGCTCAGGGTTCTCTCTCTAAAATGCCTTCTCTCCTCACCAGTATTCACACGTGGAAAATTTTCTGGACCCAGTTATAACGTCACATCCAACACATAGCCTGGTCTAGTTTTTGGGTATCACCCCACCATCTAGCAAGGATCTGCCTCCCTTTTCTAACTGACACTAGAATCTCCTCCATATTTTTATCCCCATAAAATCATGTCTTAAACAAATAATCAACATAAATGTGTTGTCTTCAATCAAGGTATCATAAGGTCCTTCCACAATAAATTTCAAATCACCTTCTTCCTAATTATTCAGCTTTTCAACTCTCAGAACAATTTTTTCCTTTATGGTTTAAACTCATTGCTACACACCTACAAGGTTTCAAACTCTACTACAAATGAATTTACTACACTAAATTCCTCAATACCCAGTTTTTATCATAATTAAAGCATCTATGAATCAACAGGCTATAAAAGGTCTCTGTGAATACCGTACTTTTCCATTATTTAATAAGCTTCCTTGTAAATTAAATCCTTTAATTTTTGAAGGCTGATTTTGCTGCTTACAACCACTGCTTCGATCCATGTCAGTGGGAATTCCAGATGAGTTCCTAAAAAACCAATCAAAACAAAACAAAACGCAACCACTTCCAGAGACCATGGAGCACATTTCAGGGGTTCTGCTTGACTAAACACTGAGGCAGAGGTGACAGAGGTTTCTTAAAGGAGAAAGCGACTTGCTTGGAAATTCTGCCCTAAGCTTCACAGCTCCAGTAAAAAGTTCCTGCCTCTTCAACCTGGACAGTCAGCTTTTCCAAACTTTAGGACACAGAAGATTTAATCAGCCTGACGCCGCCACAGACTGGATGGGAAAAATCACGCTCAGCACATGTAGGCTGCTCCACGCTCCACTCTGAAACTCAGCAGGGAGGACGGGGCACTGACGGCAGCCGTCACCTTTCCTGTTAGAAAATGCTGTCTTGGTGAAAGAATACTGTAAGCAAAGTAAAAAGCCAACCAACAAACTGAGAGAGATACTGAAAATCCTGTATTTGGTAATGCACTAGGATTCAGACTAAAGAACAAGGAAGAAGAGAACTTAATTTTAAAATAGGCAAAGGATCAAAACAGATAGTTCTCCATAAAAAACAGACAATATAAACACGCTCAAGTATGTCCAACATTGTCAACCGTTAGGGCAATGGAGATCAAAGCATCCAAGGTATCACTACAATAGCTATAATTTAGGGGGAAAAAGGAAAACAGGCATTTATGAAGATACGGAGAAATTAAAATCCTATGCACTGCTGGAGGAAAGGTCAGATGTGAAAAAGTTTGGATATACTCAAAATGCTAAACAAGGAGTTAGCATGTAACATAACTCTGCAACCAGCTACATATCCAAGGGAAGTAAATGTACAGTATATGAACTGCATCTCAATGAAGCTGATATATAAATATACACATATATAAATATATATAAACACAGTTTCTCAAAATGCTTGATTACTAATAAGAAATCACCTGCATTTTGTGAGGTAAAAGAATATATACTTTGCTGGGCATAGTGGCACACTTGTAATCCAACTACTCAGGAGACTGAAACAAGAGGATCACACCTTCAGGGCCAACCTGGGAAACTGAATGAGACCCTGTCTCAAAATTTCAAAAATGTCTGAGAATGTGGCTCAGTGTTGCCTGGGTTCAATTCCCTGTACCACAAAAAAAGAAAAGGAAAGAAAAAGAAATAAGGGGAATAAAGGAAAAGAAAGGGGAAGGGAAGGGACCAAGGGAAAAGGAAAGGAGAGAACGAGGGAGACAGGGAAACAAAGGAAGGGAGAAAAGGACAGAAGGTGGAAGAGGGGGAGAGGAAGGGAGAAACACTTTTTTTAAGCACCACGCAATTACATAGTTTCACTGGGGGATTAAAATAAGATACAAGAGGTGGAAACAAAAGTAGCCATGAGCTGAATAATCACACACTACTGTGAAATGTTCTATAACAAAGTCTTCTGAAAGTCCATCAGCTGTACCCTACAAAGTGTCACAGAAAATCCAAAAGCCCTTATTCAGCCACAGCTCACTTGGGGAATGAGAGTCACTGTGCTGACGTGGGTAAAAGCCCCGATACAGAAAGGCGTAAATGAAAACTGCTGCCCCAGTACAATGTGAGACACAGTCAGACCACCGACCAGACCGCTGAGTTCTGCTGAATGATCAGTTAGCTAAATCTGGTCCTCTGGCTACACAACAAGAAAGGAGAGAAAAGCGCTAAGTGTGGAGTGGGCTGTTGGCACACAATGGAAACGCTACAGAGTAATAACTACCGAAACACACTTCTTACAAAAAAAGTTTCCTCTAGGGTAGAATTACTTGTACAACATGGATGTTAAGTGGAAAATACTGAATATTTAGTTTTGTCTGAATGAGTGATTTCTTGATATTTTAACTGGCTTTATTAATTGCCCAATGACACTATGTCAAGTACTACTGCTTAGGAAACTAGAAGACAGGTTAACACTAAATAAATAATATATAGTCATCAGTATTTAGCAACAAGTATTAAATGCTGGCCGCAAGCCAGAAGCTTTACTACAAAGAAGCCACAGGACAGCTGAGACGGTGTCCCTCCCTTCCTAAGCAGCTCACCCTCCAGGTCAGGGACGCACACAGACACCGAGACAGTGGTGGGATCTGTGCTCGGGTATACCATGGGACTCAGGAGTGAAGGGGGTGGCATTCTGGTCGTGTCCTGAAGATACAAAGGAGTTCCACAAACAGCAGTATGACTGACATTCCAGGCAGTGTCACCAGAGTGCAGAGGTTTTTAAGCGCTATACACAAAATGACCACCAGATGGTGATGGTTAAACATACAGATTTAGCTCCCACTGAAATTTCAAGCGTGGTCTAGAACATCCACCTTTATAAACACAGCAGCCCAGCTGAGTTGGACCCAACAGTGACAAACTATGGGATATGATCTTCTATCCTAAACGATTAAAAGCCACTGAGGGAGTCTGAGCAAAGGAATAGCAGCAAGATGAGATGTGCAAGCCAAGCGTAGCTCAGGAAGTTCTCCAAACAAACTGAAAGGCTGCCCCGTCCAGTGGGGAGGTGCAATGCACCTGAGGCTGGGGATGAAGGACGGAAGGAGAAGACAGGGCAGCCTCAGACTCAAAGTGGGACAGCTGAGCAAGCAACCTCTATGACACTGGGTGAGACCGGACAGCAAGCTCAGCGCTGGGCAGCGTGAAAGCGCTGAGCTCCGTTTCACTGACTTTCTGTTTTAATGAAACTCTGAGATCCCCACAGGTGCACATGCAGTCACACAAATTAACAGAGATCTCTAGCTAATAAAATTAGTGTACACCCTCTACCTAGTTTTCTCAACATGTAACATCTTACAAAACTACAGTACAGTATCATACGCAGGATACTGACAGTGATACGACCCTCCAGTCTTACTCAAGAGTCCCAGTTTTGAAGATGATGAATTCTGAACATGGGAGATATTCAGAGGAAAGAATGTCAAAGGGCAGGGGGGTATAAAGGTCTGGTCAAGGTGAATATTCCAATATGGCAATTGTTACCATATGTAAAATATAATGCCTCAAACTTCCGCGTTCATGATAAAAGAGTAGCAAACCTCGAAGTAGACACTTCGAGGGGAGACCCAACATACTCCCCAACCACCGAGCTCTCTCTCAAGCCTATGGTATGGGGATAGGGGTATCAGTGTGTTCCCAGTTGACCTTCAGCAAGGAAATACACCAAATCCAGAGTCAGACGGCCAGGTTCCTGTCCCAGCCTGAGTTACCTGCCAGCTCTGGGGCCTTGAAGAGTCACACAGTCCCTGGGTGCCTCTGTTACCTATCTGTAAAGCTGAGCTCACAGCCTATAGCCTTCTCCTGATGATTAACTGAGATGTAACATGCTTACACTGAGACTGGCAGAGTCAATCTCCAGAGGGAAACCAAACTTTCATGACTTACAGGGCTGGGAATGGAGGAGGCAACAACAAAGGAGGAAATGCCTTAGTTGGAAGGGGGAGCTGGCCCTGCCATGCTGAGGGAGACAGAAGGACTAGCGACCTCACGTAAGTCTGTTCAATGCCTGTCAGAGTGTCGTGAGCAGGCAGCTCAGGAGACCGACAGGCTTACTCTTGGAGAAGTTCAGCAAGGGTGACAGGCAGAAGTGAACGCGTAACCAGCCACGGAGAGAACAGGCCACTCTGCGCATGGAGCAATACAGCGAGGAAGGACAGACAGACAGTACCCCCATAAAGAAAAGGGCCATTACACAGCAGCATATAAGGAACTGCACAACTGAGGAACATACAGCTCAATGCTTAAACTTTTCAGATTAAAAAGACATGGGTGGCCTAGCGAGGAAGGTAGCCAAGGCCTCGGGCAGAAGGAAGAGCAGTGGGCAAGTGAGGGCCTGAAGAAAGCAAAAAACCCACACCAAGGGCTGTCAGAAGCTCCCAACTGTGCCTTCCTTCCTTGTAGGCCGTGGGTCCATCTGACACTTGAGAACAGTACTGGCGCTTTGCTTGAGTTTTTGTTCTCCCTGTCAGGTCTCCTGTTCTCATCCCTATTTTAATGTGAACATGCTAACTATTACATTTAGGGACTTTTTTTTTCCAGTTGTCCTTTTTCCCTATCAACCCCATACACGCATCTGAAACTGAGGCATGTGGCAACCACAGAATCCAATTTTAGCCACTAGCTAAATTCAGCACATCAATCACCACTGGCTTCTCCCCATCACCACAGTTTTGGAGGCTTTCTTCTCACAGGGACATACGGACCACCTGTCACAGCAGGCTCACCTCCTTCTCAAAAGCATGGGGCAGGGAACTGTGGGAAATCTGTATTGTGATTATCACGTGGTTTCTCTCACCTTTTCAGATTCCTGTAAATATCTGCATGAGCAACCACCTTGGCCATGGTGAGACATAACCAGCAGAGAGTAACAGGGGTGACATTAAACAGGTTCTTTAATTAATCCCTGAGGACAGGTCCCAAGTGCCTTGAGACTTAGCCCTGGGTTTTACTGCCCCAGGAGAGGAAGCCTCTAGCAAGACAACAGGCTTGGCCATTCACAGGCCTCAGACTTCCACAGACACCACACCCATCTCTATGCACCCCTAGAGTTAGCCTACAGGACAAAGCTGTCCTGGGAGAAGAGGCAGCCCCAGGAAGGAACAGAATGCCCTCCTGTGCATTTGCGGGTAAGGAGGACAAACCAAGGAGCAGCACTGGAAAGACACCTGCCAACTGCTCCACATATCAAACCAATGTGATTATCACAGCAGACCTTTCATGACCCTTACTGCTCTCTGCTTCTGCTCACAGATGGTAGGAGAAAGCCACAGTTCTTTGCAGAACAGAACAAAGTGCTTTCGCTTTTTCACTTTACATTGGAGTTTGGTTGCTCGATCAGTGTGGCTTGAGTTCAACAGTAAATACAGTTCGGTGTTTATTGTTCAGGGCATAAATATAATTGCTGTGAAGTTTCTACTTTCTGCAAACTTCAAGATGAACCTCCTATCAGAACAGGAATACAAATACAACAGACATCCAATTTCTGCATAATCATGCAAAATAACTCTAAACCAAAAAACTTTAAAACAACAGAAAGATTACGCACTACACAGACCAGCTGATCCCATTCTCATTTTCCCTCCCCCGAGAATCTGCCTTCATTTCATTCTTCTGGAGATCAAATATTGATACGTGACACACAATATATTTATTTAAACAGTTTAGCTATGTTATACTCACAAGATATTTCTAACTCATGATTTACTGAACTTCAGCAGTTCTGATCCAATACATTTTATGTATTCCTTGACTCCAAAGTAAGAACTGAAGTGGGCTTTAGAGCAATTTATTTCAAAGAATTCACTTGGAAGTTTATACACACTTTGTGTGAAATGATTCAAATTTTAAAAAAATAAATACCTTTCTATTCATCATGGAATTAACATTCCAGCACAAATTGCTATAATACCTGGCTTTTACAAATAAGTCATTAAAAGTTTAACAGTTTACGGTCATTTAAAGGAAAGTCACTGAATACATGGTATGAAGGAGAACTAATTTTTGTCTGTCTTAAACATACCCCAAAACCATACGCAACTAAGTGGCAGTGACTATCACGTTGACAGTACGGAAGGACAGAGGGGTCTAAGGGATAGCCAGATGAAGGGCAGTACGGCAGAGATGAGATTTTACTATCACCTGTTGAACATTTTACGTTTTGTTCCATAAATATGTATAACCTATTTTAAAAATTAGCTCAGACAAGAAGCTGTGTTTTCTTAAAAATCTTATTTATTCTTTCAGCAACAGATCTGCAAACATCAAAATAAACTGAAATAGTATATACTGAGCTTTCTGAAGTATCCTCAGACTTCACCCAACACAGCTCTTCCAGTCCCACAGAGCTGATTTCCTTCAATATGAAGACCTTGGAAATTCCATAATGCAAACAGGATCCACAAAAGAAGCCCGGGATGGAATTTCCCATTCTTTAACCTTCCATAAACTTGCTTACCCTACTTTGTAAAATGGAGATATCCATAAGACAGCTCAGGATTTACATGAGAAATGCCTCATAACAAGATATACAAGAAGCTTATAAACTGCCAAAAATTCTAACAAGTTATGTTCTTATATGCACGTATATAGCACTAAGGATTGATTTTTTTTTTAATTTTATTTAAAGAGAAAAAACAAAACAGAATAAAGGGTAGCAACAATACAGAATTCCAAGGAAAAAGGGAAAAGAACAACAACAAAAAAATCCTAAGAAATTATTACTTGACAAATTACATACTGACTTCTTGGAAATAGTTGTTCAAATTACAAAGTTAAAACATGTAAAGTAGACATTTAAACAGTGAGACTGTTAACAGTTCTGCTCCATGATCTGACAAAAACAGCAATATGGTCATCCATCTTACCCATTCAAATATACATGCAATTATATCAAAAGGGTAAAATTAAACACAACAAAACAGAACAAAGCAGATCACAAGAAAGCAATGTAAGAGACATAAATTTCAAAACTAGACAATCGGAGACATTCACTCTCTGTCATATTGACTCTTGTTTTCTTCCAAATAGTTATCTATATTGTCACATACAGGGAATTCACATGAAACAACCTAGTATGGAATTGATCTGAGCAGGATGAGGAGGGCATTTCAGGTCTTCAAGACCAGACATTAGGGAAGCCAAGAATGGCTGTCATAGTGTCTCTCATTCTCCTCAAAACAGCTGTCCATACCTTCATGTATGTTGAACTTAAACAAAACAAGCTAAAATCACTTTGAACAAAGAATGATAATTAGTGCTGGATTACACATCATGACATTTTGGAAACAGCACTGGGTACTGTAGTGTCTATTTTCCTTCAAAGTAGTTGTTCATTTCAACATGTGTTATATAGTTGGTTCTTGTAAACTGTTTATAAGCTCTACACATGCATGAGTCTCTACATGTATATCTATCCTTTCTGTATTAGAGGTAAAAACAAAACAAAGCAAGGTAAAACAAAACAATTCCTAGAAAAGCATGCGGTAAAAGAGTCACATAAAACCACAATACAAGGTGATCTACAATGCTTACCATGATGTCTCAGCAGTATATAACAACATTAATAAAAACGAAGCATTGAGGACATTATAAGACTTCAAAAGCAAGTAATAATCAAACCAGAGTGGGTATCTTAGTGAATCTTGTCATCTTCAGTATAGTTGCCTATACTCTTAGACTTGATACTATCAATCATAACAGATTTAAATAAAATCAGTCAATACAAAGTAGCAATCTAACAACCCAGATTCAAATAAGATCAGTCATAATAAGACAGTATAAGTTATACAGGGCTTCAGATTAAGTTGATAGGAAAATTAGGAATGATTACCATAATATGTCCTCTTATTTTTGGGATAGCTGACCATGTCCTCAAGTCTAGTGTAAGTAGACAAACTGGAACAGCCCATAATCCATCCAAGCAGAGTGGTGAGAATAATGTAAATTTTAATCTTGTTACCCAATTAACAATATCCTCTGCCTCCCTTTTTTAGACAATTCTTCCCCTTTCACTCCCATGGGGTACACTGCTTGTTTTGGGTCCCACTGCCTCCCTATATAGAGCATCTCAATGCACCCTATCTCCTGATCTACTCTGCCTGTGTTTCTCTCTGTTAATATTTCAAGGCCATATATAGTAGAGCTTACAGCCAATCTTCTCTGCCTTATTTCTGCTATTCTGTTTTTCTGCCATTGGTTGTCTATTTTTCTGTTCCACTCCACTATCTGCCCCGTTCACTGAGGCCTCTCTGTCACTGTTCCTAAAATGCTCGTATTCTTGTTCTCTCTCTCTAAAATGTCCTTCAGTATGTTTTGTAGGGTTGGATTGGTGGTCACAAATTCTCCAAGTTCCTCTTTGTCGTGTAAGCATCTTGTTTCTCCATTAATTTCTAGACAGAGTTTTGCAGGATACATTAATCTGGGCTGGAGGTTGTTCTCCTTCAGGGATTGAATTACTTCACTCCAAGCTCTTCTTGACCTGATGGTCTGTGTCAACAAGTCTGCCATGATTTTGATGGTTTTTCCTTTATAGGTGATCTGTTTCTTTTCCCTGATGGCTTTTAATAGTCTGTTCTTATATTGAATTTCTGGGATCTTGATTATTATGTGTCTGGGTGTAGCTCTGTTTTGGTTGTAGGTGGCTAGAGTTCTGTATGCTCCATACATCTGCACATCATTTCTTCTTTCTATGCTTGGGAAATTTTCCTTAATAATTTCTGTGAATAGCCTTTGTAATTACTCTGTTTTGACTCCTGCTTCTTCATTCACATGCTTTATTCTTAAGTTATAGATCTTCTTGTCGTCTTCCAGTCTTTGTATCTTTACTGCCTGCTTCCTTGTTATTTTTAAGAGATCTTCCCTTTCATTTTCACACATTGCAAGCCTGTGTTCAATTTTTGGTAGTCTATCTTTGGTTTCTTTCAAGCAGTTTTGCCAGCTTTCTATGGAGTCCTTAGTTTCCTGGTAATCTCTTTGAATCTGCTTCATGAATTCTAGGGGGGTTTTTGTATTCTTCATTAAATTTTTCTCTCCATTTTTGTTCCTCCATTCTTCTGTCTGTGTCTTCTTGAGAGGTGCCCAGTCCTTCTTTTATTAATCTACTTATCTCTTGTTTAATTTGAATTAATATTTCAGTTTTGGTCCTGCTTACAAGGTCCTGAAGATATCTCTTTATGTCCGCTAATGCTGTGTTTGATGTTGCATGTTTGCTGCCCTCAATCTCTTTTGTATTTACCTCTCCTGGATCAATGTTCTCAGGGTTGGGGGCTGGGGGGTTTTTCTTATTTCTCCCTTTCATCATGTTTTTGGTTCCTTCATACAAGTGTACAGTGTAATTTCCAGACCCTTTTCTTGTTGGTTAAGGCTCCTCTAGAGCACGCAGGCTAGGAGCTTTTGCCCTCTTCAGTAGGCTATCAGAGATTAAAGTTCAGGCACGGGCAGTGTGCGCTGGCTCCTCCCCTCCGCGCCAGTCAACCTTTGCAGGCCTTCACTTCGTCAGTGTGTGCCGAGCTCAGGAAATTAATTTGTAGTGACTCACTGGCTCCCGGCCAGGGGCACGGCCCAGTCCAAGCAGATCCCACCAATCCACTCTGGGAGGAGAGATACCAACTGAAGCCACTTCCTTATGGAGTTAGGGTTGTCCTGCCCAAATCCAACATGTTGTCCAGTCGGTTTCCCCTTTCCCATGGGAGGGTCTTATTCCCATCACTCACCGTGTGTTGATGCCGGTCCCCGAGGACTGCTGGGCTCTCCGACCTCCGACTTCAGCATGGCTGCAGTGGGAATTCACGGTGCCTCTGGGTGGGTCGTGTGCTGGGCCAGGTCCGGGCAAGCCACACGCAGGGCTGTTCAGCTCCGCGCTCCAGCGGCTCAAACCAGTCACTTCAGCACGGATCGCCTGTTCAGGTGAGGCAGGAATTCAGGCAGCTCGAGAAGTGTGACGTGCTTGCTGATCTTAGCTTCTCTAATGGTAGCCCCAGGATCTCATATTCGAGCGGTTTTTGCACTTTAGTTTCTTCCTGGGTTGTGAGAGTCCATCTCTCTGTTTGGGTCTCTCCAGGGAGTTCTATTCTGGCATTTGAGCTGTCTCTCTCAGAGAGGGTCCCTCTCCTGCTACCTACCGGTCTACCACCTTTGGACTTCCTCAGCACTGAGGATTGAAATCAGGCATGTTCCACCACTTAGGTACATCCTCAGCCTTTTTATTTATTGTTTATTTTGAGGCAAGGACTAAGTATCCCAAGCTGGCCCTGAATTTAGCATCATCCTACTTCAGCCTCCTGAATAGCTAAGATTACAGGCAAGTGTCTACATGCCTGGCTACAAACATACTAAACACAGATGTGTAAACTAACAGTGGTAAATACTGTAAAGCACTACAACAGTAACAATGACATCAGTATTCTGATAGGCACTGTACCATAAGAAGTGACTAATTTATTCAAAGAAGAAACAGCATCTGTTAAGACATATCAGGAAACAGAAACAGGTTCTGAGTAGAAAATGTAAGATCACTCACCAAAAAGACCAGCAGCAAAGGCCAAACATGCAGCACATACAATAGAATTACCAGTCTATCTCATCTGCTCCTAAGTTGCCAGACAAGATAATGAAGTAATACAAGAACCAAGACACACTTCAGTTGAAGAAAAATCCCAAGTTTTACTTACATGTTAGATTTCTATACAACACAACTCATATTTAACTCCCTCAAAAAAAAAAAAACCTTCCTTAATTTTTCCAGCCTACTAATTATTTCTTATATGACTGCATACTAAGGTATATTAAGGTATTCTGGCATAGTAAGTTCTATTTGAGGTATGTCTCTTGTGCACACAAAAAACAGTAGCCCTGTTGTAGTCAATATTTGCAAGAGAAACAGACTGAATGCAGGCACAGAAACTTACAAGATTAGCTGACAATATCTGCCACAGATTCAAATGTAGAAAAGTGCAAGAGTTCTGTGCTCACACTAGAGATGCAGAGAAGCAAGCCAAAGGCCTTGAGCCCACAGCACTGTCCCATACAGTCCAAGTCCCGCATCAGACGGCTGAGGAATCTGTGATGAAAGAAAGATCAAGCCAAGCACCCAAGCTCCTCCCAGGAAAATCAGCTGAAATCCTTCCCTCCCACTCTCCCTTTTACACCATTCCGACTACAATCCTCCCTGAAGTAGGTCTTTCAGGCCCACACCACACTGACTCAGTTCAGCTGGGTGGTCCCCACTCAAATTGACAATTAGTCAATTAACCACCGCAAATCTGTAAGTCAAACAGCACAGCAGCCTTTTCATCAAAATCCTACACAGCATCTACCCTAAATAGCAAAGTCCTAACTTTTTTTTTTAACTGAATCATTCCACATTCAAGGGAGATAGTTATTTCTTATAATGCGTTTCTCTCAATCACTAAACAATTCTCACTAAAAACCAGGTATTTCCTGATTTCACCAAAACATTAATTGCTAATAAACATACACACATGACCAATCATCACTACCACCCAATCACTACCACACACCAGCACTCAAACATCGAACAGGCTGTAAAACAACACTTCTGCTTTGCAAAAACTGAAATAGGTTTCCACCGGGCAACAAACAAACATACAGAGTTATAATGTAGTAAAGCTAATTAGAACTTCTATAATTTTCTGCAAGCAGGAAAGTACAGTAGTTGCCAAGGGTTGGCGAGAGGAACAGCCATTCAATGGTTATGGATTTTTCAGTTTCACAGGACAAAAAAGGTATGTGGGGCTTTTTACGACAACATACATATAGACACTTTCATGAAGTACTGTATTTTACAGTTAAAATTGGTTAAGATGGTAAATGTTACATTTTTACTGTAACAAAAAAGTCTACAAATCAGAAAAAAAAGCGTACATGCAATTACCAAAAACCTGTACACTTGAAAAAATGTTAAATCTTGCAATTATCAAAAGAATTGCTACTTCATTTTTGTTAAGATTCCATTAAGCAAATGCTCAGATTAGCAATCTTGTAATGTATCCAAGAGTAACTAAATTGTAATGCTATAGTGTAATTTCCTTGAATTTCCTTGAATCATTTTTATAAAACACATTTTGCAGTAGGATACTTCCAGAAGTAGAATGCCAACAACAACAAAATCAATAGTAATAATCTGGCACTGGGTTGGCTGGTTTGTTTTCAGTGCCAAAAAAATCTAACCTAGGACTTTATCGCTGAGCTACAGCCCCAGCTTCCCAGCTAATTTTGTTTATAAACACTTGAGCTCCAAAACTATACCATTTATTGTGAATACAGCAGCCCACTGTCCACAGGTCACTTATTTCCCCTTCTTTAAAAGCATTAATTTCAATGCTTTTATTCACTGTTTCGTCTCTAACATGCTTAATAGTCGTACTTCTTGATGTTAAGCACTCTTCACTATGAAAGATGATGAGCATTCAATTCTCTTTCACATCTCACCAAGATCCTTATTACTTTCTATCTGCCTGTTCTACTATAAGGTCAGTTAAGTCCAGTCTGTGTTCACACCACAGAGGAAAACTTGGCAAACTCTTAACAAAAGGAAAAATGCATTTACTAAACATCAGTATGAATTTTTTTTTAGCTCACCCAAATACACACAGGCATTTGTGTATTTGCACAAGTTAGTACACATACATCCATTTCCTTGCTCTGTCAGTACAGAGGACCTAAGAACAATGACATCCACCCTGCAGCAGCAAGCACACGGTTACGGCACATTATCCAGCTGTTCCCCCCAAAGCCTCATGTGGTCATAAGTGGGGCTTTTCAGAGATGGGTGGATCTAGGGTGTGATGCTAGGTTGAATTCACAGTGTGATGCTAGGATTAAAGGTGCCCCACTCATGGTGTGAGTGCTACCCACCCTAAAATAGGATACAAGGAACAGAAAGTACAATCCTACTTGTCACTTGCAGCCTACTGCATACTGCCTTAGCTGTCTTCCATCTGCCATGAACTGTTTCTCCATTGCCATGCCCCTCTGCCATGCCACCCTGCTTTGGAGCCAGCCAACTAAGAACTGAAACCTCTACAAACTGTTGAGTTGAATAAATCTTTCCTCCTTTAACTTTGGGTGTCATTATCATCTCAATTTCTCCATAAATAAAAAAAAATACTTACTTTGTAAATCCTTTACCATGTAATCATACCTTTTAACTACACAGCAACAAATACAAAATATAAGGTAACTAACTTACTAGAATAGTGTATTAAATAGCAAAAAAAAAAAAAAAAGTGGAAACAATGCAAATGCCTACTAACAGGGAACTGGCCAAAAAAATTACAGTGTATCCACACAACTAGAGACTAAGAAGCCATCAGAATATTGAGTAATCTCCAGGATATTGTTAAATAAAAAAGACAAGGTACCAAACAGTCTAAGTATTTTCCTAACTTTTGTGTGAGGAAGGAAAAAAAATACATATATATACATATATTTTAATACTTTTACAAAAACAAAACCACAAAAAGTAAACTAAAAACTTGTGAGAACTGGTTACATATAAGGGTGAAATGAAGAGAGTAACATGAAGGAAGGAAGAGAGAAGCGAGATTTCTGCACAGATCAGAACACTTCTGACTCAACTATGTCAAGATATTATATATTCAAAATATGAAATTATATTTAAAAAGGAAAAAAACCCTAAAAAACTAAAACAGAAAAAATGATTTTAAGATAGTTATAGTATATTCTGAAGTTAAAAAGAACTACCAAAAAGATCTTAAACCTCACATACTTTTAATGTATCAGACTGTACTTCTGAAGCTTTTATGGTCAACTTATCCTGTTGGGGTTACTAGAAATCACCTGATCCTTCATGTAATAAAAATCAGATAAACATGAAATTGGAAAAATTAAAAGTATCTTTAATGTTAAACTGGAAACAGGAATATAAACACACACATTTAAGCATCTAACTATACTCCTCTACTCCTGACAAGATGTGCCTCCTATGTAGTCCCTGCGGCATGGAGCACACAGGCACATAAATCCCATTTCCCACTAGAAAAAAGCATGGTCTCTGTAAGAAATGGCTGATCTGAACGAGAAAAAAATTACAAAGTGAGCATGGGGCATCTTTCTATGCCTGAAAGCAGAGGTATCCTAAGACAAATGTCAAGTCAAAGAATACAAAATGATTTTACTTTTTTAAGTGCACATTTGCAGCACATGAAGTTTACGTCCATCTTAGGAAGTAGGTGCATGTATATAACACAGCTTGATCGTTTTTAATCCCCTTCCTCTTCCCACTCACCTCCCTTCCAGGGTGTTCCACTGGTCAACGTAGTGACAACTAGAACACCAAACTGTACAAACTACATAAAGCTCCATGGAAACGCCAGTGTCATTTTTCACCACTGCAGGTGGAATTAGAACAGTTCCTACTCCAACAGAACTTAGCATTTATTCTATCTTGGAAAAAAACTGTAATTTCACAGACAATGAGAGAAAGCCCTTTAATACAGAAGAATGTCAACATCTTCCCATTTCCAATAAAATAACTGTTTCAGGCTTGGCTCATCAATGAACATTGCAAGTTTAAGGGAGAGACCACTGGGAAACAGAATAATTGCAAATGCCAAAGTTTCACCACACAGACCCTAATCCTAATAGAAAATGGTTTTTGCCAGAAAGTCAGTGTTACCTCAAACTGCTTTGCTGCAGCAAAGCATGAATTTAAACTAAGCTTATATAAGCTCCCCTGTCCAAAATTTAGCATTCTTTTCATAGTAACAACGCAGATATCTCCTTTATGACAAATGAGATAGAAGGAACACTGAAAATGTGAAGACAATCTTGACTTGAAGCTTTTCCCTAAATAAAAAGTTAGTATGCAAGGATCCAAACTGAAAGTAAGCTGGTAGCCTCAGATAAGAAACCAGACTGTCAACCATATGTTTAGCAGGACTTCTTTTTGCAGTCCAAATGGCCCAATGAATATGTCACAAATTAATTATTCACTATGAAAGGAGGGTTACTGTTTCGCCTTTGAATTTTGGGAACGATAAGAATAGGGGTGTGTTCCAAGAGTACAGCCAACCAAGACAAGTCTCTCATCTGATTCAAATTCCCAATTCCACAAAACCTCAGGTGGCATACAGGGAGTGATGTAGATAAACTGTAGTGCCCTCAGCAGTTGAACCACAAGCATTTTAAGCTGTAGCTAATCTGATTCTCTAAAAAAAGTATCATGCCCATAATATCTCTTGTCACTTTCACCATAGCAAACACCCAAAAAGCTCGGGCCAGAATTAAGAGTTTCTCATCATGCAAGCAATTTCATTTTTCTCTCCCTCTGGTTGTCACACTACCCTGGACTTTGATTTGCTCCTCCTGCTCCCTGTAGTTCTGGTGAGAACAGGTTTTGAGTCCTCAGAAGCTGCCCGTGACCATCAAGTCCTGCCGCCAGCTTTCCTCCAGTCCTTCCCTCTACCCATGCTTGCTGCCCAGAAGCACCCAAACCCACAAGAAGCACATGCCACCAGCAATCTGCACCTCACAGCGGGGAGGCACGAGCAAGTACCTTATAGTGCCACAAGTTAAAGAACTTCTGGGAAACTCAGGTCCCTCATACATAAAGTGGAATTTAAAAAAAAAAAAAAAACCTACATTGCAAGGCTGTTAGGATGATTATAGATAATGTCTCAGAAGTTTCTAGCACAGCACACAAAATAATAAATGCTGGGTGGTAGTAACAGAAGCCCTCCTAACAGCAGCTGTAGCCCATTAGTTATAGTCTGCATTTACTGCATGCCACACTGTTCTAAACCTGTTGGAGATGCTGCTGGCTCACCTGTCTCATCCTTAGAAGGTACTGTCAATCATCCCCATTTTGCAGACAGGAAACTGCAAGAGTGGGTTTTAACAATAACAATAACAATAACAATAATAATAATAATAATATCATGGCTGCCCCTCATGCACCAGAGAGTACCCAAGTATCCTGCTCTGGCAAACTAGCCTTCCACTGCCTTTTCTCACCATACTGCCTCCCCAAAACTGATGCTCAAGCTGAAGGTAAACTCTAGCAGTTCCACAAGTCTAACAATTTGATTATCAATTTTTCTGTAGACACCAACCTTCTGCCAGAAATGTCCTTCCCTGGACAATAAAAATCACTGCCGAATTCCAACTCTGAACTCCTAGGAAAAGGCACTTCTTCCCAAACTAAACTCCTAAGTCACTTCCTTTGTGAATGTCGCTGGATTTCTAAGTTCCCTCAGTGGCTTATGCCTGTACATTTCATTCCTTGCACTAGTAGCTCCTTCTTCTCTAGTATCTGGATTGTTTAGATACATGGCCTTCCCACAAACCATCAACAACCTAGCAGGCAGTGTCTACACTCTTCCTCTCTGTCCTAGTGCCCTGCAGTGTGCAAACACAAGTTTTAGAACCTAGACACATGAGCTGAGAGGCTCTGTGAACCATCTGTTATACCAGTGTCCTCACTTGTGAAATGAGAATAAAGAGAATAATAAATCACAAGATAGACAAGATATACAGGGCCTAGTAAACATTCCCTAATGAGATGCAGGACCTGGTAGTACAGATGCCACAGTAATACCGGCAATAGGCCAACAGACCTGGGGCAGGGCTGACCAAGCTCACACAAGCCAAAAGGAAACCTAACTTTAGGGTCCAACACCCAGGGACTAAGGCATCACCCAGGCTGAGATGCTTCCTCGTGGCACCCACATGTTCTCCCCAGCACACAGGGGAGCAGATTCAATTGCACAAGCAAAAGTATACAAACACGCTGTTACTGTGATAGCAGTAACAGGGACGAATGCTGTAGTTAGTATTAGTTTACCTAGCAGTAGTGAGATTCCTTGCAGGGTAAACTCTTACAAGTCAGTATGCAAAGTTTTTTCATTTACTACAAAGTCTCAGTTTAAAGTCTTTCATAACTCAACGTGAACTTTAGTTTTTCATTTTTAAGAATGAGCTAGACTGCTTAAAATGCTTTTCTCGTAAAACATTTAGGCCAGCTAAGCATTATTATTCCCTTAAAACCAAAACAATTCAACTTGAAAAAACTCCGAAACTAATTATGTATTATTTCTGGTATACTTTCCCTCAAATAGTGATACTCATCAATTTGAAAGCATTTCCCAAATAACTGCCTATAACCTCTTTATTATTTTAATTCTCCTAAAGACTAAGAAGACAAACTCTTTCTTCGCATTTTCTTAGTGTAACTCTATTTAAAATCTCTTCCCTGGTGTTTGGACTTGCCTAAGACAAACACATACTTCATTACCCACCCACTGCCTTTGACATTACACATGAACCCTCACCTACAGACCCCAGGCCCACTCACTCATCTCATCTTTGTATATGAACTGAACTTGGGTACCTCTGCTGTGAGCTCCCCAGGGCAGCACCCATGTAATTTACAGTTTAGATCTGTAACCTTACATAATAATAGCGAGGGACTAAGTGTTGTCTCCTTGTTGCTATTACCTACTTTTAACTTCAGAAAAAAACTTTCTTCAGCAGTGCTTTACAGCTCTGCTCCAATGTGGAACATAAGAACTGAAAATAAAACATATGCTTCTATTACAAAGGGGGAAAAAAGCCATTTCCAGTGAAAACACTTTAAAATTCCTAAGAACAATCATCAAGACAACAAGTCATAAAACCAACACTACAAAAGGGTGACACTTGATAGTCAATCTTGTCCTAAACGTACTGAATGATTCTTTCCACTACAAAGCCAGAACACAGAACCTATTACTGCAAGTTAATCTTCTGAAGTGTATGCAATTTAATCCAATTCAACACATATGTGTGTGTGTACGTGCTTGGCTGGATCGATGGCGTGGCTGTATTGCTTGCCTGGAGTGTGAAGCTTGCTCCATTATGACTATGTCTACGCAACCATATGCTTCCAAACACACTACATGATTTACATACAGAAACTGAACAAATTGCTGAAGATAAGCAGCAAGCAGGAAGTTATCAGGTATGACAAGGTGATAGTAAACCAAGATCAGATATTTGAAAAATGTGCTGTTTTCATGTAGCATACGACACAAGATTCCAAAAGAGGTCAATGTTAAATTTTTTTAATCACAGTAAAGACATACGCTGTTGATCCTTCCTCTCACTTTGAACACCTTTATTCCTCCAGGCTTGCCACTTTCTGAAGACGTTCTGGAAGTCTTCAGTTGTGCTGTTGTGGTCACCTCCATGCCAAAAGGATTTATTTGCTTTTCCTGGTCTTTCTAACTGTGAGTAAGAGCCGGAAGACGCATACCACCAGAGCCAGTGAAAAGGGTGGAGAAGCACATACCATAATGTTTCTATTTGACAGAAATTACCAAAAACTGTTGATCGAGGAGGTGTGATCATAAAATAGTGCTTGTTTACATTAACAAAATGTATTATAATGAAAGACACATTGCCATCAATCCCCTCATGTTTTCCTTCACTTCAAACACACTGATCCGATCACTCCTGGCAATGTGTCCTTTAATATAGTAAGTTGCTGTTCTATTTTTTGTCTTTTTTAACATACACTGTACTTTTCTATCACCACTTGTAATATGGGATGTTTCAACTGCATTATAAAAATATAATAATAAAAATACAGAACTATTTACAGACTTAAATTATCAATTACAAAATATGAAACAGTAACTTCGCAGTAGATACATCTGACAAGCAAAACCTGACTTCACTACTAGTACATTAGAGGGAGAGTATGATATAATATATTGAGATATTCACAGCATCACTTCTATAATTTTCTAACCAAAGGTGCCAACCTGAATCTAATCATAAGGAATGTGAGAAATACAAATGAAAGGATGCTTTACAAAATAACTGTCCACTTCAAAAAAAATATTAAGGTCAAAACAATTAAAAGGTTAGATAACTATCCCAGATTAAGAACAACTAAAATGACAGGACAAATGTCACACCAACCAATAAGTGGACCAAGGCTGAGCAGAATAACGTCTACAGAAGCCAAGGGCTTTGCCTGGAATAACCTAGGGGTTCAGTAGCACAACTGAGACATGTAATGACCAAAGCTCTCTCTGTGCTAGACCTGAGAAGTTAAAAGCAAACTCCTAATTAATACTCATACATTTTAAAAATATGTTGAGCCTTAAGCCTTTTAAGCTTGTACAATCTACTATGAGAAATATTATACTGGGTACTTAACTTTCATGATTTAACATTTACAGTTTTAAATACGCATGAATACCCATGAAAAACAAACTGAATCAAACAAATAAAATCAGGTATGTTCTATCATTTGTAAAGGGAGAGAAAATACAGGTAGTGAAAGAACCTACTCAGCCATCTATATTGAGTGTGCAAATGTTAAAAATTTTAGTTTTTTAGGGAGAGAAAATAATCTCTACAAAAGCCACAGACCACAGGCATTAAAGAATTAACAGTAAAAGTACTGAATTCAACAAGAAGCCTGTAACGTTCTTATCTAGAAACTAAAGCTATCCCTTCATTTAACAGGGGAAATCATGTATTTCTGGTAATACATTCACGTCTCTGAGTTCCCACCTCTACAAAATGATGTGGGCCTATCAAACTTCTATTTGTCTAAAATTGCTCTAAGTTTCAGGTAAAAGATCATTCCTGCACTTCTTCTAGGTATTTCTATAACAATTTTATTAGGATATAGCTGAACATCAAAGAAAACATTGACAAGAAGAAGACACGTGTATGTATAAGAGAACACACATAATGGCAGCCGGGAAAGCTGGAAGTTTCAAGGGTATGAAGTGCAGAAAGCTAAAACA
Source organism: Dolichotis patagonum (assembly GCA_004027295.1). Classification (NCBI taxonomy): domain Eukaryota; kingdom Metazoa; phylum Chordata; class Mammalia; order Rodentia; family Caviidae; genus Dolichotis; species Dolichotis patagonum. Next base: position 363,561 of record PVJX010000126.1, read on the forward strand.
GAACACACAGAAAACTATCTCACGCGCATACAAACATAGATGCTTCAGATCTAATTACTCATTTATTTACTTCTGTATGTTTGGTTCCACGCTAAGAGACCAGCACCAAACAAATCTAGAGAAAAATCTAACCCTGAACAAATCTCACAGTTTCCCACGCAGCCATCATCTTACAGTTAGGCCTGATAGAGATGATCCATAAATTAATATGAGGTGTAACAACAAGCAAAATTTTGGCTGGAGTGGTCTTGGAAAACTTCCCTTGGCAAGAGTAATCTGAGCAAAGACCACAGTGGAGTCAAGGACCTGCCAAGTGGCATCTACAGGTAGGAAAGAAAATAGAACCAAGGCTGCAGATACTGGCTGAGACAGACATCTGTGGAAGACCAGGCGCTACAAAAGGATTCTGAGCATAGGACTGGTGAGATTTCCATTCTAATAGGATCATTCTGGCAGCAAAGTAGAAAGCTGACACTACAGAAGCTAGAATAAAAACATCATTGGCTAGAGTCCTGTGCAACACACAAGCAAAGACAGAAGTGGTGGTTTCACCAAAGCAGCAGCAGTAGATATAGAGCGTTGCTAGGTTCTATTTATTTTATTTTCAAAGTAAAAAAGACAGGCGTGCCAAGGGACAGAAGGTAGGGCTTTGAAAGATAAAAGCCTAGAACAACAATATAGTTTTTATGCCCATTCACCTAATGGTCGCTTATAACATTTATTAAGAAGGAGTCTCAGAATGGAACAAGTTTAGGAGCGATACCAATTCGAGACTTCGATATTCATTGGATTTCAGATGCCTGTTAGTCATCAAAGTGGAGGTGACTAGTAAGCAACTAAGTATCCAGCTTCTGGGGTGAAGAAGTATTGTATTACTAAATCTAACGGGAGATGCAGATACAGATATATAAAGAACTAATTCTGTATGCATGTGTGTTTAGCTGTGTGTGTTCATATAAAAACCATGAGTTAACGATACTTCAAGAAGGATAACATGAGGAAAGAGGGAGAAGACAAACCTGAGCATCATGTTTTAGCTACTGAAAATTTGGTAACCAAAAATGTATTATTCTACTAATAAAAGAGTGTATTTCTTTTGTTCTCTCAAAATAAAATAATAAGCTGAAGGAGTAAAAAATTAAACTCAAGGGAATTAATTGAGAACAAAAGACTTCTATGAAAACACTCAGAGACAACAATTAACTTTGTGAATTATTTCCTTCTAGGTTTTTTTCTTAGATATTTGCATATATACAGAATGATATTCTTCTGTTAAATATGGTTCGTTTTTGTTTATTGTTTTAATACACAAGAGAGAATCGGAACACTAAAGATGCCAGCTACAGTATTCAGACCATGTATTTTGTTAAGTTTTTATGCTTTTAAAATGAGCACCACTCTCTAGATAACCAGGGTCCCTACCATCACTCCCAACTACTTTACGTCCACCTTCTTACTGGGGGCACTGTGTGGTGTCCAGGGACATTTGCACATGGCATCCCTGCTCCTCTGAGCTTTGTGGATGGGTTGTGCCTTACAAAACCACCAGCATGTTTCTTCTGTCTTATAAAGAATTGTCTGTATATATATATAATCATTAAATGGTCATCTTTACATACAATTCTCTGTGCACACTTCTAATCTAGCATTATATCCCATATAAAGCACCACCTCAAGGAGTTATTTGCTGGGTAATGACAGAGAAGATGCCAACCAAAAATGGTTTCCCTTCAATTCATTCAGTACACACATACATACACACACACACACACACACAGAGGCATGCACACCTGGGCCAACACAGTTCTATACACTGGAGATGTAGTGGAGAATAAAACAAAACATTATGGACACTAAATTTCAGTGTATGTCCTGTGGAGAGTGGAGGACCGACAGATACAATTTTTAAATTTTAAAAATTAAAATTTAAATAGATGTTGAATAGTGAAATGTGCTGTAAATAAAAGCACAACACAGGAGAACATAACAAGAAAGACACGGGCAGCAGCAAAAGAAAGGGGAAGCTGTTCAGCTACATGGCCAGAGAAAGTCTCTGAAAAAATGACATGTGAGCCAAAGCCCCAGTGCAGAGAAGAACTTATGCAAAAACCTTAGAGAACAGAAAACAGTAATCATAGGACTGAGGAGAAAAGACCAGCCAGACAGAGGCTAGAACCCTGCAGAAAGGAAAAGGAAATCATGGGTGACTTCAGTAGCCCCAGTGAGGAATCTTAAACCTTACTTCAGCTATAATAAGAAATTACGGTAAAGTTATTTTTCGAAAGCATATGCTCTGATACCGAACTACATAGGTCATTGTATCTTTTATATGGAAACCAGAATGTAAGGACCAAACCTAAAAGCTGGGAGGAGTCCAGGGGCTGTAAATGTAACCAACCAAGAGATAAGTGGCTTGAAGCAGCATTTCAGTAGCTATAGTCCTGAAAAATGTTTCAAAGTACAATATATTTTGGAAATAATATTCACTGCACTTGCTCGCACACTTCCAAGTGCAGTGGCCCAAGTGAAAAGAACCAGCTCCCTACCCACACCATGTAAATTTTAGAGACACATGGACTTGTTCAGTATTCACCATGCTGGTTTGTATCCAGAGGCAGCAGGTAAAAATTAGTTATAAAATGAGTAATAAAATGTAAAACACAGCATATTGCTTCACTTACCCAAATTAGGATCAGTAGGTTGACGTTTCTTAATTTTAGCTTCCGAAATAGCAGAATAATAGGCACAAGTCATCTTGATCAGCCATGTTGCTCGAACCATTGGCACAGAGTACTTAGCTAAATATGCAAAAACATCTTCTTTTTTACTAAGGATAGGAACCTTAAAAAAAACATATGTATAATAATCATATGCTGCATCATTAGTAGAAAGAGAAGGAAAGCAAAAAATGAAAAAAAGAAGAAGTTGGAAGTTACCTGCTGCTATAAGAAAGCATATGTACAATAGATTTCCAAATAGCACATGCAGATGGGGGGAGGGTATTTTAAGACAATATTTGATAAGAAAAAAGAATCAAAACTATGTTTAGCACAAAAGCAAAACAATTTCATCAGCTGTATTTTTTTATTTATAAAAGAAGTTATCTGCAAATTCTCAGATGCTTAAGTTACTCATCTTATCAAAAGAGCAGAGAAAAACAATTTAATGAGAATCTTCCAAAGAATTTATCTCAAAACTGGAAGGGACAGATTAAGTGGAAAAACTGTCCCCAGTCTACAGTTTATCTTTTTACATTTTTTTGGATAAAGCTTTCCAACTACATTTCCCAAAAGTAGCAACTTTCAGAAAGCTTCTAAAACTGCCTTTAGCCCAAAATTTAAAAGATAGGCTAAGATGATGGATCAGTGAATCTGCCTAATAAACACTGAGCTAGAAATAGCTGGGTAATTAATTCACTGGTTGGAAGTAGGCACTTGAGGCAGTTAATTATTTCTTCCAGACCACAAAGGTACTATTTAGCAAATTAGTACCCCAATGTACCACTGAGTGATTTGAAAGAGTTAATTCACTCTTCTGGAATACCTCATAAATATCCTAGGAATAGCCTGTTCATCCACATAATCTTTAATTTATGAATGTAGAGAAAACCCGTGAACAAGAGCACTTAGCTGCCATGCAGCACAATGGGACCACAGACCACATCTGTACTTCCGTCCTGAGCCTCGCCTTTCGGTTTAAGACCCTCATTCCCAGATTGTTTATGATGGACTCTGATAGTACCAACCCTGTCCACCTAACAGGGTGCTTTTAAGGGTAAACCAAAAGAATAATATGCATCAAAATTATAAGTCAATTTGCTGTCAGTTTCAGAGATTTCTCCAACCAGTCAAAATGTTTTCAAGGCACGAACCTGACCTTTTACGAGGGTCTTGGAGATAACTGTGGCCATCAAAAGCCATTACCTCCATGCCCAAACTGTTACTTGATTTTGAAAACTACTGAAAATCAAGGCTCCAAACTAGATAAACAATTTATAATGCACGGCATTTTTCTCCTAGTTCACCAAATCCTCATCTACACAGTGGATTTTTCTGCTTTGTATGTTATAACTTTTACTACTGACAAATATGATACGAAGAGTAATCCTACAATTAAAAGCTCTGCATTCTTTAACATGACACCTACAAATAATCTAATTATTTCACTTAGTCTTACCAAAGAAACATCAAGTTTTTTTAGCGTCAAAGGAAAACTACCTGTGTAGAACATACATGCGCTGCATTTAATGGAAAGCAAAGAGACTTTTGATTATGCACAGTTCCTGCCTTGGGTGCTGACTTCCTAACACAGCCCAAGGACACAGGCAGCCACATTGCGCAAATATGACTAAAAGGGAGATGAAAAGCATATGGGCCAAAGCTGGAGGGCTTCCTCTCTGCAAACCACAGTGATATATTTTAACGAGAAAATTTCCTGAAAATTTCGCTTACAAGGCACAAGGCTGAGTTTACTATCATTTAAGTCAGGGACAAGAAAAGCACAGGATTAAACAGTTCAACAACTGAGCAACTGTTTTTCGTTAGTACATAAAGTATGGTACCAGTGGCTTAAATTTTAGTTGTCCAGGTCAGGTTGCTTTCCATTCAGACATACCACAAGGTTATATGATCAAAGGCTAAAAGCACAGATAAATATAAAGTTAGCATTTTCAAAGAATCACTACTAGTACAGTAGTATCATTTGTATCTACTTAAAGGATTTTTTTTCTAGCAAGCAAAAGGTTCTGAGTTTGATTCCCGACACTAAATAAATAAAGGATTTATTTTGAGCAGCAACTTCCAGGAGAAAAAAAAAAATTGAACATGTGAAATGTTTAGATGAAACAGCATACAAACCCTAGCCATACACCTTACACTAATAGCAAAGGCATACCTCTGCTGACAAAACCCTGAAAGAACTGGTTGACGCAAATCAAGGGCATTAGAATTCAGAAGAACATATGTGAAGGAAGTTATTTAATTAAGGAAGACACATAACCATGGTTTTGTCAAATCTATAGTTGGAGCCAACACCAAAAGCAAATGATACTTATACTGTGCCCTCCTCACCACAGATTCCCATTTTTTTTCAGTGAAGGAACCATCTGACTTTTAACCTGAAGTTCAGTGTAGGTATCATCAGGCAGTATTTGATTCCTGAATCAAGCTAGAGCTACATCTAAATAGCAAAGGAAAACAAAGATGCCTAGTGTTTCATTTCTCCAACTAGAAGAGGGCTTCCTCCTCTCTCCTCTTCTCAGAACACACACTACCATCAGCACCATCTGCTGGCCAAATAGAGAACAAGGCACAGAAAATCCCATAGGCCACAGGCACCCAGCTCACCAGAAGTAAACACTCAAGAGTTAGAAGAACATCCCCAGATGCTAGAAGTTTCCTTTTCCAAATCAAGGTACGACTGTGATGGAATTAAAAGTATTCCACAGGCCTCTCTGTGACTAAACACTTGATATGTTGTGCAATTTTATAGTAGCAAAAAAAACAGGCTCAGAGACCTGATGCATTCCATAAAGGAAACCATTCTGAACTCCAGGCAAGAGCTCAAAGATGATGTGAGATTACAGGAGGTAAAATCAAAGGTTCCAGCCATAAGCTATCTCACAGATATGTATCAGAAATTAAACTATCTGAGCCTCCTAATATGAAGAACATTAGGAAATGCAATCCTTTAACTCTGGAAGAGCCTTTACCATTTCAAGAAGATGAAAGGCTGAAACAGAGAAGGGAAGGACTCGTGAAATGCCAAAGAAACAAATACTTCAAGGTATATTCAATGATTTATGAAGAAAATGTCTTCTTCGTAATTCATTTTCAAGAATTAATGTCAGGGCTTACCTGAGGAACACCTGACTTGGCCAGAGGCAGCTCCTAATAAAGAAAGAAGAACAATGGCTAATACACCACACCATAATTTATCTCCCTCCTAAAAGATGAGAAGTCCCTACACCCCTGAAGCAAAAGGATCAACTACTGATCAATATTCACTTTCAGAAAACATCCCAAAAACGTACTCTAAAAACTTATTAACAAAGGAAACCATTAAAAAGTGCCAGGCTGACAACATGGAGAACATGAACTATTCATCAAAGCCATCCAATACTGAAGCACATCCTGTGAGTAACATGTTCCTCAGGTACAATCAATACACAGGCCACAGTGGGCCCACAGAGCTAACTCTTCACCAGCAGAGAAGCAGCACCACTCAGGTCAGGTACTGGAGCTAACTGTGTAGTAGGAGGTGGCTATGCTGAGTTGTGCTTTCCAAGTGGCTCAAAGCCACTGAAATCTATCAAATGCCATCATGTTATGACATCAGGGCAAAATAAAGCCAATGGAAGCTAAGGCACTACTTTCAAAGAATTACTTTAAGAAGAAATAAGGACATACACAAAGAGCTCTTCTCTAAACTGGCCCTATACCAAGTAGAAACAAACACTTCATACTAAGAACAGAAGACTGGTGCCCCTAAAACTAAAGGGCTTCAGAAAAGATGAGGGGAAAAAACTCATGAAATTGCTTAAGCTATGCAAGAAGCCAGTGATCAAGACTAAGAGAGATGTTTCTAATTCTTTTCCTCAATTTCAAAGAACATTCTACAATTTTGGATTATCAAGATTATTGAATCTATGTATTATTTTCCACTTGAGAATGATCAAAGGCAGGATTTTAATAGAACCTCCCACCACCACCCCCAAAACTATATCAGTCTACTTTGTTCAAATCCTTTTCAACAAACAAGCATGCCCAGAATTATAGCCTTTATCTCACTTGGTAGGAATGAGGTTTAGCTTGAAGTTTTTGAATGAATACTTTTAAAGACAAGTAAGTAACTTCAAAGCAAGGACCTTTTTATCAAATCTTGGGTATCCTGATCTAAGAAATCTAAAGATATCACAGTGATATATGTGCACCCATGTTCGCAGCAGCACAATTTGTAATAGCTAAATCTTGGAAACCACCAAGATGACTATCAATTGCAGAGTGGATGAAAAAGATGTGGTATTTTTACACAATGGACTATTACTCAGCTATAAAAAATGATGATCTTGAGGCTTTCATAGGGAAATGGAGACAACTTGAGACTATCCTCATTAGTGAAATAAATAAGAATCATATTTGTAAGTGTCACATTGTGTCTCTAGTGTAAAAAGTAGTAAGAACTGTAGGAGTAAGAAAACCCAAAATGTGTAATTGCTACTGTAAGACAGGAAAAGAAAGTGCTCTAAAGGATATAACTGCATGTATGTTTAAGTGTGTAAGATGGATGACCATATTACTGTTTTTGTTAGAATGTTAAGCAGAACTGTTAACAGTCTCACTGTTTGAATGTCTAATTTGTATGCTTTAATTTTGTAACTTGAACAACTATTTCCAATGATGACAGTATGTAACTTATCAAGTGGTTATTTCTTAGTGTCTGGTTTTTTGTTTTGTTTTGTTGTGGTTGTTATTGTTTTTTTTTCTTTTATTTTCTTGCCCCTTTGGAATTCTGTATTGTTGCTAACCCTCTTTCTGTTCTGTTTTTTTTTTCTCTTTAAATAAAAAAAAAGAAAGTTTTGTGCAAAGAAAAAAAAAGAAATCTAAAGATAGAAAAACAAAAATGAAGCCTCGTTGCCTTCTCTTGGTTTAATAATCTTGTCTACCTAAAATTACAAACTGCTGGTTACGTGGACCATTTAGGTTATAGATGTGTTGGGTACCACATGTAGTCAAAATAAAAGGGAACAGGGCTAAAGGCTATAGCTCAGTGGTAGAGCACTTGCCTAGCATGTGCAAGGCCTTGAGTTCCATCCTCAGCAATGCAAGAAAAGAGTCAGTAAAACACAGAGGGAATAGTATAAAAGCAGCACACACCTGGGGCTATAGATCTGCAATTTAGGTTTCACTTTTAAAGTTGGGAAAAGGATATATATATATATATATATTTGAACATTGTCTCAAACAGCCTCAATTTGGTAAGACTATAATTATAACAATGGATGAAATACTTGATACCTTTTTTGCCAAAATAGCAAGTGGTTTATTCCCTGCTAAGTCAGAGAACCAACTATGAATTGCACTCTGAGATCGCGCAGTCACCAGCCAATAATTATCCTTAGCATTAACTTGGGGTTTCTTCTTTCCGGTATCCTGGAAAGTGTTGAGCTTTAATTTTTCAGCTAATATGCTGCTAAAATAAGCTCCAATCTGTGAAAAGAAAAAGAAAAAAGAAAAGGTTTTAAGACAACAAGCGTCTCAGCAACAAATATTTTATCTTTATTGTTTCAGTTGAAAATATTCACATAGTTCACATAGGCCGTCAGAAAATAAAACAGTAAATTAAGTAGTAGAAGCCAAAAATTGTGATTGTCATATGCCAACAAGAAAGACACAAGAATTCACAGAGCAACTTTCTTTCACTATTAACAAGTAGTTAGGGGAATGGAGAACCTTCAGAAATCTCTGGTAAGATAAAATTGCATCTTGAATAAATTTCAGAAGAATGGGATGGACTTTAATCTTTAGCTATACTTCCTCTTTTGTTCACACTACACACCAACAGGAGAGAATGTTTTCCCCGAGACATGGTGTGAAAGTCTAGTCACCATAAAATAATCATTTTTTTTCTTGGTGCATCAAACAGCACATATTTTTGCAAAGGTAATTTCTGTTTATACTCGATGTTTTTTTTAAAAAAGAATGTAGGAGATTGTATTGTTAGGGTTTATATCTAGATGTCCCACTAAAGCTCATGGGATCATAGGTGGGACTTTTGGAAGGTGACTGGGTTACAGGGACACTACAGTTAACTTGTTAGGAGCAGGGTCTGCTCAAAAGAAACGGATCACTGTAGCTATGACCAGGAAGTGTGTATCTCCCAGTCCAGTTCCTCCCTTGACTCCCTGCTTCCTGGGCACCAGCAGGTGACTAGCTTTTCCTCCAACATTCCTCTCTGACATGCTGTTTCTTCTTTGGCATCAGCAGACTGACCACAGACTGAATAGTGAGCACATTAAACCTCTCCTCCTTTAAACTGTGGGTGTGTGTACTGTGTCTCAACAAGGAGGAAAGCACTCAAGACATTTATTTAAATGCTAAAATACAAAAGGTTCCATTGCATTGGATAGGCAATGATTCTAACTGTGCTGACAGTGCCCGGAGTAGAAGTATTTCAAGAGAAAAGTAAAGTTACCATCTCTGAATGGGGCAAGATGGCAAAGGGAACTTCTGCAAAGTGCCTTGTCATTTGCATATTATCCAAATTAAAAGATGGACAAGGAATGGAGAAAAGGACAGGAATGTAAAGAAAAGAAGGGTGGGAATAATATAATACCTCAAACTTCAGTCAATTTATAGAAAATCTATTGGAATCTTCAAGAATCCTATAAAAACATCACAGTTGATCCGAGAATTTTTTAATATGATCACAGTCCACAATTTCTAATAAATATCCCCAATAAATTTAGCAAATAGTAATAATTATAATTAAGAAACTACCCTAGTGAAGCAAAATTGAATCACTACCTTAGTTAATACTCATAGGCAAGAAAAAACCTGCAGGTTGACACACAGCTGTAAACCACTACTAGCTAAGTTTACCTACCAGAATGAAAAGCTGGTATAATTTGTTGTGTTTTGTTTTTTAGTGTGAGCAAGTATCCCCTACTCCTTCACAGATGATGTAGCATGCAGATGTAACAATAGTAAAAACTGGTGATTAAAAAAAAAATTAAGTCTGAGCTTTTCTTTTTGTAAACAACTTCATTATATTTTTGTTTTAAGGGAATGTTTGCAGAACTTTCACTGAATAAACTAAGTGTGAAACTAACAGAAGAGGAAAAGATGGTGGACCGGTAGGTAGCAGGATAGGAGCCTCTCTGAGACAGCTCAGACGCCAGAATAGAACATCCTGGAGAGATCCGGACAGAGAGAGATGGATTCTCTCAAGCCAGGAAGAAACTGAAGGGAAAGGAGCTGCTCGAATACAAAGTCTCGGAGCTACTATTAGAGAAGCTAAGATCGGTGAGGACGGCCCTCTGGCCGAGCCACCTGAATTCGTGCCCGAGATTGTCCTGAGTGCCTGAACCCAAACCTGCACTGATGCGACGGGCTTGAGCAGCTCAGTGTGTGGAGCTGAGCCACCCTCACACACGACTCACCCAGAGGCGCCATGAACTCGCGCCGCAGCTGCGCTGAAGTCAGAGGTCAGGGAGCCCAACGGAAAATGGAGCCAGAGAGGGACCAGCAATAAACTGCAGTGAGTGCTGGAAATAAAACCCTTCCATGGGAAAGGGGCGACCAACTGGACAACATGTTGGAGTCGGGCAGGACGGGCCAAACTGGGAACGGCAGTGACTTCAGTTGGTTGCTGCACTCCCAGAGCAGACTGGTGGCATCTGCTTGACCTGGGTCACACCCCGGGCCAGGACCCAATAAGTCATCCCTAAGTGCAGCCTGCACTGACACAGTGAAGGCCTGCGAAGGATGGCTGGCCCGGAGGGGAGGGGCCAGCATACGCTGCCGCTGCTGCACCTCAGTGGCTGACAGCGGACTGGACAGGGCAGAAACCCCTAGCCTGCATGCTCCAGAGGAGCTGTAACCAACAAGGAAAGGGGCTGGGAACTACACTATACACTTGCATGGAAGGAACCAAAAACATGCCAAGAGAAAGAAATAAGAAAAAGCCCCCAGCTGCTAACCCTGAGAATATTGATCCAGGAGCGGTAAATACAAAAGAGATTGAGGGCAGCAAACATGCAACATCAAACATGGCTTCAGTGGACATAAGGAGATATCTTTGGGAATCTCGTAAACGAGCTCAAAACAGAAATATTAATTCAAGTTAAGCAAGATGTAAGTAGATTAATAAAAGAAATGCTAAGCACTTCTCAAGAAGACACAGACAGAAGAATGGAGGAACACAAAAGAAGGAGAGAAACGTTCAATGAAGAATACAAAGAAAACCTAGAATACATGAAGCAGATTCAAAGAGATTACCAGGAAACTAAAAATTCCATTGAAAGCTAGCAAAACTGCTTGAAAGAAACTAAGGATAGACTATCAAAACTTGAAGACAGGTTTGCAAAGTGTAATCATGAAAGGAAAGATTGCTTAAAAGTAACAAGGAAACGGACAGTAACAATACAAAGGCTAGAAGACGACAGTAGGATCTATAACCTAAGTATAAAAAATGTGAATGAAGAAGCAGGACTCAAAACAAAGGAATTGCAAAGGCTATTCACAGAAATTATTATTCCCAAGCATAACAAAAGGAAACGATATGCAGATACACAAAGCATACATTACTCTAGCCACCTACAACCAAAACAGAGCTACACCCAGACATGTAATAATCAAGATCCCAGAAATTCAATATAAGAACAGATTAAAAGCCGTCAGAAAAAAGAAACAGATCACCCATAAAGGAAAACCCATCAAAATCACGGCAGACTTCTCAACATAGACCATCAAATCAAGAAGAGCTTGGAGCGAAGTAATTCAAGCCCTGAAAGAAAATAACCTCCAGCCCAGATTGATGTACCCTGCAAAACTCTCTTTAGAAATTAATGGAGAAACAAGATGCTTCCATGACAAAGAGGAATTGGAGGAATTTGTGACCACCAATCCAACCCTACAAAAAATACTGAAGGACATTCTAGAGAGAGAGAGAAAGAGAGAGAGAGAGAGAGAGAGAGAGAGAGAGAGAGAGAGAATACAAGGATTTCAGGAACAGTGGCAGAGAATGCTCAATGAACGGGGCAGATGGTGGAATGAAAGAGAAAAGTAGACAACCAATGGCAGAAAAACAGAATAGCAGAAATGAGGCAGAGTAGGTTGGCTGTAATCTCTAACACAGATGGCCTTGATATACTAACAAAAAGAAACACAGGCAGAGTAGATTAGGAGAATGGGTCCATCGAGATGTTCTGTATTGGAAACATAATTAACCTGAAAGAGGGTTTATGCACAGAAAGTCAAATATGAGAAAACAATGCTCTATGTGACAAGAACCAGAGAGAAATAGGGGCAACTCGACCAGCACCTGCAGATAGGTTGGAAAGACATAATACTTTTGTGCAGTAGAGAACTACTCAGCTATAATGATGGAAAACCTTGAGGCTTTTATAGGTAAAGGAACACAACTTGAGATCAAGTCCAGGAGTCAGAAGGTTCAGAATCAGTTAGAATAAATAGCAGGTTGCTCTCCGCAATCTAAAAACTGTGGGAGTTAATGGTACCCAAAATGGGCAGTGTACCCTGTCAGAGTGAAAGCGGAGGAATTGTCTAAAAAAATGAAGGCAGAGGATATTGTTAACAAGGTAACAAGATTTAAAATCTACATTATTCTCACCACTCTGTTTAGAGGATTATATTCTGTTCCAGTTTGTCTACTTATACTAGATTTGAAGGCACGGTCAGCTATCCCAAAACTAGCAGGATATAGTATGGTAATCATCCTTAATTTCCTATTAACTTAATCTGAAGCCCTGTATAACTTACACTGTCTTATTATGACTGATCTTATTTGAATCTGGTTTGTTAGATTGCTGTTTTGTATTGACTGATTTTAATCGAATCTGTTATGACTGACAGTATCAAGTCTAAGAGTATAGGCAACTATACTGAAGATGACAAAATTCACTAGGATACCCACTGTGATTTGATTATAACATTCTTTTGAAGTCTTATAATGTCTCCAATGCTTTGTTTTTTATTAATGTTGTTATATATTGCTGATACATCATGGTAACCATTGTAGATCACCTTGTATTGCAGTTTTATATGACTTTTTCATTTCATGTTTTTCTAGGAATTTGTTTTGTTTTGTTTTGTCTTGCTTTGTTTTGTTTTTCCCTCTAATACAGAAAGGATAGATATACATGTAGAGACTCATGCATGTGTAGAACTTATAAACAGTTTATGAGAACCAATTATATAACGCATGATGAAATGAACAACTACTTTGAAGAAAAAGAGACACTAGAATACCCAGTGCTGACTCCGTAACGTCACGATGTGAAATCCAGCAATACTATCATTCTTTGTTCAGAGTGATTTTAGCCTGTTTTGTTTTGTTCAAGTTCAACATACACGAAGGTATGCACAGCTGTTTTAAAGAGAATGAGAGACACTACGACAGCCATTCTTGGCTTTCCTATTGTCTGGTCTTGAAGACCTAAAATGCCTTCCTCATCCTGTTCAGATCAGTTCCATACTATGTTGTTTAGTGTGAATTCTTTGTATGTGAAGATATGTACAACTATTTGGAAGAAAACAAGAGTCAATATGATAGATGGTGAAGATCTCTGATTGTCTTGCTTTGAAATTTATGTCTCCTTACATTGCTTTTTTGTATTCCGTTTTGTTCTGTTTTGTTGTGTTTAATTTTATCCTCTTTAAAATAAAAAAAGAATTTTAAAAAACTGTAACAGAATCACTGTAAACATGCAGCCAGTAGGCCAGGCATATTGGTACATGCCTGTAATCCCACCAATTGGGAAGCTGAGGCAGGACGATCACTGTAAGTTCAAGGCCAGCCTGGGCTACATAGTAAGTTCAAGGCCAGCCCAGGGTACACAGTAAGATCAAAGCCACCCTGAACTACACCCTGAACACAGCAAGACCTTGTTTGAAAAAACCAAGTAAGTAATTGATTAGTTAATTAAATAACATGCAGCCAATAGCCAGTTGTATAAAACTTAAATTTCTCATTTGATACAATACTTGGTCTTTGCACCTAAGGGAGTAAAAACTTATCGCTACAGATTGCCATATATTTAAAAGCTCTCTTATTTGCAATTATGTATGAGCAGTTTAATCATAATACATAGATGTTTTTAAAGAAAAAAGTACTCTGAGCAATCCACTTTATAACTATATATTCTTCTATGTATTTAACAACAGCAATGGAACATGGTGACCACATGTTTTAATTCCTGCAAACAAGCCTTCTAAACAAACGCATAACTGTAAACAAGGTCAAAATTCCCCTGCAAGCAAGAAAGGAGAAAAAGCATGTTAGGGCTCAAAGAAAATCAAAACATCACTGTAACATTTAATTGTATTATAACACACACACACACACACACACACACATACACACACACATACACACACACACATTATTTCAAAAATTATATACCAAAAATCAAAAATATTTTAAAGTCTCGCTCCAAATCCAAATGTCTACCTCCAAGTAATCATTTTAGTTTTCTCCAGTGCCTTCCAGTGTTTAAGAGACTACAATGAGTAATCAAATTCATCATTTTACTTTGTTGTATGAACACACACACTTAGCATGAGCTTCCCATGTCTACATATGAAGGGCTTCTTCATTAATTTTTACAGACCCACAGTAATTATTCTGTGGATATACCATCTTTCATTTAATCAAGCTACTGTTAATGGACATTTGGAGCATCTGCTCCAAAATTTTGTTATTAAGTCACGTTAAAATCAATAATCTCTCACATTTGTTATTTCTAACATATGCAAATACAGCTTTAGGATAAATTTCCATAATTTAGACCGTACAATTCTGTGATTTTTAGTAATCATTGCCAAATTGCTTTTCCAAAGGTTTATAGCAATTTTCAGCCTTTCAAATAAGGTGCCAGATTAAATTTAGCTGGGTGTGCTGATACACGTCCGTAACCCCAGCACTGAGGTGGCAAAAGGACGGCAAGTTCAAGGCCAGCCTCAGCTACATACTGAGATCAAAGCCAATCTGGCCATCACATCTAGGTCCTACATCAAAAACTGAATAAATAAATTTAAAACTTCTTTTTGTCCACCCAAAGCTATTTGCTATTTCATTTGGTAAGAATATGGGGAGGGGGAGTTTATGAGTTACATAATCATTCATGTATTTCATATTTATGAAATCAAACTCCTCTCAAAAAGGTTGAGTCCTTGAATAAATCTCACAGGAAAAGTGATCAAAGTTGTAACAGGTGTTATTTTTGTTTATTCAGTTAGCTAAACTGGCATAGAACTTGATACTACAAATGAAAAATAATGTAGCAGTTACCACGGAGAAGCATAAAGCGTGCACACTCTCCTGAATTCCTACATCACAGCCCGCAGTCCCAATGTGATTTCATCTGAAGATAGGGCCTTGAAGCAGGTGTTTAAGGTTAAATGAAGTCATATGAATGAAGGCCCTAATCAATATGCCCATTTCCTTATAAGAGGAGGACACAACAAGGATGACCACACGCAGAGGAATGATCATGTGAGAACACAACGAGGCAGCCAATGAGAACAAGCACCTTCACCTTGGACTTCCAGGACCAGGCTGTGAGGAAAGAAACTTCTCTTATTTACATTACCCAGTTGGGGTATTTTGTTCTGCAGCCCAAAAGAGTAATAAATCTTCTAACATGCTTCTAGGAATTTATCCTAACAAACAAAAGCTATTTGTTCAAATATGACTGTAACCTCTCCATGAATAACTGTAAGAAACTGGCAACAAACTGCTGCAGACAGAGGTTTCAGTCAATTGCAGCATATAAATAATGGAATGCCACCTACTCATAAATTATTATTATGAATATATCAGCCAAAAGGAAAAGGGTCTACAGAATGTTTTGTTTTTAAAAGGTAGATGAGTAAAGGAAGATGGAAGTCCAGGAGGTACCACCTGTTGATAATGGCTACACAACAACATGAAGTTACTTAAGTGCCCAAGAACTATATCTTTAAAAATGGTTAAATAGCAAATGAGGTATGTTTCATGATTTTAAAAAGAACATTAATTACATACTCACAATTGTACTTACTAAGTACATAAAATTGGAAAAGGACAAACCTAAAAGCATTGTTTGATCAATAGGACTATCTGCAAAAAATGGTATTTTTTTGTACTTCTTAAATAATATTTCAGTTAATCTTAACAAACTGTCAATTATTTAAGTGTTAATTATCAATTATTACATGTCAATTATTTAATTATTTGTGTGTACATGTATGCACATAAAAAATGACTCAGGATGATACACAGGCCTTAAAAGTGTATCTCTGCAGAAGGGAAAGTGTAGAAATTTATGTATTTCTTTATTTCTTCTCATTTGCATGTTTGATGTCTTTAATTTTATAGCAGTGAACTTCTTTCACACAATAAAAATACTTCAAAAAGTTTAAAAATCCATGAAAGAATACAAAAACAATTCTAATTAAATATATGATTAATATATAACCACATCAAATAACACATTTAATTCAGGAAATTTTGTAATATAACACTGACTATACATTTACTGTGAGTCTAAGACAAAAAGTACTCAGGAAAAATCATAAATTTTATGTAATAATTTTGTTTTTGGACTGGCACTGGTAGTTTTTCTGAAACTTTATCATGTATAGCGTAAGATACAGGAAACAAACACATATGTTCGTATTGTAGAGTCAGGGTTCTCATTTTGGGAGAAGGACGATAAAGATGCAACAAGACTCGGAAGTTATCAGTGGTACTGGCAGGTAGGTAAATTAGATAAACAGAAAGAAAAATATGAGTATTAGTTTGTCATCTCTGTCACAATAAGGCCTAGAAATGATGACACTGCAGTAGCAGTGAGCATGCTAGCATCCAGGGATCAGGCAGGAGGGAAAGAAAAGATAAACCTGGAATAAGTTGCTGTACCTAAAGGGAGTTCTCAGAGACTCATGGGGATGTTTAAATTGGGACCAAGTGAAACCCAGCCCCAACTGGTCAAACAGGTGAGACTAGAAGAATCCAAAGTAATACTTTAAAAAGGTACAAGGAAGTTCTTCTCTACAAAAGTGTGTCAACTAATACATGCATGATTCCACTGGATGATAATACAGAAAAAAAATAATTCTTCAAGCATGACACTTAGAAACCCAGCAATTTCCAACTATAAGCTAGTAAGTCACTCAGCAGGAATCATCAATGGTGCTAAAATTACCGGGTGAAATTTACTGAAGATGATATTCTCACGGTGTCAAAAGTATCACTCACATAGATATATTTAATGTGATGTAAACATTACATGGTGTATACGTATACTGAAATAACACACACATACCTCATTACTTGTACAAACTTATGTTTTTGTTTATCAGTCAAAGATAAAATAAAAAGCATTATATAAGGACTGGCAGTATCCCTCGGTGATAGGACACATGCTTAATTTTAACTTGCATGAAGTTCTAGGTTCAATATGAAAATAACATAACGAAATCTAGGGAAGGAGGACAGTACTGCACTAACTCAGAAAGTAAAGTGGCGGGCCGGGGATTTAGCTCAGTGGCTTAAGCGCCTGCCTGGCAAGCACGAGGTCATGAGTTCGATCCCCAGTACCAAAAAAAAAAAAAAAAAAAAAAAGATGGCGGACTGGTAGGTAGCAGGAGAGAGACCCTCTCTGAGAGAGACAGCTCAAATGCCAGAATAAAACACCCTGGAGAGACCCAAACAGAGAGAGATACTCTCTCACAACAGAGAAAGAAACTAAAGCGCAAAAACTCTCTCGAATAAGAGGTCCTGGGGCTATTATTAGTGAAGATAAGATCGGCGAGCAGGGCACCCGCCTCGAGACGCCTGAATTCCGCCCGACCTGAACAAGCGATCCGAGCCAAAGCGACTGGCTTGAGCCGCTGGAGCCCGGAGCTGAACAGCCCGGCGTGCAGCTCGCCAGGACTGGCACTGCACACGACCCACCCAGAGGCACCGTGAATTCCCACCTCAGCCACGCTGTAGTCGGAGGTCGGGCAGTCCAGCAGTTCTTGGGGACACAGTGAGTGATGCGAATAAGACCCTCCCACGGGAAAGGGGAAACCGACTGGACGACATGTTGGATTTGGGCAGGACAGCCCTAACTCCATAAGGAAGTGGCTTCAGCCGGTTACTCCCCTCGTCGAGCGGATTGGTGGAATCTGCTTGAACTAGGCCACGCCCCTGGCGGGGACCCAGTTACTTCCCTGAGATCAGTGCACACTGATGCAGTGAAGGCCTGCAAAGGTTGACTGGCCCAGAAGGGAGGAGCTAGCGCACACTGCCCGTGGGTGAACTCTAATCTCTGATAACCTATTGAAGAGGGCTAAAGCTCCTAGCCTGCGCCCT
>PVJX010000127.1:0-66719 GCA_004027295.1 Dolichotis patagonum
GACTTCTGTCTAGAACTTATAAAGAAAAAAAAAATCAGACCCTCAAAATTCAAAGACCCAATCCAAAAATGGGCATCTGAAATGAATATACAGTTCTCACATGAAGAAATGAAAATGGCAAATAAATACATGAAAAAATGTTCATCATCATTAGTCATGAGAGAAATGCAAATTAAAACCACACTGAGATTGCATCTCACTCCAGAAAGAATGGCCAGTATTAAAAAAAAAAAAAAAAAAAAAAAAAAAAAAAAAAAAAAAAAAAACTACCAACAACAAATACTGGAGAGGCTAGGGGGGAAAAAGGAACTCTTCTGCACACTTGGTGGGAGTGTAGACTGGTGCAAACACTGTGGAGGTGAGTCTAGAGGTTCCTCAAAAAGCTGGGATTGGAAGTCCCATTTGACCCAGCTATTCCACTTCTGGGCATATTTCCAGAAGAACTGAAAACATCATACCACAGTGATATATGTTCACCCATGTTTATAGCAGCACAATTTGTAATAGTCAGATCTTGGAAACAACCTAAGTGCCCATCAACTGAGGAATGGATAAAAAAGTTATGGCATTTATATACAATGGAGTACTACTCAGCTAAAAATAATGATCACATTGAGATATTTATAAATAAATGGACATAACTTGAGACCATACCCATAAGCGAAATAAACCAAACTCACATGTGTAAATATTGTATAGTCTCCCTTGTATGAGAGCTGGTAAGAGTATATAAGATTTTTTGGTAATCATGATTCCCCATTTCATTGCTTTGAAGCCTTTCAATGTTTTCATTCATCCTTTGGAATGGTTTTAATCTGTTTTGTTTGACTTTATTATGTGTGATGGTATGAACAGCTGTTTTGAAGAAAACAAAACATTATGGCAGCCACTGCTGATTTAATATCATCTTGCTTTGAAGTCCTACCATGCTTCTACTCTGCTATTACCATCAGTTCTATCATGTTGTGTCTTATTGGGATTTTAATATATGTGATAGTATAAACAATTTTTTTATTGAAAATGTGATATTATAGTAGCCATTGATCATTCTCTGTTATTCAGTTCAGAATGTCCTGTAATTCTTTCTTTCTTTTGAATGGTTTTATACTATTGTGCTATGTTTGATATTATTATATTTGAAATATGCTCAACTATAGCAGAGAAAGTGATATTTTGATAGCTACTGTTAATGTCCAGTTGTCTTATTGTAAAGTGCTGTGTTGCTTATGTTTTTCTGATCTGTTATGCTTTGTTCTGCCCTCCTTTGTTTTATTCTCTTTAAAATTAAATTTAAAAAAAGAAATATAATGCTTATAGTGAATTCTTCAGGACAGAATCCTGATTTCGTTTTCAAAACAATTGCTTTTCTCCATCATTAGGTGGAAACATTTGGTGGAAACTAAATTATACAATATCAAAAATTATAAGATAATTATATTCAAAAGATTGAGCACACTGTTATTAACAAAAAGATAAATATGAAGTATTGCTCTATACAATTAAAAGAGGACAGGGGAAAATTACCAGAAATCCAAGATTAAGTTGATTTTATTTTACTGCTAGATGGACAGGCTATTGGCACAGCAGAATCCTGTTAGTTGAATGACATTGTTTGTGACAATAGGATGAAAGTTGGGAAAAGATAACAGACTAGTAAAGATTTACTAGCATCTTTCCTCAGTTAAATCTTTACTAGTAAAGGTTTAATAGAGGAAAAACAATAAAAACAAAAATCAAAGAAACAAAATATATTGTATTTCTCTTCCAATCAGAGTAATTCATTAGGCAACATGCAACATATCTGGTTTAATTTTGGAAAGAATAAAGAAGAAAAAAATAGACTGTGAACTCCAACTTAATAAGATTTATTTGCCTGCTGCACCTTAACTTTAGGTTTTAATAATCACATGATAATGGGAATCCAAACTGAAAAATCACATAAAATACAAGGTAAGAAGGTACCTAGTTTTTTTTAAGGTAATAGTATGAGATATAATTATGTAATATATCATCTCATGTACATAAAAATCACCATAGAGAAATGATAGAGGATTCAGAATGATTATTCATTTTAATACATTAATATTTATAACCACATGGGTATCTTTCTTAAGACTAGGTTATAGTGAGTTCTAAGATACAGACGAATTTTAAAAGCAATTATATGATTCCTGCAATCTATGTTAGCAGGAGTAAGCACGACCAACTTTACTGCTCTTGAAAATACAGAAAATATTCTCAAAACATGTCACTGAGAACGCTGTAGCTTAAAGGGGATCATGTAGCCTTCTCAGAAGCTGCTTTCACAATCCTATAAGCCACAAAGGTAAGATGCCCTGATCATATCAAAGGGACCACTTACCCCTTCTTCAATGAGAAGGCAACCTGAACAAGTAGATCGAGTTAGATATGCTGTTTTTTTTTCAAAGGGCCATATAAAATTTTTTATCACTCAAGGAATCAGCCTGTCTTTCAAGTAATAATTCAAAACTAAATCTATAAGAAATCCAACCTTCAAAATATCTTGCTAGGCTAATCACCATGATATTGCAACATGAGAGAAACAATCCCTTTCTCTTACCCAGTTTCTTTCTCCTGTCAAGGTTGGGCACATTTTAATGAGTAAGAGATTTGATAGGAGACATTTTGAATAACCATTGTTAACTGCCCAGATCAGTTGAAATCATGAAGTCAGATGCCTTTTTCTCCAGGGACTCACATATAGTAAACTTTGTCATTCTACTAAACTTGGACTCCTCTTCTAGCTTGGGGTATTTCTCTCTGTCTGTCTCTCTGTCTGCCTGTTTGTCTGTCTGTGTGCCTGTGTAACTGAAACCAAGGCTTCGTGATGCTAAGCATGGGGTCTACCACTGGGCTGTATTTCCAAGCCTGCTTTCCAGTGGATAATATTCCTAGCTGGTAATTTTCAACTAGTGAGAATGCTTGGGACAAGGCTGAGTGAATGAACAGGAATCTTCACTTTAATTATTAACTGCCTATTAATATTTTTGCTTAATAACAGGCAACTCTCCTAGAAATTATTTTTATGTACATTGAAATATTAGACCCGTTTTTGTGATTTTCTTAGTCTTTTCCTCAATAGGATTGTTTGTTAAAATCCAAGCATTTCAGAAGTTCTTTGCGTTTAGAACAGTACAAATGAGTCATTCGAATCATAGAACCAGCACTCACACTCAAATCTTTTCTCTGTGGTTTATTAGGCATTGATCCTCAGCATACTACTTAAGCGCTCTGAATCAGATACTTCCTATCTAAACTAAGACTAACCCACACCTCACAATGTTCTTAAGATTCTTAAGTGAGCTGATATCATAAAGCATATGTTCTTGGAACGCAGTGAGTTCTTACAGATTGTTATCTATTATTAGTTAGCATAAAATTTTTAACTTTTACAGATGGATGTTTGAGGGAAATAAGAAAACATACCTTTAAATATGTGATTCCATCTGCATTTTTACTTTCAAGAAGATTGATTATAATCTCTGTAACTTACAAAAGAATATTTGAAATTGATACCAGTTTCCAGCTCCAGAGCACATGTAGTTCTCAAATATATGCTTGTTTTGTATCATATGTTTGCAGGTGTGAATATATGTGTGTGGGTATTTAGTTTACATATCTCACTTGTTTAGAGAGTGTAAATGGAATTCACACATATGTACATATATTAGCACACATTCATTGAAAACTGGAAGTTTCCCCAAAGGAAAGCTCAAGAATAGTTTATTGCATTTAAATGCAGTATAAAAATATTATATTTTAGAAGAATTTGCTATTACATATATCATGATTTTACTCTTACCTATATGACTGCTTTAAACATGTACTGTGAATTTCACTTGCTTCTACTGATTGTTTGGAATTTAAAAGGAAAAATATATAGGTGTTGTGCACATGGCTGTAATCTCGGTATTCAGGAGGCTTGAGCCAGGAGTAGTGCTGTGATTTACACTCCAGTCTGGGCTACAAAGTGACACTTTGAATTAAGAAAAAGAAAAGAAGAGAAGAGAAGAGAAGAGAAGAGAAGAGAAGAGAAGAGAAGAGAAGAGAAAAGAAAAGAAAAGAGAAAAGAAAAGAAAAGATCTTAATAATATCCAAATCAAAATATGTAGACACCTACGATGGAATCAAAGGAATGATGTAAACTATAGTGATTGTCTACTAATACTTAGCTTCAGATTAGAGCTGTGCCCATTGTAACAAATAATATTTTACCTTAACCTTGCAGTAAAATACGCATAAAGAAAATAAAAAATACCTTAAGAGTAAGATCATGTCAATAGCAAATAGTGTTGATCATCTTTCTCCAAGCATACTATATTTAACATTTAAGTAGTTAAAACTCTTCAGATACTCATTATTAAATGTCACTGATTTTCAGATTCATTCCTTTCTCAGGAATAATTAAGGTTTATATTTGTATTATGTGAATTAATCAAAAGATATTCTCTTTTATTAGGCTGAAACCCAACTTTCACTGGAAGAACTGGTAACTGAAACAATACTGCTGACAAACCTGGAATTCTTGAAAGATGTTCTGGTATTTTCAATGCACCATAAGGGGAATTAAAGTATATATATATATATATATATATATATATATATATATATATAGTATATATATATATGTTTGTAAAATTGGTGGCAATGCTCATTTAGAGAAAGCACACATCCATTTTTTCTTTCATTTCATTTTCACTGTTACAATTATCCTTTTTTTCAAATCTTGTATTTTACTGTTTTGTCCCTCTTAAGTTTTCCTTCTTTTGTATTTAGTATCATAGGCTACCAATTTTATTACAGCCTCCAACATCAATGGTTACTCATCTTGTCTTTGAGATTTCTGTATATGTCTCAATTATTCTATTCTAAAATTCTGTATTTAAACCTGCTTATATCTTCTATGTTCTAAACTACATTTCTATTGAACTACACACTTATTTGCTAATCTCATGTACATTTTTCAAGGGTCAGACGGTTGTCACTAGCACATTATTAACCATACAAAATCAGATTCATATGTTACAAGTAAATAGGGAGATGATAATAGGGAGTAGTTTCAAAATTTCAGACATTTGTCTACTTAAATGTCAGAAAAATATAAACCATGCTAGCACGAAGAAGTGTGGTATACAAAATAAACTTCACATCTGAGCTAAAAATCACTTAGCTACATGACAGAAGAAGTAGAAACTTCACAGTGGAATCCACTTCCACAAGAAAACCTGGCCAGGCGTGGTGGCACAAACCTGTAATCGGAGCACTCTAGAAGCTGAGGCAGGAGGATCACCCAAAGTTCCAGGCCAGCCTGAGCTCCACAGTGAGTTTAAAGTCAGCCTAAATACATAGTGAGACCTACTCTCAAAAGCAGTATAAAACAACACACACACACACACACACACACACACACACACGCAGAAAAACAAAAACTACAGAACCTTTCCTTGTAGCTAGGTATCTCAAGGACTTCTGAAGGGTAAACACCTTTTGCCTGTCTATTGGAAACAGCAGTTGTAGTTCCCAAAGGGAGACACAGTGCCTGATTTTTATTATTCTTAAGAAGAAAAATGTAAACAGCATAGGAAAATTTTCATAAAGCTAAAAGTACTTAGCCAAAGGGACATTTTATTAAATGATTATATAGCACGTAAATGCTACATAAAAAGTGCTATCTCTATTACTTCCTCAGTATTATGGAATGAGTAGAAATTATTTTTATTTTATTAGTCAATATTGGTTAAAAAAATTGATTACTATAAGTAGATAATCTCAGAGCCTGTTTATATTGTTGTTTTTTTATTGTTTTATCTTTATTGTTTTATCATCACTAACTTGGACTTTGGAAATAAAAACCTGGCACCGTTTACAAAAACCAATCCAACTAAATAGGGGCTTCAATTTCACAAAATGTTCAAAATGGGAACTCAGATCTAGCCTTTTATTCATTTATTCATCTGTTCAACAGTTAGGGCTCTAGGAGGATAGAACAGAATTTCCTTTGAATCCAGCAAGAGAAGATCCTGACATAAATGTGGTCTGCCTAACCCCACCAAAAATTGCTATTTACTTTTCATTTCTTGGTAAAATAAGCCTATGAGTAAGATTAAAAGTTAACTATTAAAAAAAAGAAATGCACAATAGTCATAAACAGTAGAAAGTAGAGTAACTACTTACTCTACAGTAACAGTAGTTACATAAACAGTAAACAGTAGAGCCTTGGGTAAAGATAAAGAAAATATGTGTAGGGACAGGGATTTAGCCCACTAGTGTAAGCGCTTGCCTGGCAAGCACAAAGTTGCGAGTTTGATCTCTGGTACAAAAAAAAAAAGTGTAGGATAAAGTAGGCATTTTAGTAACAGGGGAAAGGAGACAAAAAATGTGCATGAATGGCCAGTGAGATCAATAGCTTACTTTCTTTGCACGCTTTAACTATGCTATTTAATATGGGCAATAATAGCTCTAGCCTTACAACGATATTCAACACCAGCTATTGTAATAAAACCCACTTTTTTCACAGTTTGTACACATTTTAAACTTTGTCTTTAGAGCTATTTTACCCAACAGGTACTTTACAAATGAGGTTCACATTTCATCAGTGACTGCAATTACAACTTCAGTTTTGATGGAGGGACGGCTGGATGAGTCATTAGCTGTGGACAGATAAACACTCTATGCATGTATACACATGCATGTGCTTGCATACATGCATAGATAATTACCTTCTCAAAAAAAACTGAAATGTTAAATGTGAAACATACACAAATGTATCAGCTAGTCGAATCACTAGGCAGTTAGTCAGACATTAGCAGGCCCAAGAGACAAAAAGGGGAGGTTTCAAAATACCACACTTTGTCAGCTATATTCAAGTAAGAAACAAAGACCTCAGTATTTAATACAGTTATAGTAGTTTATTACCTCTCACATTCAAAGACACAGGGCCACTATTTGTAGCATTCCTGAAAGCCATAGCCTATGGCCCAATGATAGCAGGAAAGCAAACATTCATTAAAAACCTCTTGTCTCTCTTGAGACCTGGTTTAGTCAAGAACTTATCTTTCATAAATTTCTTTTCTAAGTTTCTTACATGATTAAGGTCCCTGAGGCTACAATGACCATCTGGAAATGACACAAAGATATTTGGCATTTTCAGAAGAACCTTTAAGAAAATCGGTCCACATGCATGATAATAAACATAGCTCCCCAAAGTTCATGACCATCTCTCATGTGTATAAAAAGGTAGACAACTTGCACAAAGGACAGATGCTTTCATAGCACTGCCTACCTTTTCACTTGAAAGCATAGATCTCTCAATATCTCTTTTACAATAAATTCTACCTCTCCGTATGCATGGCCACCTGTGTGTCTTGATTAAATTATTTCACCAAAACCAAAAGAACCAAGGAGTTTCATGAGGGTCAGCTCTTTGCAGGGCCAGGATTTGGCTTCCCAGGGACAAAGTGCAACTCAACTAAATTCTTATGTGATTAACTAAATATAATGCGTATTGAGTGTTTGTATTCTTTCTTGTTTGAATCTCTTCGATATCAATATGTAATAACATATGGTTTGGCATCCTGTCTCTACATAATTTGCTTAACCTTTATCTCTACCATTTACAGCTGCAAATTAGCAAAATAATACTTTAGTAAGTCACTGAGAACTAAGTGAAACATAGTATTTTCTTTAGAAGTCCTTTATTGATTATCATTTGAACAAAATGCAAAGCTAACATCAGTTAAATATGTATTTACTCTTAAGAAAACTTACGTGTGTGGATTCAAAGAAGGAATCTGATAAACAAGGCAGCCAGAGCAAGAGAAACCCAACTTGTGACCCAGCCTCAAAATACAGATCAATAATTATAACTTAATGTTATTCTATTTAACTTTTGCTAATAGTTTACTAAAAATATAAATCATTATACACACTTGTATATCACTATTTTATTTCCTCTTCCATGAAAATACTTTGTTGAAATATGTACATGAAGAGTGTTTAAATTTTAAAAATGCATTACAGTAAAAAAAAATTGCTACTAATCTCCCTCAAAACACTCCCCTTTGCTTTATATGCACTCATCCCATCTGTCTTGCCACTCTCTGAAGCAGTTCTGGAAGTGCTCTTTCACAAGTGACTTTAAGAGGTCCGATCAAAAATCCAAGGAATGTGGCTACTGAGCACTGCCTGGGAGAAAGTCAGGCTCCTACAGAACATCATACTGTGCGTCTCCATCCACCTTATTCACAAAGTCTGATGCCATATGATTTCTGCCTCTTCCCCAGTGTCAAAATGATCTTGAAGGGAAGCCTTTTGAATTGATTCAGGAAACAGAGGCAGCCATGACAAAGAGGACTTTGCTCCTTCTATATGAGGCCACCTGGCTGAGCCAGAGCTCATCTGAACCTTGGGATTGCAAAGATACTACCAGGGGACCAGGTGTGGAGGTGGAGAGAGTGCATGTGTGTTAAGCTTCTAGCACAGTGTACAGCTGGGCCCAGCACAAAGCAGGTAAACCAGAGCAATCTTAGAGTCACTCTATGGGTCCTCAGCTCAGGCTCTCTCAGTGGGCCATCAAGCAGGAAGGAAGAAGCAACTTGGTGGCAGTCTGTGTGTATATATCTTAGAGTAGCTGGCTTTGGGATGGAGGACAGTATAGGGTTTGGCACGGACACTGACTGTCAGGTGTGGTGATGTTCCTGATAGAGGACTAAGTCCCAATGTGGGGGGAGGGATGTCTAAATTGCTCTGAAGTCTTGAAACTAGACTCATGTGTAAAATTTTCAGCCACATATGGTGCTAATAGTGCCAGTACTTGGAGGGCAGAGGCAGGAAAAGTCTCTAAGAGCTCAAGGCCAGCCTAGAGAGATCAAGGCAAGCCTGAACTACGTAGCAAGACCCTGTCTCAAAAAACCAAACAAAAACCCAAATTTTTAAAAAATACCTTCTACTTGTGTTTATTACCTGCAAATCTGACTGAAAAATATTTTACTTAATTAAAAATACAAATTTATTTGAAAAGACACTATTTTGGTTACAGTTATCCTGCTAACAATAATATTTGCTTCTGGTATTTACTTTTTGGTTATCTGTTTCTGTGAAATTCAGCCAAGTGTAAAATTTCTGTTCCAGGCATGTAATTTCTAGTGATTTGTGTAAGACAGGTGTTTTCCAAGCACAGTGGCATATTTTAAAGAATTTAATGCCATTCTGAGTATTCTAAACTTCTTTTTGTATCTGGAATATTAATCACCATTCACTTTCAAATAAAATATTTTTAATCCTGATGGATTTTTATTATTGCTTTATTGTATTATTGTTGCTTTCACTTATAACTCTTTTATTGTTCATTTTCCTTCCTAGGAATATAATTACTAAAATGTAAAATTTTGATCTCTGGTGCTCAGAACAAAGCTCTATGACGATTTAACTAACAGTTAAATGAGAACTCCGAGGTGAATCCTTTGTTAGAGTGTTTTCTTCCTCAAACACAGCAACTCAAAATATCCCATTTTAGAAAATGCTCACTTGGAAGCATACATGTTTCCTTTTGATCAACTAAGTGCCTTGGAAAGGTCACAGCAGCAGGGATTCTCTCACACCCATTGAAATCAAAAGGACGATTGAAGTTTCAACAGTTGACAATTAGCCCCTAATTAGAACTAGAAGCAAGAATCCATGAAGTACAGGTGATAACCATAAATCAAAACAATTAGACTGTCTAGAAAAGCAACATGATCAAATCAGAATTGCTATACCAGCTGCTTATTTAATCTGCAGTTGCAATGTTTTATCATGCCTTGGGAGATAACTGTAAAAAAGGAATTTGGATCTGACTCCTCAGAATTATTACTCCAGTGAGGTAACAATGGTTATTTAACAGAAATATTTCGGATTTGAATTTAAAGACAAACCAACACACAAAATTCCCTAATTAAAATGTTATATTTTTAGCTGCAATAAATTGGAAATATTATGGAACTATAATTTTTATTGTGATTCACATTTACTAATACAAATTTATTATGCAAATATTGATATTTTGTATTGGAAAATACATTAAACTTCTACTTAGAAGTGTAGTTATTTTATAATTGAATAATGTTTAAAACGCCTCTAAAATTCTATTTGATATTCCTATTTTATCAAACATTCTAGTATATTTATAGTAGGGAAATAAGTACTTTGCATTCACACAATGAGTGATAGAAATATGCACTGCTATTTCTTTGCGTAATATGTTGATTTTTATTACTTATTTCTAGACCTCATATGTGTAAAGCATTTTACAGAGCTTTACAAAGCTAAATGAAACATAACACTTAATCTGAAAACATTACATGTCTGTAGAGAAAATACAATATTTCACAAGCAACAGCAATGCACAGTTGAAAGTAATTGCTACTAAGAAACAAACAAATGAAAGATCTGAAAACTAATAATTTAGTCCAATATAAGATACTTAATTGTAATTTTGTATAAGAATTCCCATACTAGAAATATAAAGTAATGTTAATGACTATCATTGCTATAAAATGTTTTTAGTTTATGACCTTATCCAAATTTTAGGAACTGTCTCCTAATTTTACCTTCTATTAAAACTTATATTAGATTTCAGGCAGTGTTTCAAATTGTGGCAAGTAAGGATAAATAAAGTGTGGTTTCTACAATGAAATAACTAACAATCAAACAGCAAGTTACAAATGTAAGCCTTACAGTACTAGGTGTTACTACAAAACAGGTATGTAAGGAGCTATGGGGCTCAGAGGAGGGAATATGTGATTTCCCCAGGGAAGCCAGAAAAGCGTTCTAAACACTTTTTTTGAGATTTGATAAAAGGTAGGTGTTCCTCAGATAGAAGAAGTGGAGAAGAAATTAAAGAACATAGAGCAGCTCAAACCCATCCACTGAAACGCATTTTACCCTTCTTGAGAGAAGCAAAGAAGTTTGCCATAGTTCAAAATCAGATATACAAAGAGCAAATCAGAAAATAATACCCCAAATTTACAGTAAAGAAGTAAAAGCCATTTCAGCACTCTAAAATAGAATTCTAAAATGCTTGGCACTTTAGAAAAACAACCCTAAAAATAACATGGCCTGGCGGGAAAGTGGAGAAACTAGAGCCTGAGGTCAGTTAGGGTGGAAATGCAGGGAATAATCTAGCAGTAAAAAAGGTCTGGTGATCCAAGATTTTATTTAAACACACAGAAAACCAATTTGGCTAGATGTGACGGCATAGACCAGGCAAGTTTAAGGCCAACCTGGACGCTGTCATAAGAATGAAAGAACGAATATTTTAAAAATTCAGATTTGTTCCGGGGATATAGCTTAGTGGCACAGCGCCTGCCTGGCAAGGGTATGGTTCTGAGTACAATTCCCCATGAGGAAAAAATAATTCAAATTTATAACCAACTGGATTAGGGAAAGCATTGATGATCCATATGACCTACTTAGCCAGTACCTAGTTTTCTGAAAGACAGAAATAAGGGTGGAAAAGGGAAGGCATGTCAAAGAGAAAGCAAAGAGGATTTGACAGTTTGTTAGTTGTGTACATGGGATGTAAAGGTTTAATTCAGACAAAAAATTCCTTTCCAAATAAGAGCAAGCATGTTGATACAACACGAGTCTCAAAGAGTTTTCTTAGGGAAGGAGTAAGGTTTTCTTTCAGCATCTGTCCAATCTCTGGAACACTTTCTTTAGGATCCCTGACCTGTCAGTGTAAGAATATAAGCACTTGAACTCATCATGAGAAGAATACACACGAGGTTCTGTGGTTCACAGTCCCTGCTGAGCCCAGGTTGCTGGTCACCAAAACACTAGAGAAATAAAGAGGCATCTACTGAAGCCGCTGAAACAAACAATGTCCCAGTTACTGAGCCAGTAAATCATGAGATAAAAGGATTACTCTAAACCAGGAAACTTATGGGAAAAGAGAGACAAATACCCTGTGATTCTTCAAGTTACATGTTTTTATATAAGCTATTATCTTTTTAAAGGAATAAATGTAAACATTAATGCAAAACAGATTAGTTAATATAGAGCTGGAAATTCATCTTACATACTTGAGTGAATCTTTGGTCAAGCGAATATTCACTAAACATTCACATAATTGCATGTGACAGGCCATATTTCTTAATGGTTTCTTCATTCTTGTGGTGGTGATTTTATGCTGCTGCCTTATAATAAGTGGGTTAGGATTTGAGAAGAATTTTGAAATGTAGACTTAATATATTTTCCATTATGATTAGTTTAATTAGATATAGAATTAAGCCAAAGAAGTATGCACAGGCTGAAACCCAATATTTTGAGATATGATTATGTTGAATTCAAAAATTAGATTTTCCCTTTTTATATTAAAAGACTCTCAAGTGGCATTAAAATAACATACAAAGGGTTTTCCTTTTTCATTTTACATTTGCCAAAAGAAGATAACTAGTATCTAAAATAGAAATTGCTTCCAAGTGTTTGAGGGCTCTGCTCTCCATGGATTTATGTCATATAATAAAATATTACTAATACTGCCATTAAATTATTATTTTTTCTCTGCTAATGAACTTATCTGAATATTAAAATATTTTAAAGCAAACATACCTACTTAAAAAAGTTAATTCAATCACTTGTTGTACACACCAGTGTATAAAAGTTCAGGCATTTTATCTTTTATTTTTATCCATACAGAAAGAATATTCAATTAAATATTTTTATCAACTTGCTGTATTCCTGAGGAAAGCCTGACTGTAAGATAGAGAGCTAATATTTACTCAATCATTTTGCGATTTACTGTGTGTTTTTGATAGTGTTGTCAGACACACCAAGACAGGCATTTGCCTAGTTAAAAGAGTGTACTATGTTTCAATGTAGAATAGATCAGGATCTACCTAGTTCTCAGACAGATTATTCAATCTCTTTTAGCATCTTTAAAATGAACATAACATCTTGCAAATGTGCCATGAGGATTAAATTAAATAAACTACATGAAACACACAGCACAGTTACTTCCATGAATACTGAATAAATATTCCTATGAATATTACTTTTCTTACAACTGCACAGAGTTGGTTTTGAATTTCACTAACACAGTTGCACAAGTGAAAAAGCACAAAATGTTTTGCTGGACTGGAGATACAGCTCAGCAGCACAGTGCCTGCCTGGCAAGTGCCAGGTCCAGAGTTTGAATTCGGAAACAAAAATAAATAAATAAATTAATTAATAATAAAATAAAACAAAATAAATTATTTTGTTGTGCTTTCTTATCCCATGAAGTATTACATATTTTGCTAAACAATTTTGGTTATTTCATAAAGATGATCAAATTTCCCACAAACCCTTACTGGACAGTAAAGGGTAGTACATATTGATGGAAGACATGTATTACATACAACGAAACTAAAAAAAGACAAATTTAAAAATCAAAAAATCTCACTTCCAAAACAACTTGGTCATACCTACTACAGTAATTTGACACCAACAAGGATTACATGATATGAATAGTTAACAGATCAAAAAAAAATTCCAGGGAGGTAAAAATATTGTTATCTCTGTTTACAGAATTTAAAAAGTGAAGAGATCTAATATTTCACTATAAATGTCAGTTCCTAATGATGGCATCTGTATGACCGAGCAATATTTGTAATATACCATGAATTTTTAAAACTAATAATAATTTCAACTTATATATCTGGTATTAAATATTTTGAAAGCTATAAATGACACATATACATGTAATGTATATTCTGAAAATTAGGATGTTGGATACTATTAAGTAAATTCATTGTGCAGTTAAAATAAAATATAATAAATATTTCATTGCGAGACTATCCAACTTGGGGTGTTCAAAGATCCCATACTTTTACAAAAATGCCTTTACTCACTGCTAAAATTTTAAAAATTATGTCATGATTATGACTTTTCAACTTTTATTTTAATCAATTTTTAACAAAACAACATATCAAAAAAGGAGAAGTTTTTTTTCAATATAAAACGGCATCAAGTATATGACACGATTGTCATTAAGTCATTTAAATTAATGTTAATCACTGTGGAATAACATTAACACCATATCTTTCCTAAAGCAATGGTATGGGCTACATTTCTCTGAAGTCATCATAGAAAGAGTCTCATCTATGAATCATACAATGAATCTTTCCTTTAATATGCAGTTTTTTGGATGGGGGAGATGTAAAGGACGGGGACATAAAAAAGATTGAGATGTGATATGTATAACATAGTAATTCCCTAGCATGAATGTATTCATTATGCATTACAAGCATATATAAATAAATATAAAATATTTAAGTCCTCTTTGAAACAGGCACATCATTCAAATTCACCTTGCTTTTGTGACAGTACTAGCAATACACTATTCCACTGGACTGCATCTATTATAACAAAGGACTGTTAAATCTATGGTTATTTGTCCACACAATAAGTAGTTTTTATTTCTCACAGATTCATGCCTCCCAGACATTCCATGTTTAATCTCTACTGTGCTTCTTTTATTAGTCATAAAAGAGAAAATTATATGAACAAGCTTGTAAGAGTTTAATCAAAAGTGAATAGAAAGTCTTCAAATGACAGAGATTTCTGGATAAGAATTATCATCAACAATACAAGAGCTAAGTGTATTAATGTATCCTGTGTTTCTGCTTACTTTAGGGAAAGGCATTTACTTTAGGGAAAAAATTTATAGAAATCTCTGCAATGACTTGGCCCAGTTTTGCTTATTTTATGGCATCCATCATTGGTGCATTCCAATATATGTTTATCCTTTCTCTCTACTCCAGATTCTTCTTGGAATGGCAGCTCTGTCTCCACCTGCTTTTGCTGTTGAGGTCATCCAAGGTAAAAGATAGTGGAAGAAGATTATATTTATTAGATAATTCCTTACTCATGAAAATTCACTTAAATTTTGATGAAAGTTGCATAAAACGTGACTTTCCAAAAATCTAATTCAGGATGTCATTGAATACAGAAATATTTTTTTCAGTAATGGGGATTGAACAAAAGGCTTCACACTAAGCTACATCCCCTGGCCCCCATCTTTTCTTACTTTACTTTTTATTTTGAAACAGACTCATTAAGCTGATAAACTGACCAGGATGGACTTGAAGTTTTAATTCTCCTCTCCCAGTCTTCTAGAGTGCTGGGGTTAATGACATATATCACCATACCTGACTTGAAAAATAAAGTGGTACATTTTCTACATTCTTTTTTGTTGTTGTTGAAACCTCACTGTAATTTTTGAAAATATGACTTGATAAAGTTAAAATTATTTTAAACAGAATTTTCCTTGCCATTTTTCTATCACAGATATATTTGAGCACACTCCAAGCTTCAGAGCATCAACTCTACCATAAGAATAATGATTATATCTTGTCAAGTGAATGTCAATAGTTTAAGACATGAATTTTTTAGAAAAGAAATTTCTTCTTCTGAAAAAAATGATATAACTTATAAGGTATTAACTCTTGGTTTTTAGAGGTACAAAAATCAAAATAGAGCTATTATGTTTAAAAAAGTTTAATCAAGAATGTTTCATATTCTCATATAACTTTCTGGATCTCTGTGTATTTTTACTTATCTTTTTATTTGTACTGTTTAGTGTGAAGAATTTTTTACAAAATTTAAAATTTATTTCATTAAATGCCCTTGTAAGACATCATCAACAATTTGGTTTTGTCTATCTTTTTCAATAATCTGTATCTCCCATTTGAAATGACACAATACCATGTGTGCACCCTTTTTCTGCTGTAGACACTTGCATGTAACAAAATTATACAGGAAGAACAAAATTCAAGTAATAAACTATAGACCTGAATATTAAAAAACTAAAAATAAACCTGATAAATTACTATAAAACAAGAAATGTATAACGAGGTGCTTTGATTTATGATATTCATTTCCATTTCACATAAGCAATCTATCTTCATACATACTACAAAACTTTGCATCTGGTTTATTAAGTAGTACATTTCACATTTGGTTGTTCCAAAAGAGAAAAAGCATTTGGGTAATGTTGCAGATCATTTTGCTTTACTGGAAGAAAAAATTTAAGTAAATTTTAAAGGTGCAAAAATGAAAGTACTGTTTGTTCTGTATTATGGACCTGAGTGCTATAATCACCATTTATATAGTAGCAGTTGCTAAGTGATAACTTGGAGGTTTACAGACATGTAATTACACATTGATTTCTCTGTTTACATAGGGGTGGATATGCTTGTTCAGGATATCTGTTTAATTGAAGTCAGTTAATATGTCTTCTTTTTCCATATTTTACATGCATTTATAATATTATCTTCTACTCTAGAATTCCATGAAAAGCAATCATGCTGATCACACTAAGTGAATATAAGCTTTTCAAAAGTAGATGTTGTTTCCTATGAAAAAATTTAGAGCATCTTTAATATCACTACTGTGGATGCCATTTTACTAAATAGAAAATAAATCAAAATCAGCTGAATTTGTCTGTATAGTAAATATAGTTTAGTGCTCACTCATATTTGATCTTTGCTGAAAAAATATAAAGTAAATAAAAGGACATATTGTGCCACTTTCTCCTTTTTTTCTTTACAAAAGCTGTAATAATATTAAGTAATTTGACTAATTAATAGCTAATCAGAAGGGGAAAAAAAGAGAACAAAACCACGTAACTCTAAAAGTTCCGTATTTGGTTCTTTCCACCCACTAAAAAATAATTATAAAGGGAAAAGTGACTTCATACCATTACTGAAGATAATTAAGACAAGACAGAAATGTTAGTGACCCTCCCCCCCCACATATTCTCTTGGGAAATAGAAAGCAACTAACAGTGAGTCCAAAGAGTGGCTGCTTGATTCAGGACATTCTGGCTCCATTGTAACATTGCATGTTGCAAGTTATACGATTTTTCGGGGTTTTTTTGTTTTCATTATTAATTTAAGAGACACATAAGGGAATTATACAATTTGTTTATAAGAAAGAAATATTAATTGAACTGTATTTTCAGTGTGAAATCTGTTTTTCGGGTTAAAAGGACTATATGCTTTTCAGTGACTATTTGGAAAGCTTTTTATTCAAGTTATTATATATAATAATTTTGATAATAATTATTGTTAACTTGTACTAAGTAGGATAGATTTCAGATAGATGTATATATAAAGTACATGTGACAATGTATATGGTTTTCCCTTATTTTTCAACACTGTTGTTTATTAATAGTTGATAAACACATAAATATTAAAACAATTAAAATCAAGGAAAAATAAAATTATATGCCAAATAATAACAGGCTACTTATTATCTTGTCTGAGTTGTTGATTCTCAGTGATAAAATGTAATTCTAAGAATAAAGGATTTTTGTTGGAGTTACATCCACTGTATCAGTGGTGTTTAACAAAGGTCGATTTTACTCTTTGAGTGTTAACATTAATAATGTCTAGAGTCATTTTTGATTAACAGAATTGGCAAGATGCTACTCTAGGAAGTAGACACAAACCATGCTAGTGAACACCCTGCAATAGACAGGACAGCCTTAAGTATCAACAGTATGAGATTAAGAAAGCCTAGTACATTTAAATACCTTTCTTATTGTAGATTATAAGTGATACAGATTTATAAAGCCTAAATAATTATATGTGTCCACTTCAGAATAACGACATGATTTTCAGGTTAATTAGCCACATCAAACAATATGCACTAGGAAAATAACCCAATAACAGTTTCTCTCATACAAATAGTCATTTTGATTTATGAATGTACATAATTTATCCTTCAGCACTCTATCTAGCAATAGTGTTAGGCGATCTTGTACCAGTTTAGCAAAATGTCAGGTTCAAACAAATTTGTCATTATTTTAACCTGAAGAATTTAATTTTAAGTTTCTATGATACTGGAAGCCAAATGCAAAATAATACTATCAACTAAACTCATTTCTGTCTCTTCCTTCCAATTTTATTAGCAAACTTGTACATAGTAGCCATCTGGATTGAAAAGGGAAATAATAACATTTTCTTTTTCTAAAAAAAAAAACTCATAATAACCATAAGCACAAAGAAATACAGCTCATCAGGTTTCCCTTCATATTGCTTGAGCCTAGGAACACACTGACATGCTGACATGTCTGAGATATGAACATAAACTTAGATTGTGATTTAATATAAAACATTTTACTTTACTTTTCACTTCTTCCTTGAATTCATTAATATTTGTAATTTGCACACTGACAAAAACACCATGCTCTCTTTGAGTTAGAAATAAATTAAACCCCCAGGAAAGGAGAAATACCACCCCATGGGAAATGGTCCCTCCTCAGCTTGTCAAGAAAGGTATTCCAAATTATTAGAATGTTTGACAGAAAATCTCTGCTTCGCAACCCAACTGTTTTGTGATGTGTTCCTATTCTTAAACATACCTATATCCTCAAATGTTAAAATGAATTATTATACAAATTAGGGCAGCAAAAATATTCCTTAGTTTGTCTACTGGTTCCAAAATAACTCAAATCTGCCTGCCCTAACTAGGCCATAACATCCTAACCCCAAACAAATGCCTGCAAAGTACTCTGCTGCCTAAGCTGGCTCTCAGAAAACTTCCATAAAACATTGTTTAGTGGTAGTTATTTCTTTCAATAAAAAAAGTATATGAGTGCTCTACTGGTCACAGGAATTGAAGAGATGATGGCCATGATGATGGATGATTAGGAGAGAAGACGGTGATGAAAATCTGATTTGCTAAATTACCCATTGCTGATCTGTTTTATTTTCTTTAATTCCTGATAAATTATCCTCCATACACAGCATTCACTAAATCATGTACTAACTTTTAAATAATGTAACTATAAATGGGCAGGATTGTTCTAGTTCATCAGTGACCAAATACACTGATGTTCACACTTAGCTTTTTAGAAATGAAATTATCACAGCTTGCATTTAGTTTTTTAGAGATACAATAATCACAGCTTGCAGCTTATTTCTGTGATATAAATCCAAGATACAAAGTATATATTAGTAGTCTACATTTGCCTGAGAATAAATCTTAATATAGATTCTTGTATTGTGTTTAGATGAGACAAGATAGAATCAAATAGTAAACCACTTTGGTGGAGTGAGGTGAACACAGTTCTAAACTGTCAGAAATGATATCTATCAAGAGCATCGTTATCTTCTTACATCTCTAAACTCCTTGGTTCTTCTATTACACGCTGTGCTCCTTGGAGGACCACAACGTGAAGTGTGCTAGATTAATTGCAGTGAATTGGAAAGGAAAGAAATTATCAACTTCTAGGGAAAAAAAAATAATCATCATATTATGCCAAGGACAAAATGTAGGGAACAAATAAATTAGTAGCCAAAGCCAAGAGAGATTTATGTAAAATTTTAAGGTGTTATAGAAGAACCAAATTACAGGGGCCAATTAATGGGCAATTGCTGGCTTAGTTGCCTGTGCTGGGTATCCAGGGCTTCACACGCTGGGCAAACAGCTTACCACTGAGCAGCGTTCCGAGTCCACCCAGCGGGATTTAGAAAACTAAGCGATGGGCCTATGAGTTATTTTGTTTCAAGAGAGGAGGCTGTTATGTAAACTAGTCCACTCATGCTCTCTGAGAGAGACACTAGAAGAAAACAGACTATTAGTAGAACACATGATCAGTAAACTGTTGGAAGACTTCAATAAAACTACAGCCACTGTGCCCCACTTTATAATTTGGGGCAAGGGAGAGGCTTGCTTTGGTATCCTTCTTCACTAATTCACTTTGTTCCTAGGCACCTGTCTCTATGGCATAAGTGCTGCTGTATTCTTGAAAGAGTTTGAGAGGAAGTAGATTTTACCCTCCCTCCCTTCAGCCGCTACCAAGCTGGTTCTTGTGCCTGTGGTTGCTTACGCAGTTATAGAAATGGCAAACTAGCACAAATGTCCAAATGCATACTTTAAAATACATGATCCATTGAAGCAAAAAATAAAAATAAAAAAAAACAAAAGAAAGAAAAAAAATAAAAATGATATATGTAATAATATATATTATGTAATAATATATAAATATATTTTCATATAAAGAAGATTACAAATTTACCTCACTGGAGCTTTCTACATTGAAACCTGAGATTAGTTTCCTGTTTTTTTCTTAATGGTAGATATTAAACCTAGATCCTCCTGGCAACACCAAGTAGAAATGTAAACAACCGGAAAATGCAAGGATTGTCTTGTATTCTACCCACAGCCTCAAAATTCTGAGCAAACGTGAGACAAATTCTCAGAATTCTTATTATTGGCAGGGAATATAGTTTGGCACATAAATATGAAAAAATGAAAACTATTATGACAACAAGAATACCACTTCAGATGTTTAAGTCAGGAATAAAATATTGATTGCTCAGTAATGTAATTGAGATCACTAGCTAGACTGTTGCCAAAAAAATGAAGCTATGTTTCTTTGGCATACCTTGCAGCAAAGTGAAATCAGATTAAGCCAAGTAAAATGAAATAAACATTCTAAATATACCCCAAGGAAAATGCAGTAAGTTTAGAATGTTGAAATGAATAAATAGCTTTGAAAAAGAGGATGCAAATGCCAGACACTTAAAAGAAACATACATTTAACCAGATGAAACTTTTTGTGGGGCAAAATAACCCTAAACAACGTTGAAAAACAAAGCAAAAATCCCTTAATATTTCAAATATATATTTTAATGTGTAATACCTCACATAATATAAATATTATAAAACTTCTACTGAAAAATAGAAAAGAAAATGAATAAATCACACATGTATAGATTATACCTTTCAAAATTCAATAGTTACATGCTTTTTGTACCAGCTACATTTTATATGGATTTTTAAAAACATGCTAATTTTGTAATATTGTATTACTTTTAGCCTTAATAATAACAAAATTTGGAAGCATATTATGTTAGACTGTAATCTTATTTATCAAGGACTTTGTGGACTTGAAGACATGGTGGAACAGAGAGAACTTGAAGGATAGTACTGTTTAGCAAATTGTACTGATACCTGTAAGAAGTTTCCTGCTGATGGGAGGGAAAGATGAGGTGCAAAATGTAAAGGCTTCAAGTCATTAACTTTTAATACACTCTTTCAGAAGGAGACAGTCTCAAAATAAGTTAATTTTCTTCCTTTAACCTCATTTAAGAATGGAGATGGTGGTTATCAGGACAAGAGTATCAGGCAAGAAGCAGAAATAGAGCTGTATCACATATTGTGAATTTATTATTGGTTGGGCTCATGGTTGTCAAAACTTTTATTTTCTATTTTGTCAGCTCTTCGAGGAAGAGAAAAACACCAGCACTGATAACTTACTTTCTGTAGAACTTACCTGTAGATCAATAGAGAAGAATTTAAAAGTCTTTCTTTATTCTGAATCCCCATCCCAATATCTGTGTGACTTTAGGCAAAATGCTTTTCGCCTCTAAATTTCAGCTTCTTTGTAAGTAAAAGGAGATATTTTGGCTAGATTGTTCCTCTAGTACGCATGCATTTTTGAACAGCCACATATGGGTTGTTGTTTCTACTATGCTGTTGACAACTTAAAGGAAGACAGGGTATTTTTCAAGTCTAAAATCTTAGGGTTTGAACAGAGTTAATGTTCTATAAATGTTTGTTGAATTATCTTATGTGGGCCAGTTAGTTTATAAGTCTTTATAGCAATGATATATTTTTAATAATGTAGTTACCATTCCAAAATATTAATGATAAAAACATTAGTGCTCTGTTGCTGTTGAGAAACAAAGAACGAAGAAAAGTTCTATACAAATGAGAGCGTAGGTAGTTTTAGTTGAGTCTAGTATCAGAGGACATATATCTGATCTTCATAAAGCAAAAATGATTAATAATACAATAATTAAACATGTACAAATCTTTAAAAATAATTTAGATAATGGTATATATTTAGGTGGAGAAAGGAAATATCATAGTACTAAGAGATTGTATTCATTTATAACAATGAACTCTTTCTCACTTCTATATAAAAAGAATCCTATTTTTAAAAATCTATTCCAAACAGATATTATTCAGAACTAAAGAGAATGTGGTGAATTGAAACTTTCACAGTTTTGTAGTTCTGTATAAATTGGATCACGTTTAAGAAATCAGACAGGTGCTAATAAGCATCATAATAAATTAATTTTTTTAGAGTAAGGATGTATAAAGCTCACTTGCTTTATTTAGTGTTACTTTTATAGTCTTTTTACTGGGGCCTTATAAGATCAGTATTTAAAATAACATGCAGAGAAGAAATGATTCAAAGCCAACGTGCCCTATATCCCAGAAGAAAGTTTTATCATTAACTGGGACATTCAATCAATAACCTCCATCCTGCGTGTCTGTGATAGTATAGCAGATGACGGGGCAGAAGCCTGTTTTCTATGCGCTGGATGGAAAACCTTTCCTCTGACGTCACAGACACCCAATGCATAAACGTATTCCAGGACAGTGGTGCCGAACCTTTTTAGAGCAGAGTACTCAAACTGCAACCTAAAAACCACTTATTTACTGCAAAGTACCAAAAGTCCAATAACACCTGAACACTAAAGTTTTCATTTAGAAAAAACAACTCTCGCATTAATATCTCTTGTCTTAGAAAACAAAGACCATAACTTCACCACCAGTGCTCTGGGAATGTATAACCACTCTATTTCCATCTGTGAAACACCATAAAACAACATATCACAGAAACCCAAAACACACAAGAAACTACTGGGAAAGACTTGAAAGATTCAATTATTCTCCAAAGTACAATTGAGTATAAGGTCTAATTGTTCTTAATTCTTCCACAAAGATTGTCTCAAAACACACTGGTAACTGTGGTGAACTGAGTATTGGTGATATTTTATGACCAGTTTATAGAACTCTGCCCTTTCCTATTAGCAAAGAAGGGGTGTACACAATATACATTCTTCAAAAGCAAATTGCTTCTTCAATTTTTCAAGGAGTACACACAAATACAAAATAAATGAATAAGTTATCTGTTGGCATTCTATAAACAAAGTATACCAAAGTATCTTCTTTTATAAGAAAATTATACTGAAAAGGTGAGTATGAAACAAGTCAATATACCACCATGACAACAGAAATTTCAAATTGATCCAACTTACATGAAATTTATTAGGACTATAAGCTGTCCTGTAACTGTTTACCAAGATTCAAAAATCAGAAAAGGGTGAAGATTTCCATCCAAAGCAGATCACTAGGACTGGAAATAATCTATGTTTATGCTTCTATTTTATAAATGAGAAATCTCTAAGACCCAGGGACTATTTTGTTATTTTGTTTTTCATGGCCCAGAGGATTGAATCAAAGGCCATTACACTAAGCTACATCCCCAGCAGTTTTCACTTTAATTTCTTATTACTATCACGAGAAACAGTTTTGCTGCATCACTAAGTTTGCCATACTGAGCTGAAATTCATGTTCGTCCTTTCTCAGCCCCGCAGAGGACTGGAATGCTGAGGGATACTGAGGTGTTACAGGAGGCAAAGACCCCAAAGTTTCAAGTTATTTGTCAAAAGTTAAAGCAAAAGCTGATAAAAGAACTAGATTACAACTGACTCTCAAGGTGTACGAGGAGGTTCCTGGAGAAAACTACCATTTCCATAACCATACATGTTCAAACCAAGTATAAGTCTCTTGGTGCTTTATATTCTTTTTTCCTTAAGGATGTAAAAGGAAAAATCTAAAATCAGGACAGCACACTTTAAAAGTCTGGGCAGTGTACAAAACATACTTATAAATACAGTGTGTTGCTTTGAATTAAAGTGACTGAAATAACTTCAAAGGTTTAACAGAATCTCCCTACTCAGCTTACTCCCTCCCATACAGATGATTCCTACTGAGAAAATCTGGTTTTCTTTGCTGCATTAAAACAGTAGGGGAAAATAACCACATGGGGAGCTGCAACAGAGGATTATGGAATATCTTCAAAGAAGACATCTAAGATTTTACTAATCAAATTTTAAAATTGTACAGTAGATGCTACAATCCTGTTAAATGTCCTAAATCAAGACTTTAAAAAATCATAAGACAGACCTTGCCTAATAATTTGGCCTCTGAATGTGGCAAATGCAGAAGAGGAATTAAGGGCCATATTATTTTTATAAGATATCTAAAAGGCTGGCTCACTATATGAATCATTCAGAGAATACCACAATAAAACTTGAATAGTGTGTTTTTAATTTAAAGGAGGGACACATTCAGCCGCTGGAAATTTGATCTACCTTTTCAGGTTGAGTTCCTAGACTTGGAAGTGGATGGGAAAGAAATCTGATATGCTAAGATGCAGTATTGCTACCATGGAGGTTAATGCACAATCTATTAATGTCTTTTCCTGACCTTGGGATTGGGGAATGGTGACGTCATTCACTTCACCTCTCCCAGGCAGAGCTGGCAAAGTGATGGACAGTGAGGTAACAGGCACTATTTTGACAAATCCTCAGTTATTTGATTGCAATCCACATCATTTCTATATTCTGGGTTGGAAGTTAGTTCTATACTGAGAATTATGCTTCTGAAACACTTCAGCACCCTGGAATGCAGGAAGAATAGTCACCAGCCAAGACCCATACACAAAATTTTGAATTGTGAACAGCAAACAGTATTTTCGTGAGGATCACATTAAACATACTTTGATTTATTCATAAAGTTAGGTATGTATATATTTGTGCTCCAGGGAGAGAAGTTGATTATCTCTCTAAGTTTTAATATAGTCCTTTTACCTATGTTTACTTATTTCCTTTTTAGGATGAAATAATATTTTTAATTACTAAATACATGTAGACAGGAGCACAAATGGCCAATGTTCTTCTTCGAGAAGAAATATTTGGGGCATTTTTAGTGGCAAATGTTTTTCAAGTTTTCATAATAATTACAATACTTTGAGGAATTAGGTGGCATTTTTGCAAGAAAAATTATTCTTTCAAAATAACAGTGAAGGGAGTAGAGAGAAATTGGAAAAGAAAGAAGAATTAGGAGATATTATGTACAACTACAAATGCAATCACAGTGTATGGCAAACATATACTAATTGAAAAATAAACAAAAGGAAACTTCAACTTGGTGTGGCAAGACATGCTTGTAAACTCAGTGCTCTGGAAAACTGAAGAAGGAGGATAATTAAAAAAAAAACCCTGAAAACAAAATTTGATTTTTTTTTCAGTACAGGGATGGAGCATTGTGTACATCCTCATAGTTGCTTATTTTATTTTGAAACAAAGTCTCACTAGATTGCACGGGATAGGCTCAATTTAGCAACCCTGTGCCTTGCACTTCAGAGCAGCTGGGATTGCAGGATTACACCAACGACTCCTGGCTTTTAGGTGATATATTTTACAAGTAGAAGTTTCATTCTCAGCCTTTCATAGTAGGTTTCTTTCAAGAAGTTGATGGCTTTAGAAGAATCATGTAAGAGGTCAGTCAGAACCTAACCAACACATATGTGGCTACAAAAGTACGACATACGACTTTATAATTAGAGTTGAGGTAAGGAATCTCCACTGTGGCTTATGAACAGCTAGCACAGCTATTGAACAGTACTGATGTGTAACCTAGTAGCAAGGATATATTCCAGAATTATTACACTGTTATCCTTCTCAAAAACCCCGTATTTATTCACACTGCATTACATACAACCAAATTTCCCACCCTCAGACCACTGAAATTCACACGCGCGCGCGCACACACACACACACACACACACCACTTTTAAGTGTCTTCCATTTCTAAGCACCAATGCACATTTCCAGGCAAAAAATGAGTATCTTAGAAGCAAGGAATGAGTCTGAAAAGAGATTTTCAATCCAGGGTAAGGGTACATTTCAGGACAATACAAATATTCCAAATGTGGTCTTGTTAGCACAATTGAGATCCTCAAATTCCACCCATTGGCCTCTGATCATTGTTTGCTACCTCCAGAAAATGCTATGATACTTTTAGTATGATTTTTAAAAATTATTTTAATTTGTCTAAATGAACTATTGAACTTAAAATTGTAACATATAAGATCAGATAAAACGTCAAAGGAACTTTGGAGGTTGAGCTAAAAAGCCACACATATTGCTGGATACAATAGCACACCTGAAATAGCAGCACTAAATAGCAGGCAGGAGGATCACAAGTTTGGGGCTAACCTCACTATCTAGTGACTTTAAGACCACCTTGGAGTATACAGCAAAACCAAGGGTAAAAAACAATCACAACTAAAAGCTATACATATCAGCCATGCACAGGTTGACTAGAAACAGCCAGACGCCAGTTGTCTCCTGTAGTCGGCTCCATTCGTGGACTGTGGGGGAGGAGAGCAAGAAGTCAACAAGAAGCTAAGACTTCCCGTGAGTTGGCACCATGCATGGACTGCCCAGGGGTGGGTCAGATGCCAGCCCCTTCCAGGTGCATGGCAGGGAGACAATAAGAGCCAATATACCCCTCCCTCTTGCCCCCATAAGTGACTGGCTGATCCAGAGAAACAAAGACTGTGATGATAGCCAATGAGTGTAGTGTTTACTATTTCACTGACTTTTCAGGACTAAAGTTGGTAGTCTGATCATCTATTCAGAGGATA
This sequence comes from Dolichotis patagonum, assembly GCA_004027295.1. Taxonomy (NCBI): domain Eukaryota; kingdom Metazoa; phylum Chordata; class Mammalia; order Rodentia; family Caviidae; genus Dolichotis; species Dolichotis patagonum. The sequence goes on from PVJX010000127.1 coordinate 26,561, forward strand.
ACAATGCACACTGTGGCGTATACTGGGGATCTCCCTCTGAAGGTGGTGGCCATTCCCTATTGTCTTGTTTCAAAGTCCTATGTCATTCTCACTGTTTTGTTTGGTTGGGTTTTATTCTGTTTTATCTTGTCTGATTTTGTTGTATCTGGTGGCATGGCCAGTTACTTAAAGGATAACAGAATATATTATGGCAGCCATTTTGGATTTATTGTTATCTTGTTTTGAAGTCTGTTATTGCATCCATTGTTTTGTTTTTATTAGTTCTATTCTGTTCTGTTTTGTTTGATTTCACTGTGTCTGGAGGTATGGGCAGTTATTTTGAAGACAATAAGAGGCATTATGGTAACTACTGTTCATGTCTTACTTCCTTGCTTGGAATCCTGTGTCATTTATACTGTATTATTTTTGATTGGCTTTACTATGTTTTATTTTGCTTGGTTTTATTTTCTATAAAATATTTTAAAAAAAAACAAAACCATATGTATCAAAAACATAAATGCATATGAAACCTCCTATATGCATGAACATTAGTTGGAGATGCCACTTACAAACCATTAACAATGGAACTACTGTATTTAGAAAAAAGGAAGATTTAAAAGAATAAGTGAAATGCACATGTTTGGGGACTAATTAGTCTAATAAAAACTAACCAGCTACTCTACAAACAAAGAAGAATTCTCTGATTCCATGAAAAAAGTAGAATATGAAAAAGGCATTTATTTGAAAACTTAAGGAAATTTGCTTATCTGTGAGAATGATTACAAACAAGTGCATATAAAATTACTCACAAAACTGTCTATTCATATTTTTTCAGAAAAATTAAGTATTGTATAATATTACCTTCAATATCAATCACTTTGTGAAAGACATGTGTTATCATGTACCAACCACTTAGTAAAACTACAAAATAATTTGGTGTCAAATAGAAAATAGAAATGATACATGGAGAGACATGTTCACATGCCTTGCTATGTATTTGAGCATCTTTTTTCAGGTACATAGTGCTCTTTTACATTTTGAGTTTCTTTTGTAGGAGTTGTATTCAGGCTCAGACAAAGCCATAAAGATTGTTTTAGCACTCTGTCAAAAACAAAGGGAATAGGAGAATAAGAGAATGTACTGCAAAAAAAGTAGTTTCTCTGATACCAAGACCACATGTTAGACAATGAAAATCAGCATGGAGAACCCCCAAAAACCTAAACCTAGAAATTCCATTTGATCAGCTGTATCTCCTTTCTTCCTGAAAGAGTTAAAGACATTATCAAATTATAGTGATCTATGCATACTCATTTTTATAGCAGCGCAGTTCATAACAGCTAAATGTTGAATGCAGCCTTAAATGTCCATCAGCAGATGAATGGATAAAGAAAATGTGGTGTTTATGTACATTGGAGTATTATACTGCAACAAAGAAATATAAATTTGAAATATTTTTAGGAAAATGACTGTACCTCAGAACCATAATGTTAAGTGAAATAAATCAGACACACATACCTTGAATATCACATGTTTTTCTCTTATATAAGAAACTCAATAAACAGCAAAATAAAAGATAGATAATAGGAAGCAGGGAGGTAAAGTTTTCTTAAATGGAAAAGAGATTAAGAGATGGAGGGAAGCAGAAGGGTGGAAGGAAATAGGATGAAAGAAGGAATTAAATGTGGTCTGTCCGTGTGCCCACATCACACAAGGCATGTAAACATTCTGTATTACAAACATGTACTAATAAAAATAAATTAAAAGTAGCAGACAAGGAATAATTAACATGGATATTTTCAAAATTTGGGTTAAACTACTAGGAAGGCATTTTCAATTCGGCGAACACCTGCAGAAGAAATGCTTGATTTAGGACAGGAGGCAAGAAATAATACAGGATACAGCATGCTTAATTAACCACAAAATGTGCTTTCAATATATTAGCATTATGATAAATAAGATAACATCAGTAGATTTATTAGAATTGCTATTTATTTGTTTCATGAGAATGTTAGTATTCTATGTGGCTAAAATAAAAAGCAGATAATTTAACTTTAAAGTATGCTGTTCTGTAAAGTTCAGTGATTGACACTATTTGAGTTCAACTCAGGCTTGTTAACATCAAGTATGGCAGTTTTATGCTGAGTACAAGGCCAACCAACTGATATGAAGCATATTTTTCTTAATGCCTGGGAAATATTTAAATGCTTATAGCCTTTCTCTCAAATGGCATCTGTTCCTTATAAAGATTTATTTTAATTCTTTCCTGAAGGCTCACTTAGGTGAGAGCAACAAGCAGACACCTGGTACGTGGAAGTTACTGAGGGAATATGAATACCTAAAGTTAGGCTAAATCCCCAGTGCAGTGACTCTGATGTATAAGAGTTGGACGAGCATTACTGAGGAAGCTTTTAACATCCCATGACTATTTTAGAGGCTATTAATGATTGGCATGAAATACTTTATGGGGCGTAATTTGTTATGCCCCCTTCCCTAGCAATAAATTTAAATCCTTTCAATTCCAGGTAACTGTGTACAATTATTTTTGATCTCCAGTCCTATGCATGAAGAAAAGAGGTCATATTTAACTAATTAGTGCTTGTAGAAACGATGTTGGTGGAGCATGTTGGTGGCATATAAATTAGTATGGCTCTTCAAATGTAAAACTAAAATAGCCCCATGGGACTTCTACTGTAAAAGGCAAAAACAGCCAGATACTTAAAAGGAAGGGTCATTTTATGCCATAGTAAAAGTAAGAGTTGGACACAGTTAACAATGCACCAAAATAAAAAGCATCTAAGTATCTTCTTAATGCAAAAAATGATTGTCAGATGATACTGCAGAACTTTTAAAGGAGTGCACATATTACCAGAATGCTATATTTCAACTGGAAAATTGCACATTGTGAATTTAAGTATGTGTCATATATACTTTTTCTCTGATTTCAAGACACTTTGTTCACCTAGTGACATTTGGTAAATGAGTAATAGCTTACTTATTAAATTTTCTAGTTCATATTTTATGAGAGTATGAATATACTGACCACCATACCAAACAAATAAGTCATACCACAGATTATTCTGAGAGGATTGGGAGAGAATTATATCGAAGCCTAAAATAAAATTGCCAATATCTATCTGTCGACACAAGCCTCCAGATTTTAGATGCACCCAAATCTGTCATACTCATTTTCCCAAGGACCAATGTGATTAGTTTGAGAGGTTTTAAGTGGCTTTAACAGAAAATCACAGCAAATTAAAACAAAAAGCATCCCATAGTTTAAGACAACAGAGCGTATTGTCACTCCCATAAGATGGTTCAGGAACTGGGTGTCCACAGATGACCTTTATCAGCAAACATAAGGACCTGCGAGAATTCAGTCTTATAACCTTTTGGCTCTGGTATCGCAGAAAGAGGTGCTCGCCACAATTTCCTTTGCAGACAAAGAAAAGCTACATCAGCTCTCTACTATTTCTGCACATAAATGATACATTCACTTCCATTTTCCTCTTGGCCAAAAGTAATTTCATGGCTTCACCTAACTGTAAGTTAGAAAAAAAAAAAAAAGAAATATCTAGTACGCTCAAAAAGAAAGAAAACTCAGATATTGATGTGCTCTCTCAGTTTCTGTCATTCTAGCTTTATGTTTTCTAATGACTTGCTATCTTAGCAAGGTGAAAGAAAACAATCAAAGGTCAAAAGCAAATAATCATAATTTTATCAAATATCAGTTGTAAAAGTAATATTAAAGGGAGAAAAGCACTTAAATGCACAAAAGATATAAAATGAAGGCCTGTCAAGTGATTCCTTGCCTGCTGCTTTTTTATTACTCAACTCCTTTCAGAATGTTTGCAAAAAATATCAACAAATCCATGCATGCACATTCCTTACCTTTGGCCTCTGAACACAGGGTTTATTTTGATGCCATGACAATTTACATTGGGATAGGATACTAATAATAATCATAAGTGTAATCTTTGTATATTACTTTAAAATTTACAAAATATTTTCATATCTAGGATTCTTAATTCTAAAATATACACTAGGCAAATGTGAATTTTTCATTCCCTCCAATTTATACACATAATATAAAAAGTTTAGAAAGAACAGAGTAAAAACCTAAAGCTACTGTCTGTCTGTCTATCTAGGGAATGAAAACCAGGGATTAGTGGTTACTATCACTCAGCTACAGACCCAGTATTCAATCAACCTTTCAATTTTTATTTCTGAGGTAAATGTATAACACAAAGATATTTGGCTTTGCTAAAAAGGATATTTTGCATTGCTGAAATTTGGAATTGCTATGTACTCCAATTCCCCATAATGAGTGTAATTATTTTATTTATTCATCTTTTTATTTATTTTGTCTTTTTGAGACAGGGTCTCACTATGCAGTTCAGGCTGGACTTGAGCTCTCTTTGTAGCCCAGGCTCAAATTTACAATATTTCTCCTGTCTCAGCCTCCCAAGTGCTGGTTTACAGTTATGCACCAACACATCTGGTCACTGAATGTAATTATTACGTACTGCAAACACGTAAAAATAAAAATAAAAACTTTTTAGGAAGAAATACTTTTTAAATCTCCAAGATTGGCAACAACACTCAATTCTTGGAAAATACAAATAGCACAGATGAATAATTTGCAAAAAATTTCATGACTGATGCTAACCACAGGAACATGATTTGAAGTATGCTTGCATTATTATCTCAGAAATCTAAGACAGACAACTTCACATAAATTTTCCATTTGAAAACTGAGAACTTCAAGCTAGTGATGAACTTTTCCTTAGTCACTATTGTCCTGCTGCAGGAGGAACAAGTGGGTTTCCATAGACTTTGCTTCATTTATTAGTGACATGTTTCATATGTATAAAATATACACACACTCACAATGTGGGGTTGGGTTTGGACAATTTTGTTCTTGGATTTAAATAAGCAGACTTTGATTTTTCTTTACTTATTGTATAATAGATTGAACCTCATTTCACCACTAGTATATCAATATTCTTGAGGACTATAAACCAAGGTTATTACTAAAATATATATGGAATTGACTCTTATTTTAAAAGTACTGCATAATGGAATCTCACAGGAGTTTGGAAACTAAAGATTAAATTGAAATTCAACATGATTTTCATACCCTACGTGACTGTAAATAAACGAATGAACTTCTCTTTCCCTTAGCCTCGTCTCTAAAGTGGTACAAAACGCCTCTCTCACAGAAGGCTGAGACCACGTGGTTGGCACTTAGCCACGCACCTGATACACAGTGACTGCTTCAAAGTCAAATGTCCCTTCAACTGTACATCATTGTGCATTTGTTATTATTTTGACCTTTTTAAAGGTCCAAACTCCAGGTGCAGAAAGTGAGATTTATGAATTGGAACAAATTGTTTTAATCATACACACAGATATAAAATGCAGTGCATCATAAGCATTAATTTACCTTACATAAGTGCAAAACTGGCCATAAGATTTTCAGTACATAGTTCAGTTTCTGTGTGTGATGTGAGTTCTTCATTATGGGAACAAATTTTTATTGCAGACAACCCCAGAGTGTTATTTTTAGCTTGAGAATTATGTAATTGAATGGCATATATTTTAATTTACCTCACTTATAAAATTAGTTTGCATAACAACACTTGCATTATAGTACTAGCCTGACTTGTATTTTACATCTATTTACTTTTCTCTCATCTACAGAACAAAATTAGTTTTATAAAGTGAGTCTGAATAATTCAGAATTTTTTTTTTCAGGTGATGCTATTGATCACTCTTCAAGTCATTGTTTACTTAGCAAGTCATAACTGGAAAAAAGAAAACACAGAAACAAAATCTTAAGTCTGCTTTTTATAAAAATGAGGTAAAACCCTAAATAAGTCACCTTGGGAAATAATTTATTGAGGGACTACTGAACACAAAGCAGCGCATTCAATATGCAGTAGAAAACAAAAGTGATGCACTGCTATTTCATTTAGTACGCTTAAAGTTGCTGAGAGGAAAACATGCACACAGCAGAAGAACTTTAGAGTTGGCAAGAGTATCAGGCAAAATGCAAACTTTTGTGATATTAAAAATAAAGACTTCAAGGAAGGAAGTAATTGAATGCAATATTTATAACAATGAAGACTGTCAGAAGAAAATGGGACTTCAATGTCGCCTCCAGTAATGAAGAGGAAATAGATGTGGAGTAGATATGGAAGATGGTTCTGCTCCCAGAGAGAGAGAAGCAGCAGTGGAGAAGAACAACCCCCGGCCTGCTTTGTGATGTGGCACATACTGAAAGCTTTGGATTACTGGGGCAACTTTCAATTTTATTTTGTGTATCAGATTGGTGGTAGAAGCGCTTAGGCAACAGAGTGGGATAAGTTTGTGAAAATTTCTGGTATAATAATGCATCATTTAATATGGCTTGAGATGAGACATATTAGGAAATGGAAAAATTCCAGAAATCTTTGGGTTGATTGAAAACAGAGGAGGATACCAGCACTTTAAATAAAAGGGTCAAAGTTTGACAGAAAAAAGAGTAAAAGGAGAAAAGACCAGATTTAAATCATGCAACTAAGAAAAGGTTTAGGGTAGAACACTTTTTCATGAATTCAAGCCTTTTAATGATGGAAACAGCCAAGATTTTGCTATCTATAAAATGAAAGTTTCCCAAAAAATGCTTAAGCATGACTTCCCATTTGCAGAATGTGCTAAGGGAAATGGGGGAGGGCTAGCATTTCTATGAAGTCCTCACCAAAGGTAATGCAAAATTTCATACATTCCTAGAAAATATTTACACAATGAAGGCATAAACTATTCTGTACAGTAACTAGACGTTTGCCCTCACTGAGGAATAGGTAAAATACTAAAATGTTACTTTAATATTAACTTATTTTTCATTTATCTCACAGAGCTCAAAAAGAAAATACAATGTAGACAAAAAGGATGTCAAAGTGAATTTGCCTACAAAGAATACACTAAGTGTATAGTGGTGCACTGGTGCTAAGGAGACAAACTGAGTGCAGTGTCCTGTGAGAAAGGCATGGTCCAGTGGTTTTAAGGGTGCTGAGATCTAAAACATGACTCTAAGTATTTCTTTTGGGTACTGCCATGCTGATTCATTAAGATCAAATCTTCAGGACATTTCTTGAACATGACAATGTACTACCAAAATTAAAGTTTAGTGGAATGTGTGTGGACATGCCAGACTGTGAACAACTTGGAAAGAAAAGTCATGGTAAGATGGTCACAGGATATTTATTGAGAAACCCAGATGAGCATTGGGGAGTGAGAGACAGTGGGCAGCCATGAGGAGATGCTGAGCCCTCATCCTTCCCCCACTCCAACCCAGCAGAACTTTTTACTACTGAAGTGTAGGGGCGGGCAAGACTGTTGTGCAGTCCATCAAGTGGAAATCTACAATCCTCTTGGTTCAGTGTAACAGGTCACTCAGAAGTCAGGAAATTTGGGACTCCCAGACTACCAAGGACTCTGAATCACAAATCCTTTCAGAAAATAAAATAAAATTATAAAATAAGCTTCATAATCTTCAGTAGGTTCAAGAACAAAGTTGAATTTCAAGGGTGGATTTGAAACTCAGCACTATTTCAATAATATTCTGAGAAAAGACAGAGTGGAATCAAGCATAAATGTCAAGCTTTTGTATGGAAAAAGACACCATCAGACAAAAACATCTTTTATGTCGACAGCCATTTTTTTAAAAAAAAAAACAAGTCAAACAACATCACCATGCAGATAATTTATGTCAGGTGAATGTCATATACTTTTTAAGAATTTCTTTGTGCAAAATAGCAGTGCCTTCAGCTTGCTTTTAGCTTTATAATATGAAAACTAAAATATTTGAAAATTGTGGTTATTTTCTCAGTTCCTACATGGTTTTTATCTTTTTGCACATAATCTATTTGAGAAGAAAAATATTCACATTGGCACTTTCTGTCTCATAGTTATATACTACTTTTTTTCCTAATATATACCATTAATAGTAGGTTTGTTTCCTTAAAGAATAAATGTTACCCCTGCTTGGAGTTCTCTTGACACCTGAAATTCAGTCTCCAATATGTGACCTCACATCAACAGATCATCCCACATGTGTTAAGATGAAACTGATTTTCAAATGGTCTTAAAAGAGTCAAATTCAGTAGATGAAAATAAGAATTTAGAAAGAAAAGATTAAGCTTGATGCAAAAGAAAAAACTCTTCTAGATATTAATGGTGAAAGAAATAAAAATATCAAAAATCTAACTGAAATATAAAACCAACTCACCAGGTTTTTGAAGTCACCAGCTGATCCAGACGACCACGCCTGATAAAAATAAAGAAGACAATATAATGTTATATTTATAAAATATTTGACAAGTATTGCAATGATTTAGAGAATTACTTTTCTAGATAAATATATTTTTCTCTTAAAACTATTTTAATGTTTCAGTATATTATTCCATTATAATGAAGAAAGTAAATACAATCTAGCTCCAGAAAGTATTTTTCCAATTATTTAGGAGACTATAAAATTATGCAGCTAATTCTCTCATTCTCGGAAATATTAAATATACTTAAATTCTTTAATGTTAGTGCATACATTTAAATTTTATGGAATAAGAACACCACTGTTTTATTTATAAACACATTTATTTTTCAGATCTTTATTAGCGATCTGAGAGTAATTAGTTGTCACTTTGATTCACTTGTGAAAATAAATCAATGGAAGATACTATAATGATAAAACTAAAAGGCTTTTATCTTCCAAATTATATGAAAATGCCACCCCTATTTTTTAAAGATGTTTGAGGTACAAACGAAAGGCAATATCCGAGCAGCACAAATTCCCATGAGAAGGCTCCGCACCTGCCACAGGGTGCGGAGGTTTTATAAATGTTGTCTTGTGCAAAGGTGATGGCAAACAGTGCAAGGCCTTCGGTAAATATGACTGCCTGCCTCTGTGTTTGAGCAGAAATATTGAACTTCCAACCATTGTTATTATAAAACAAAGGATATTCTTTTTTAAACATTTGCCAATAGCCTTTTCTTTTTGCTTTAGGAATCAAGTTTGAAATTACACATTATGTGAGCATTAAAACATGTATCTTTTTTGAAATAGAACAAAGAATAATAAAACTAAATGTGAAAAAGTATGAACACCACTGATCCTATTTGTGTGTGTGAATATATGTCTGCATCTTTTGTTTGACAGTGTAAATAAGGCTACTGCTTTCCAGGAAGAAGGATCTCTGTAATGTCTTGTCACACCGCTGATTGCAAATAAATTGCCCCAGTTATATTAAAGTTCCTATTAAAATTCATTTTCTGGGGCCTGCAATTATTTGCCAGACAAATAGTTCACTGAGGAAGAGCAACTAAGTCCTGAATTTTGCATTATCTTGAGCTCACTGAATTCTTGAGTTTGGCTTCTACCATGCCAAGTGGATTAACTAGAACTCTGTATCCCTGAGATTGAGTTCTGTTTATGATAGGCATAGAGAATCTCTGGTAAATTTTCTTTGGTTTTCATACTGCAAATTATTTATTTGTTGTGATTATAGACTACTGAAAGAAAAGTATAAATAAATAAACAGGTATTATCTTTCCAGATCAAGAAAAAGAACATGACCCAAGCATCGTGGCATACACATATAATCAATCCCAGCACCCTGGAAGGCTGAGGCAGGAGGATCACAAGTTAGAATTCAGCTTGGGAAATTTAGCAAGATGCTGTCTCAAAATAAAAAATAAAAATAATTGGACCTGGGATCTAATTCAGTGAAAAGGCCTTGGGTTCACCTCAGTGCTGAAACACACACACACACACACACACACACACACACACACACACAGCCAACATATAGAAGTTTGTTAATTGCTCTGTCACAATGTATATAGACATACATTCATGTGTAGGAATTTGTAGGATGTCTGCATTAATACCACACATTCATCAGGATTTCACACTACATACTGACTATTCATTGCCAAGGAGAGACAACCCTTAAAATACAGCATGAAATATTTTATAATCTCAATCTCTCTCTCCCTCTCTCTCTCTCTTTCTCTCTTTCCAGATGTTTGATTTACATATCTTATTTTGCCTTAGCCTTGAATTTGTATGAGTGGAGTCATAAAATTATGTGTCTAGTTTCTTACCCATAACATATTAGTGAGATTCATCAATCCTATTGATCATAGCTAAAGTCTGTTTTTGTTACTGTGCAGTAGCTCACTTTATGAATCTTTCATAATTTGTATATTTTGTCCACTATTGGTGGATGTTTGATTGTTTCCAATTTTGTATTAGAAATTTACTAGAAATTATCTTATTATGAACATCCTTTTTATAACTGCATGTATACATATTGAATATATTGTATGAAAAAAACTACTAGATCAAATCTGTGCACATATATTGTACTTTAGGAAATAATGCAACAGGACATGACAGTGGTTATTACTGAAAACTTCGCTAAAAATTGATTATATTCTGCTTCATTTTAGCCATCAGTTAGAATGAATATCACTGCACTTTTAACATTGATTTCCATGATAACCCACTTTTTAGTACATTTTCATATATTCATTAACTATATATATTTAATCATTTGGGAAGATATATTTTTAAATACCCTTGGTGGTTTTCTATGGGTTTCTTCACCTCACTGATCTTTGGAATTTCTTTACGCATTTTAGATTTAAGTCCCTTTTTGGCTATGTGTTTTGGTAATATCCATCCTACATCGTACCTTGCACTTTGATTCATTTATTGTGACATGTAGAATATTCTTATTTTAAAATTTTTCATTTTCTCTATTTTCTTTTCATTCCCCATTTATTACACAAATTGGTAAATTCTCTATTTTATTCTAAAAATATTTTTATGTTACAATTATTTTACCATTCATACCTAATGCAAAAATCTACCAAAAGTAGTTTCAGCCCTTTAAATTGGAATGAGATTCAGTCTTTCCATTTTGATCAACAAAAATTTAAAGTATCATACTTTTCTCATTGTTCTGCAATGTTACTTTTGCCCTAAATTAAGTGCTCACAGATTCTTAGCTGTGTTTCTAGACCTTAGTGTACTTCATTAAAGTACCTGCCTGTATCACACTGTTTTGCATAACTTTATATTTATGAACCCGGCTTTTTTTTTTTTTTTTGCTTTTTTCTGCATGTTATGGCTGATACATTGTGTCAGTCTGAGCAGCTTAGAAGTTTAACGAATAGAGACCCAGTAAGGAGCCAGGGTTCTTTGTCAAACGGTCCACCCTGATTGCCTTATAGCTCCTTTCCTTAGTAAATCCTGATTTACTTAATCTGTGTGCATGGATTTATACTTTTTGAATATTCCATATGCATATAATCACACAATATGTGTCTTGCCTATTTTAATATAATGTTTTCAAGACTTATTAGTGTTGTAACATGCAACAATACTTTGTTCCTTTTTATGGTTAACAATACTCTGATGAATGAATATGCCACATATATTTATCCTTTCATTACCATTTGAGTGGCTTTTACTTTTTAGTTTAGTTATAATGAATAAATCTGCTATAACCTTTGCCATATGAATTTTTGGTTTGTTCATAGGTTTTCAGTCCTCTTGGATATGTGCATATAAGAATTTCTGGATCATATGATAATTGAACGTTAAACAGAAAAGTATAAAACTGCTTCCTACAGTGGCTAGTCATTTTACAGTCCCGTCACAAATGTAGAAAGAATTATAATTCCTTTCACATCTTTGCTAACACATGCCATTTTCATTTTAAAAACAATTATAGTCATCCTTGTATCTTGATATTTCATGGTTTTCATCTTGTGTTTCCCTAAACAAAAATTAAATCAATGATTTTAATATAATTATTGGATGTTGTATATCATATGTTTAGAAATGTGTATTCACATCCTTTATCAATCTTTCAAACTGAGTTGTTTATTTTTATTTAGTTCAAAGTGTTCTTTAAGTGTCTGGATATTAACTCCTTATAACACATGATTCACAAATATTTTCTATCATTCTATGGACTCATACTTATTTCATAAATTCTATTAGTCCTGATATTTTATTGTAAACACCATCAAACAGAAATATGTTTCTGCTGATACAATAAGCAACAGTAATAAAATCACTCATTAAAATGAATAATTTGCCTTTATATTCTTTTCAATTTATGATCTTGATATTCACATTATATCAAAACAATGATAACTTTACATCCTCCATTTTATCCTTGAACTTTAAAAATGTCAGTCTGGGGCCGGGGGTTTAGCTCAGTGGCTTAAGTGCCTGCCTGGCAAACGTGAGGTCATGAGTTCGATCCCCAGTACCAAACAAAAAAAAAAAAAAAAAAAAATGTCAGTCTGCATCTTTCTGTGCACATGAACTGAATTTGTGTGTGCATGCATACATGCATGTCTGTGCCTATATGTGTTTTTTCTTTTGTTGTATTACATTCACTGTGGCTATCAGTGTAATACTGATAAAAGTGGTTATTTGATAACTATTATATCACTTTATTCAAAATGTTTTTTGGTTTTGTTGATGTTTGATACAATATGCAATACAATATGTTTTATTATGTTACCTTCTGATATTCAATATTTATCTTCATTTAGTTTTGATTGAATGCATTGTTTCCTCACTTAATTTCTTGAGATGGATGCTTACACTGCTTTTTCTGCATTTCTCTCTTTTCTTTTAAACAAAGATATTTGCTATAGTTTGTGTCTGGATGTCCCCCAAAGCCTCATCATCATGAGGGCAGGCTTCTAGAGTTTGTGAAGGATTCATGGTTCAATGCTGGGATTTGGGGTGTGCATGCTACCCCACCTGAGGGGGGTTATGGCCTAGATAAAATACAAGGGAGAGAAAGAATCTTTATGGGTGCTCCTCCCTCTTCGCTGTTGTTACTTTATCTGTCTTCTGGTCACCATGAACTATTGTTTCTCTGCCACGCCATCCTGCCTAGAAGCCAACTGATTATTGACTGAAACATCCACAAACTGTGAGCTTGATAAACTTCTCTCCTTTAAAATTGGGTGTTTGGTGTTTTGTTCTAGAAATGACAGAAAAGTAACCAAGGCAGAATTTGTTACTGAGTGTGGGATTGTTGCTGGGACTACTTGATTGTGCAGTTCAAGAGCTTTAGGGAACAGCTTATGGAAAAAGTTTAGAATGCTTTGGAAATGTCCTTTGAAAGGGTAGAGCTGGAACACCATAGGCTGTTCTGTATAGAAGATTCTCATCAGAGCTCAGAAGACCAGAAGTTTGTTAGAAATTCTATCATAAAGACCAGGCTTGGGAGGTTTCTACTGGGGAGAAGGACTGCATTGCCTGTTGGAGTCCAGATGATGTGTGTAATGGGATAATGAAAAGTTTGTATTTTGTTCATGTCCTGAGATTAAGATTAATGGTGGCAGACTATTCTGGCAGATAAATTCCAAGGCAGTCCAGTGTTGAAGCTGTGGCATGATTATTATTTGTGACTTTTAGTCAGATTTATGAATCAAGAGCAAAGAGCCTATCAGAATGACTTAAAATATGAATTTATCAATAAAGGAAGCTCCAGCAATTGTATGTAGGCTGAAAAATAGAGCTGAGGTCATCTTGATTGCTGAGAAGGAACAAGAGAATATAAAAGATAACCTGAGGGCATCACAAGAAACATCATCCTCCAGCCTTTGCAGCCTTAAAACTGCAAAAGTGAAATTATCAGTTGAGGAGAAAGCCACAGAACACTATGTTTCAGAATGACGTGATGGCCACATGAGGTTCCGAAACGGTGGCAGCATAGAGAATTTGTTCCTCAGAATCAGGTTCAGAGTGCTCAGTTATCCACGTACTCAATCAGTACAGCCAAGAGAGAGGAAAGTTTGGCCATCAGCTGGCAGTGGACCTTGTCATCATTTACATGGTGCTGGTTTTAGGCACACACAGCATGCAAGAGTTCTGAGATCAAAAAGACTTCCACCCAGATTTCAGAGACCTCAGAGGCCGTGCACTGTACACTTGAGAGGGCAATATGTGAATCTGTGAGGTTGAAGCCAACAGTGCAATGGAGAACCCAGAAGTTTGGGAAATCCAGGAACAGGGATCATCTAAGGAAAGCTGCAAGGACTGAGCAGAGAGGGCCTAAGAGAAAAACCCTGAAGGGTACAACCAGCGGAAGTGCCATAAGGATGGAGTCATGAAAGCCTTTTGGAGCTCACAATTTGCCACATACTCCTTTGGATGTTCCACATGGAACTGTAGAACTTAATGTTTGCCCTGCTGGAGTTTGGACTTGCTTTGGTCCCACTCCTTCGTATACTCCTGTTTGTACCTTTTGGAATAGTAATGTCTATGGTGTGCAATTGTATGTTGGAATATTTAACTTTCTTTTCATTTGTCCAGGGGCTCACAGCTAAGAATTGAGTTAAATCTCAGAGGACAGTTTGGAACTGGACTTTTTAGCAATGCTGAAATTTAGGATTTTGGCAAATCTTAGAGATGGATTGAATGTCTTTTGCATAAAGGTTTTGCATGAGTCCTTGCGGGGGCCAAAGGTGGAATGTTAAGTTTTGTGTTGGGATGTCCTGTCAATGTCTAATGCCTTATGTGGACATTTTTCTAGAGTTTGTTACTGACTCATGGTACAATGCTGGGAATGGGTATGAGTGCTACATCCACCCTGGTTCATATGGTCTATATAAAATATAAGGGCAGAAAGAGTCTCCTCACGTGCTCTTCCCTTTTTGCTCTTGTTCCTTTTGCTGTCTTCTGGCCACCATGAACTGTTGCCCCTTTGCCAAACCACTCCACCTTGGAACCAGCTGACTATGAACTAAAACCCCCACAAACTGTGTGCTAAATAAATCTTTCCTTCTTTGTTTTTGGGTGTTGAGTATTTTGTCTCAGCAACAAGAGAAAATAACCAAATGAATATTAAAGAAAAAATTTTGGTACCAATTGTTCAAGTTGAAACAGGGTTGAGAACAAATTCAATTTACCTACATGCCATTTACTTCTATTTACCTATAAGATGTTTAAAATGGAACATTTTGGGCAGAATTATAAAACTATTAATCTTCAGTTATAAAGAAATACTTTATCTACAGTTTTTCAAACATTATATTGTAGCTGGTTATTCAAAGTTTAAATTATTACAGATTTTTCACCACCATAGATTTACTGTAACATGCGTTCACACGAACCTATCCTCAATGGAGATCCTTGGTTCCAATAGACTGCTGCTAGTCATCTACATGAGGTCACATACTGGAACACCTCCCCTAGGTTCTGTTCTGTAACATTGCTGGATCCTACAGTGTTGGGAAGCTTCTCTGGACATCAACTGATGAGGACCGTTATACCTTCTCCAATTGAGATATTTATGTTTTATAATTTATTCATACATGTTTGCAGTTTGTGCAGTTTAGTCACATTGAGAATGGTTACACATACATATTTCAGCATGTTTCTTTATTTTTTAAATCCCCATCTCCTTCTCTCCATTTTCTCCCCTCTTCCTCCTGTTCCTTATCCTATTTTTCATTTTTGTTGGTATTATTTCTGTTAGCTCACATTATGGCATATAATGCTTACATAAACTAGGGTTACTAGCTTCTGTACATAGCATATCTTTATTGTTATTCTATCTTCCCTTCCCCTGTATCCCTCCATCTTGTTCCCTTGGACCACTTTCATTTGCAAGAGATCCATTTCCTTGACGTTTCTATCCATCCTTTTTTTTGTTGTTTACCTCACTCCAAGGAAAGATAGCATATAGCAATTAAGTTTGTGCATCTGATGTATTTCAGTCAATATATTTTCCAGGTGAATCCATTTTTGCAACAGATGTCTCGTTTGTCATTATTTATAGCAAAGTAGTATTCCATTATATACAGACAACACATTTTATTTATCCTATTATCTGTTGAAGGGTTATACCAGCTGCATCCAGGATTTAGCTATTATGAGTTGGGCTGCTATAAACATTGGTATGCATGTATCACTGTAGCATGGTAATTTAAGTTCATTGGGAAAGACACCTAACAAGGCGATCACTGGGTCATAGGGGAATTTCTAAATTCATCTCTATGAGAAATCTCCATTATGATTTCCATGATGCTTGTACTAGTTTACATTCTCACCAAAAATGAACAATCGTTCCATTTTACCACAGCCACATGAGTATTTGTTATTTTTTGATTTCTTAATTATTGCCATTCTTTCTGGAGTAAGATGAAATCTTGGCATGGTTTTAATTTGCATTTATTTAACTGTCAGATATGTTAATTTTTTTCATATATTTTTAAGCTACTGTTTCTTTCTCAGTAAAATATCTATTCATTTCTCTTGCCCATTTCTTGAGTTTTAAATTTTAGGTGATTCAAGTTTATTTTTATCTCTTTGTATACTCTACATACCAATCTCCTGTCTCAGGAGTAGTTGGCAATTTTTTCCCCATTTGTATGTTGTCTCTTCACTCTAGTGATTGATTGTTTTGCTGTACAAAAGGTTTTTAGTCTACTATAATACCATTTGTTGTTTCTCACAGCTATTTATTGTGTAATTGTTGTTTTCTTTAGAAAATCCTCCCTAGTATTTTATCTATTTTACCTTTTAGTAGGTTTAAGTTTTTTTCTTTTACTGTTTATATCTTTGATCAGGGATAAGGGTCCAATTTAAATCTTTTGCAAAAAGATAACCAGTTTTCCCAATACCACTTGTTGTTTAGACTGTCTTTCCTACAACATGTGCTGTTAGTCCTTTTTTTATGATCCAATAGTTGCACATGTCTGGAAGGTTCTGTATCCTCAATTCTGTTCCATTGATCCATGTATCTGTTTTTGTTCCAGCACCATGTCTTTTTTTTTGTCATTATTGCACTGTAGTGTAATTTGAAGTCAGGTATTACTATTCTACCTGCTTTGCTCTTATTGTCCAAAACTACTTTTGCTATTCTGGTTCCCTTCTGGCTCCATATGAATTTTAAGATTAATTTCTCTAGATGTGTAGAATATGCACTGCATATAGATTGCAACTGCATGTGATATGTATGGAAGTTTTGGGAGTATGGCCATTTTGATAATTTTTTTTTCTGCCTATCCAGGAGAAGATGATGTCTTTCCATTTTCAGTTGTCCTCTTCAATCTTCTTCAGGGCCAGAGTGAGCTCAGAGGCATAAGCGCCTGTCTGGCAAGTGTGAGTTTGTAAGTTGGATCCTTGTACCAAAACAAGCTTCTTATTTAGAGTACTGTAGTTTTCTTTGTAGATGTCTTTTACTTCCTTGGTTTCTATGTATTTCATTTCTGTTGAATAAATTTATTTTTTCTTACATATGATTTAAACTACAGGTTTTACTTAAATATTGGTTTTAGGTTGTTATTTAGTATATTAATTTGTGTTTATGACTAAATATTTTCCAGTTGTTTTTGACTCTTTACTTCAATACATGTAATTTAAATATACTAAGTACTATGCACTGTAGTAAATCTATATAATATATAAATATTTAATAAATGTTTATTTAATTTTCTCTAGACAGTTATTTCAGCTCAATTTCGGCACAAAACACTTACTCTATATGTTGCCAATCTAAAATGTATTGAAATTAGCATCATGATTTATTATCTAGTAAACTTTAGAAATGTGTTATGCAAATTTGAAAAAATATGCATACTCTTTAATTATGTGCAGTGTACCATACATATATATTAAATACACTAATCTTTTTTCAGATACTATAAGATGCATGTTGTTATGTACAATCATGATTGTGTAATTTTCTTTTTCCCTTTTCCTTTACCTCTATCAGGTTTTATGACTTCTGTATGGTATGCATTGCTTAAATGTATCCACATGTTTGGAATTTTTATATATCTTGTTCAATATAAACTATATTTTATAAAGTAGTCACATATTACCTCTAAGACTAATCTTGTTTCTAGGTTGATTTTGTGTGGAATGACTGCAACTATACCAAAGTTTCACTGATTTTTCTCAATATAAGGGCAAGTAATTTTAGCAGAAAGAACTACAGGCAACTTGTAAGTAGAAGTTTTCAGCTTGCCTTGAGCAAGACTCAAAAAATGTTTTAACTAGGTGAAAATGTTTTAACTAGATCCTAAATAGCAAAAATAACCTATGCAACATTATAGGTATAAGAATACATTTTGTGTACTGGTGTCTAAATTTTATGATGGAAAAAAATGACATCTAAAGATAAATTTGAAATTTGAAAACCATGGCAATGGAAATACTGATAGAAATCTGAAGATATGGCAGAGATAATTCTGAACAACTGAGCGCTATGCCCTTCACTAAAATTTCCTATCCTCAGGAGATGGTGGAGGACTTTCAGCATACTGTACATTTTCTCAGTAGATGGTTCTAGAAACTAACTGACACATACATCTGGAATTTAGTAGAACTTATAAACTGTCGGTACAGATATAGGGTTTGTCATTGTTTTAGTAATAAGTGAAATATAGGAGGAAGAAAAGGACAGAAAAATAATCATCAATCATGGATACTGAGATGATCATTGACTTTTAATAAATACAGAACAGAAAATGTAATAAGTAAAACTTATTGAAAATGGTGAGAGGTAAAAGGACGGGATCTTCATCACATAGATCATCAAAAAGAGTGTGTCACCAGTGCAGAATGTTATTTAGCTTTTCCCAGATAATAAAAACAGAAGAAGTCAATGGACCAAACTGTTACTTTGGTAAGAAATTATTAACCCAAATACTGAATATTAAAACTCACTATTTTGATAAATGGAAACAAAAATAAGCAATTGCATGTATTATTCTTTAAATTTTTACTTAAGGGAAGAAAAGGACAGAAATCAGCTTTAAATGCAGTGATGAAGTCAAGGAAGTGGTTCTTTTTCATGTGTCAGTGATGTTACAAATTTGATAGCATCACAAATTCTAAACCTGAGTTTTCCAGTCTTGAAAAACATTGGTGAACATAAGAACACTGGTATTTCTTTCAGCTTTTTGTTTTCAACATAAATATGCAAAAGCAAAATGCTTTTACATATGCTGCCTTAGGTTTCCATTTGCATGTGTCTCTACAAACATCAATTCTGTTTTATCACTTTGGGGATGATTAGTCTTCGCTCTTTGTGATCCAAGCTGACACCAGTAATGTGTACTCATGATTCCATCACTCAGGTTCCAGGAGTTTCATTCCCCACCATATCAGGTGTAACTACAACACTAGAATGAGTAGAGGTTGCTGGAAATGCTACCTCTACAAACAAATCCCCTAGAATTAATGACTTATAGACACAAGATTATTTCATTCTACCCTACAAGGCTTAGTGGAACCAGTTAGAAATATAACAAAAGCTTTCATTTTCACAGCTTGTGAAAAGGTTTCCAAAACTAATAACCATGTAAATAAACCAATTCTTTCTAGAGCACAAAGCCTAAAATATCTTTTATAGTCTCTGAATCTCTGATTTTGTCACTTTTATCTAATCACATCCCGTCCTCCTAGCTTGCCTCACTGCTACCAAAATGACTTTTGTAGTGATCTGTGCTATTCACCTGCCTCTTTCTTGCATTTAGTTCCATTTGATGAAGCTGCTGTACTAAATCTGTTAAAAATTTACTCTGTCTTCAGAGCTTCACTAAGTAGTCACATCTTCTTTTAGTTTTCTTTCTACTACTCAGCTGAGATGTTGATGGATAACTAAAATTATACTTTGAGAACTGCTAAAGTCTTTTATGGATTTCAGAGTAGATTTTCACAGAGCTAAATTTCCTGATCACATGCTATGAAACAGTGCCTATGCTATGGGAAAAGCAGTGTGAGAAACCTCACAAATGTGTTCATTTGTTTTGTCTATTTAGTTGAGAAATATTCTGTGGGGTACATATCCATTTATTTTACCACTCTGTGAAATAAGTTCTTGAAAATGTAATGCTTTTTATTTCTACAGAATATATTGTAAATGCAGGTGTTTGGAGGATCTAGGTGCACGAAGAAAATCATTAACTTCATGGGGTGCTCACAGCTAGTCCTATAGACAGTGTTATACAAAGTGATTCACAAATACCTAAGTGAGATACAAATAATTTTCAGTTAGTTGGTGTTCATGGTGACTCGTAAAGCAGGTGATGAAGCATAGAAATTATTTCAAAGAACACTCCACATTTGCAACATTAACCTACTGTTTTCTTGAGTGATTCCTGAGGAGATAATTTTTTAGTTCCTGTTTTCAATGGAAGGGTAGCAAGATAAACAGAGCCAGTTCTCTTTATTCTGTTTTATCTTTGTTCATGATAGATTAAAAAGTAAAGTAAAGAGATTTTAGACCAGTCCTGAAATAGGAAAAGATGCATTTTTTCCTCCTTATAATCCTTTCCTTATCCATGCTTATATTTGGGAATTAATTGATTTGGGATAATAATAAGCTAAAGTGAAGGAAATGCAATCTTAATCTTAGGCTTCCAATGGCTATCACCAGTTCTTTGTCAATCAAATTAAAAAGATACTTGAAAACTGGATTTTATGGTAATTGTACTATATTTAAACCATGGTACATTTTTTATTTTTAAGTATGTGGTTCAGAAAAATCTCCCTATGGGTCAGATCCTGCTCTGTCAAAAACATTAATTCATTTTCTCTTGTGATAACCTTAGAAGGCATATTATCACCATTTTCATTTTTCAGAAAGGATGCTCCAAGTTCAGAGTTTTTCAATGATCTGTTCAGGGTCACACAGATAATGACACAGACAGAACTTCAACTCCCGAAATCTAGCTCCAAAGTTTGTTCCCGTAGCCATTATGCAGACTATTCCCCCATGTAGTCCAGTAAAAAGTAACCAGGGAAGTATTCTATCATATATCTATCAATGAAGGGAAGCATGTCACAAAGAAAGCTTCAGATACATGACCACAAGGAAACTTCTATAGGCATTTCTTTGTGAGACAACTAATATTCCTTTGATCAAAGGTCTGTATGTTAAACTACACTGTGATTTTCACTGCTTAGCCAGAGACCACAGCCTCCCTACAAAATGTGTCACTCTAACTGTATCAACCAACTGACGAAAATCAACCAACCCATCAACTGCGCATTGCTTCAAAGCTTACCTCTGATCTCAGTCTATATGGTTTCTGATTCTATTTTTGTCTCTTATTACCTTTATGAGTCACTTAACTGTTGGAATATTTCCTATTCGCAGCACTAATTAAGAAGGTACTGCCATGAGAGAAATAACTACAAGCTGCCAAACATCATAGCCCAGAGGTGGCGCAGCCAGGTTTGCTACCCAGGTGTTCTCACTCCAGAGAGAAACTCACGGAGTCCTCCTGAGATTTACAGGAAGGGTGCCTGTTCTGACATCCCTCAGTCAAATCTTTGGGTTGGTTTTTAAGCTTTAGCAATTCTTCTTGGAACACCTGCAGTGATCTGTTTGCCTATGAAGGGAGTTGATAAAGTCATGGTTCTTCCACCCAAGACACCGTGATACTGTTATTTACACACAAAAAAGTAAAGATAATGCCCAGCACAAGAATAGGTCATCTACACTCAGTGAAATAATGTACAGTAAGTAAGCGATGAGTAAGTAGCATTAAGTTCCTATCCTGTTGCTGGTTTTGAGGTGGATTAGTTCTGCACAGACTCACCTGTGGCATGGAGGTCCCAGTGTGCTGGTGAGACCTGTCAGAACTGGAGCCCAGAGGGATACCGTTAAGTTACTGAGGGTGCTGTCAATGGTCCTATGGATTGGATTAAGATAGTTCTTGAGTGACTTGTGAATAGTTCTCTCCAGAATGAATTATAAGCACAATTATGATCACTCTCTGGCTTTCTGCCTGGTGATGGAATCTCTCACCCTGTGTGCACCCCTGCTGTGATGCTATGAAGGCTGAACCAACACCCTACCATACCATTAATCCTCTGACTGGGAGCTAAATGATCCTGTTTATTAAGTGACTACCTCCTCCAAGTATAGAGGGTGAGAAATAGACTAACACACCTGGTGTGCTTCACAGTTAGTAAGTGCCTAGTAAATAGTATTTTGTCCATTAAATTATATCATAATATAATCACTTATATTTTATGAGATCTACAAAAATTTTGATAGCAAGAGTTTTACAACTATTAATATGTGCTTCAAAATATCACTTTTGTATTCATTTTCAGTATAACACTGGGTTACTTATATGTCAGAAATTTACAGAAAACATTTCCTTGGATATCATTTCTATTACCAGGAATCTATTTAAAAATCATGTGAAACCTGGTTTAGTTTAAAATGTTTTGATGATCAGAAAAAAATAGATTTATAAAGTGCTTTCTTATGGTAAATAGCTTAATTCCTAAAATTATTATGGGAAGTCAAAGGAAAAGAAATCCACACTAAAACTGAGACATTTTGAGATCATTAAATTTCACTAAATTTTTCCGTACTATCTTTATCCTATGATTTAACGTGAAATAGACAGTGGGGCTCTTCCTTGGGTACAATATGGCAGGAAGAAATCCTTACCCTGGTGCCCTAGAGCCAGTTATTTTCAAAGATGAATGAAGTCATTCTGACTACTTTTGTTCATAAACTGTTTCCTTCCAAGAACTAAAATGAAGATTTCATTCCCACCTTCTGAGTTATATGATGGTGGTGGTGGTTTCCTTTAACTTTATTCTACCAAAATTACTCTGAAATGAGAATTTAGAAAACATCACTTATGCAATTTTCATGTCCTTAATCACCATTTCTATGCAAACCATATTGGGTAGATTCTCCCTCATGGACAGTCTGCGGATTTCTTTCTCCCTCCTCCCCACAAACTTTTGCTGCAGAAAGTTGAAGTAGTTTAATATTAGGTTGGTTCCTCAGCTTTCAAGCCTCTCAAATGCATTAAGGAGAAGCAATTGTAGAAGATGACTTTTTTTAGTGCATTATATGAAAGTCATCCCCCATCATTTAATCATAACATAAACGGGGCTTAGATTTGTTAATCACAGATTGAGAGCAACTTGGGTCACAGTATAATGAGCTTTAATAATGATCAAATTAAATAGAGGCCCTTATGGAAAACAAAATAAATCACCTTAAGTTGAGATAGAGAAAAGATAACAAACTTTGCATATTTCAAATGCTTTAAGTAATCTGTTATCACAAGTCAAAATTGCTCAGGAAATTTAAAATAAAGCATAGCCTTTCTAAAAAGTACCTCAGGTTGCCATGAGAATAGGAAAGAATAAGGAATACAGTTTACTCTAGAAGAGGAAGAAGTTCATAAGAGACAGGTTGTGGTCTAATTAGATGAAATTAAGGACAAGTCAACCCACAGTCAAATTTTGGGGTGGGTTAGAAAACAAGATGAGATACTTTTCTTTCAGCTAGCTCTAAGGTTACTTTCCCCAAATACATATAATGAACGGACAAAAGCAAAGTACCTGAGGCTGAACTCTTGAGAAAACACAAATGCAGATCTACCCTACCAAGGCAGACAAGCCCGCAGACAGAGTAATGAATGCAATTGGAGAAATACTTCTTCAAGACAGATAGTTAAACAGCACCACATCTGAAAATGTGTACAGAATTGAAAAAGAAACTCTAGGAAGACTAGTGTTCTTAATTTTTACATATAGTATTATACATATAGTGAGTATTATACATATAGTATTATATATAGTGAGTATTACACATTGGTATTCACAAAATTGGCATAATTTATACTAGATTGAGTTATGAGTATTGCCTCTTCATTAAGAAATCTGTTTTGGAAGTGGTGTAAGTAAGCTTGAGGGGTCACAGAAGTGAAGCATATTAAAAGAGACCAGCAGGTCACCATGTATCAAGTGCAGGTTGTTACACACTCTAGGGGAAGGAGCATCACGGGGAGGACTATTCGACTTCAGAACGTGAAGACAGGCTTGATGTTATTGAAAAGTTTCTAGACAGATGTAGCACTCATTTATTTCTTCGGTGTCATAAGACACAATCTAGAGAAATGTGCTGCCAGAACAAACACCTGGAGTGCACTTGTGTACACACACACACACACACACACACACATACAAAATAGAGAGAATGAAAACAGAACACTCTAAATCTGCAAACAGTTCCAATCCTGACTGTGATAGAAATGTTGGTATGATAAACATGCAGCTGGGAATAAGTTACAGAAATAGACCACTAGAATCGTGTTCATGGCTGTGGAGAAACGTTATAGAAATAAATAATTTCTGACATCTCTAAAGTGAGATATTTTCTATACCTGAGAATGAGGAAAACAGGAGTTGAAGGGAGGAGAGGGGACTGGGAAAAAAAGAGGAATGAAAACATCATGTACAAGTACAAATTCCCTATGAGTAATATGATAATTTCAAATATATAAAAATGTATCAATACACTTAATTAAAAAAAAAGGCTGAGGCATTCTGGGAATAGCTCCTATAGCTCTTACAGTTAATAGGCTTCAACAGACTACCTGAGGACAGGTGCTAGGAATGGGTAAGTCCACAAGATTTTAGATGAAATAAATGAAAATTCAAGAAAGGCATGTTTCACTGGCTTAAGCATTTCATACCTAGAGTTAGTGACAGAAGTTAGTGCAACACAGAACTTATGTCTCATATGACTACTCATGAGAGAATAAGACAGTGGCCACCTTTATCACAGCATAAGGACAGGCAATTCTAATGTTTTGAATGTGCTGCTTCAGAAATAAAGGCAACTGGTGAGTGAGTATGCCTTTTCACAAGCTTCTAAATTAAGCAAGCTGGCCAGAAAGTTTGAAACCCACTCTTTGAGCAAGGAGTGTGGGGGCAGGTGTATTTCTTCAGAAAAACAGTCAATGTAATATTATGGTTAAGGTTTTGATGAAAGAGATATTTCAGGAGTTTGCAGCTTTGAGAGTCAGACTGACTGACATCTAGCAAGATTGATCCAAGTACAGTTTTCCCAGAAAATCTTTTCATGAGTCACTACTGAAACTTTAGTCACTGCTGTAGTATTTGAGGTTGCTGTTTTCTGAATCTGGTACATGTAAACCTACTGTTGTGGTGTTTGCCTCTCCTATTAACTCTCTGCATTTCTAAAGAACTGAGAGCTTCACAAAAAAGGTATTAGTGCACATTAACAAACATGCCCACACCATTACTGTTATTTCTAAAAACAACAATTAAAAATGAACAGCGATCCTAGACATGTTCCATAAATTTATTTTTCTTCTATCTGTGAACTACAGTCGCTTTAGAACCAAGGCGATGAAAACCAAGGGCAGCAGTAGAAAGGAGAATAAGAAAAGAGGAATGAAAGATCATATCTATTATGGTTCAATGGATTTGACAGAGGCAAAGCTACACAAAAATATGTAGGAGACACTTAAGTAATAACAACTGCACAAAAAATCAGGATAGTGTTTACATCTATATGGAGAAGCACTTCAACGATGCTGAAAAACTACCAGTTTTAATGAATGCCAGCTGCCAAGGTCACCAGTATTCAGAAAAGAAAGAAGTCATGTGACTGGCTGGATGAGCAACAGAATTGGACTTGGACCTTGACTTTCTTGGGACTTTCATTGAGAAGTTTTGGATTTTGATTTGCATGAAATTTTACTTGGAAAATTATTTAATTTTATCAATTTATGGAAGTTTGATAATGGGGGCAAGTGGATTTCCATAGTTGGAACTTTGAATACCAGATATATATTTCTGTCTCTGTACTGATATTCATTTATTGTGTAATATTTTAGTCCCAAGTCAACAACATGGACAGCGATAACTTGACAAGGAAGAAATCAGTGGTAGAGTGACACCTACTAAATGAAGACAACCATTAACTGGAGGGTGTTGATCATAATTTCGCTTTTCCCCTTCCTTCGCTTTTCCATAAAAAGCTCCACCATAGAAACAGTCCAGTCCAGTGATGGTGAACATTTAGAGCTTTCAGTGATAACAAATAGCCCACTGCAGCATGTGTGCGTAGGTCCGGCACCAAGCCTAGTCCTTCTCCCTGCTCCTCTGATCCCCATGTTTGGCAGAAGATACTAAACTCATCTAGCTGAGACCCCTCCTGGCTCCTAACTCTCTCAGTATCTTCCAGTTCCCATATATCCATAATGTCTCTGATGTCATTTTATAACTCCACAGAGACACACTCAGTACTTTGGGGGAGTCCCCTGTTCTGCTGTGATGCTCAGAATGAAAATCACATAACTCAGTGCTAGAACATTAAGACTTTTGCCCTTTAAAACAACATTTTCCAAACATCTTTATAATAAAACTGGTTGTTCTCCAATGTTCTGTTTCCTGAGCCTTAATTCTGAATAGATTTGAAACTCAGGAGGGGAAAAATAGATTTCATTTATTAATTCCCTAAACTCAAAGATCAGTAATAATAATACTGGATGATACTGAGATACTTATTATCAGGTAAATCATTGTTTAATAGTCTTAATTCCTTTCATGACTCTATAATAAGGAAATACTCTGTAGAGAACCCGGATGGTACACAGCCCAGGGTCAGTGGAGAAGGCCAAGCTATTTTTTTTTTAATAAGAACTCACTTTGGTGTATTCTAAATTGTTTTAAGAAAATACTTAAGAAAGGATTTATATTAATATTATGGGCAACTTGTTTGGAAAGTTCAAGAAATAAAAGTTAAAAAAATAGTTATTTGAACAGGCCTTAGTTTAGTAATTCTTCCTCTGTTTGCCTTTATTAATTAAAAAAAATGAAACAAAAAGTTGAGTAAGAAAATATACTCAACTGTAGACTCAGGTAAGGTAACGTCAAAAAACCAGCAACATTTTTGCATGCATATAAAAAATAATAAATGGTGACTGTATGATGAGTCACTTATGGGAAACAATGAAATGCATATGTATTTCATAAGAAATAGCTTTGGGATTTTGAACATAAAGATTTTAACTGTTCATAAAAGAACAATTTAGTTCCATATGATTAACTGTAAATCTTTTCTGCTTAACATTAATGCTGATTTATCAACAATTACTAACACAAGTTGCAAGTATTTGGGCAATATGTCAACTGTTTTATGTCTCTCCTCAATGTATACCCTAAATTCAATCAGACATGGTTCTTTAGATGTTTGAATTTATTGTAACAATTATGTTTTTTACCCAGCTATTATCGAAATGCTCAAAAATAAAATAATAGAACTAGAATCACAGAAAAAATGTTGCTTTGCTTTCAGTTATTAAGCAAATAGATTAAACTAAAAATATAGCTGTAAATAAATAAACTTCCATTCTCAAACTTTATTAAAAGAAAATTAATGGACTCTTCCAGGTAAAACATAAGCCAAGATGTCTCTATCATAAATTCTCATTATTATAAAAATATAGCTTTAAATATTCTTTCACTGGTAAAGGCTGCTATATTTTTCATGTTAAATAAAGTCAGTAAGTGCTCTTTAAAGAAAATGGTAAATGTGATTCACATTAAATTATGTGATGATATAACTTCTTACAAAAGTTTGCATTAAAAATTGACAAAACCTACTAATATAAGTGGCAGTTTAACAAAAAGTCAGGGAGCTTTAATATATGAAACATTTGCGACTATTGACAAGAAACCTTGAAGTAAGCTATTAACATAGTAGGGAATATTTTTTGAACAATGTGAGAACTCTAGGAATTCAGGAATATATTGAAACTTTCCTATTTACCCCATTTCTAAAATTGTTTATTCTCTCTCCTAGATACTGAAGTACATCTGCTTCCTTCAAAGACTCAAGCTTCTGTTTATTAAATTTCCATCTAAGATATTAAATGGAGATACTTGGGGCAGAGCCTGATTAATAAGTATCCAGTTAGCTTCACAGATAGTAACTATTAAAGGATTAAAGGACATTAAAGCATCACTGAGAATAAAAAACCTTGGAAATATGGTGCTAATTAAATTAGATCTTCCAATGAACTACTATGCAAGTTTAGAATGGTTATGGGCCCTCTTCTGTCTTCGTACACTGGTCCTGGAATAAAACATACACACTAATATCTACTCAATAAAACAAAGGGAAAATGCTCCAAGACGTTTGTAAAGCTCCTTGAAGTAAACATTGAACATTGAAAAATCTGTTTGCAGTGATACCCTACTATTGAACTTCCCAGGAATAGTGTGTATATTAGTCTCTTTTGGAGTTCCCTCCAAGATTACTTGGATTCCAGGCTTTTTCTAAATTATTTGTGAATCTATGCCACAGATTAGGGAGTTAAACAATTAATTCTGGTGCAAGCTCTACTCTGAGGTCTTCAGAAATCTGGAAGCCATTCAGTGTTGCCAAACCCATGACACAAGGAAGTTACTAAAATGATTGTGTTCAATATTCCTATCCTTGGTAGCCTGGAGTAACTTGTTTTCTTTTTGAATACCAAGGGTATTTGCTAAACAGCAAATAGAGTCATTGAATGTGGACATGAGTCCCAACCCCATCACTAACTGGCTCTTTGACCTCAGGTGAATTCATTCAACATGAGAATCTAAGCTGACTCATCTAGAAACTGGAAGTAATGACTACCGCTTACAGATTGTATTATACCATGTGAAAAAAAAATGTTATCTTTGCTGTCCTAACCACCAGTACCACAGAAAGTGACCGCATTTGGAAATAAGAGCTTTCACAGAACTACTCAAGTTCAAATGTGGTCATATTGAAGTAGAGTAAGCTTTTGTTCCAATACAGCTGGAGCCCTTATAAAAATAACATCATGTGGAAAACAGAGGCACAGGCAAAATGCCACTTAGTGATGAAGGCAGACATCGGAAGGATGCACCCGCAGGTCAAGGAGTGCCTCACAGTACAAAATCAATCAATCAATCAATCAATCAATCAATACACCAAACTTTGGGAGAGAGGCATAGAATGGCTGCTTCCCCACAGCCTCCAGGAAGAGCCAGTAACGCTGATACTTTGAGCCCCAGTGCCTTGCCTCCCGAACCGTAAGACAATAAATCTCTGCTATTGAAATCTATTAATTCATGGTACTAGGAAACTGATACCCGTCAAACAAAGTGATTGTGAGGTTTAAATAATGTGATTTGTAAAGCACCTGACATAGGATAAGTACTAAATAATGATTAACAACAGTGGGCAAATATTTTGAAACATAACCAGTTGGTGGATTATGCAATAATTACACTTGATTTATGTCTTGTTTCTATTTTTGGCAATTCAATTATTAAGATATTCTGGTGACAAGGCAGTAGGCAAGGCAAGAATTATAAGAGAGATAAATCTCATACCAGTCCATGTGTATTAATTGTTTGAATCTCCTATAAATGATTTGGCAGAAGAGGAGGTTAGAACACTTAGCTAAATTGAAGTTTGGGGATTATCTATGAATTTAAAGTATCCATGCCATTTTGGCCTCCATTAGCACAAGTAATTGAGAGGAAAGTCTTGCCAGTTATGCTGTTCCATAAGGCTTAATGTAGACTTCAATATTTAAGCAATTCATTAGCAGGCTTAAATGATACCATGGAACAACATTAAAGGACATAGGAGATAGTCGTGACCTTCATTTTAGAGATGAGAATATTGGGGCCCATAGAGGTTATAATAAACTCAAGGTTATACAGTTAATGTTGGAATAACTGACACAAGTATCCTTGTCCTCTAATTTTCTGTTAAAAATTGATGATCCTTTTCAAATCCTTTTCTGTGTTACTTTCAGAGTTCTGTAGAGCTTTTACCATTATCTGAACTCCAATACTGCACGGAGAATCTTAAGACCAAGGCTAGGGAAATCCAGATCCAGAGAGAACAAAGTGACAGGATGTAACACTTTCAATAAAGAAGTTGAAAAGTCACATTGGAGGAAGGGGTGGCAGTGGAGACAAAGAGGAATTATTTTTACACTCAAATTATTAGCTATAGAACACATTTAGAGAAATCTTTTTACATTGTTTATAAGATCCATTAATTGTGACCTGGCAGGACCTTTCTAGCACAAGTCATCAGAGCCTGAAATGGTGTTTGGCTACGCAGCTAACTCAGATGAACTCATTTGCATCACATTATAAAGAAAACATATGACACTACGGCTCACAAGATCACTGGGATGGCTGAACTTTGGCTCTCACATGATTTTGCAAATACAGAGTGTGCTCATTCCCTGCTTAACAACTAACCCCACTTAAATTAAAGCAAGTGCCCCTGTTCCTTCACCTCTGATTTGGTCAGCTTTTAAGTAGGTTTTGTGAGGAAAAAATACAAGACTCTTGATACAACAAACTTTGTCTCATTGCATGTACTTTTTTTCACTTTGGTTTATTATTTTATATTTCCAGTGTTTATAGGACATTTCCATGTTGCTAGCCCTAAGGACACCGCCACTGTAATTGAAAGGCCCAGTTTAGACTCTATCCCAGAAAGAATAATTCAGGTTCATTTTGCAGTTCATAGCCCAGAACCAGAAATTTTCAAAAGACACTCAATAACACCAATGCAGGCACCCCTCTGGACAGCATATCAATTTGTATTATGAAGTGAATTGTGGTTGTACCCACCAGAGCTGATATAGTTAAGTGTCTGTCAGTGTTTCCATTATATTTGGAGGGCTTCTTACTTGGTTGCAAGAATATGCTTCAGGCTGAAGCAAATACAGCCAACCTAGGATATATCTGTCATCTTTCCTTAGTTTTATGTTTTAAAAATGCTAGTTTCCTTTTGTGCTTGCTTGCGCATACTTAAAGATATGTAAAGATTTGAGTTTCTAAATCACTGGGCTACCAAATGATGGTGGAATTTATGCAGTAGGCTGACTAAAACTCATAGCTGTTCGTGGGATTCAAATTGTTCACCTTGGAGGTTAACCTTCAAAAACAGAGTTCCAATGGGATGCAAGTTCCCTCCAAAATTATGCCTGTAATTATTTGACTCCTGAATTTTAAATTGAGAAGTGTTTATTTATATTTAGATGGCACATGGCCGCATCCCTTTTAGGCTTTCACTTTTCACCTTTCACCCTTCATGTCCTCCATCCTGAGTTTCAGCCCATGGAAATTTCTTCCCTTTCTACAAAACCTATCTTAAGCTTCCACTTTCTGAAAAGACTTCCTGGACTCCTACAAATAGATCCAGGGATTTTTTTCTTAAGTTCATTTTATATGTAACACTTCCATCTACTATAGCTATTATTATATAATAACATTTGTGTTTCTTTACTAGTATGCACAAACAGAGGGCAAAGGCTATGTCCCATTTATTCACAAAATGTTGTAAAATGTAGCTGAATAAACATTAGCTTCACAAATGAATAAATTGAGTGGAATGGAAGATCTATGGAATAGGATTAGAGATAAGCATTTTGAGGAACGTAAAAAGTCATTTCCAAAAACTAAACAATACATTTAAGTATTATTTTCCTTCAATCTTTCAACCTTACAGATGGCACACATTCTTATATGCCCCAAAATGAAGAATCTCCCAGAAATGGTATTCCTCATAAACTTACAGGAAAAGATATATGTAACAGGATATATTTCTTGAGAGAATTGAGAGAATTACTGATCAGGGAACCAGGAGATGAAGTGTTTGTTCTGACTTAGTTGTAGAGAGTCTGTGACCCTCTTCAAGTTACTTAATAGCTCAGTGATTCAATCTCTGTACAAATGGTGACAAATAATAGCAGTTCTTGTCTACTTCACAGTGATGTTTGGTGGAAAATGTGTTAGCATGTTTCAGACATTTTAAAGAGAAAAATCGAAACTACATGCAATCTATAAAATTAAATATTATATTTGTCTTGTATGCTGTAAATTATAATATATTGCTAAGAAGACTATTTTGGTGAAATAACATTAAACTTATTACAAAATATAACTGGAAGATTTAATTCTTCTACTCATCATGAATACTATATTGAAAGGAAATGAAAAGGTATGCACTTGTTTCTGCATTTGGATAGAACCTATGTGATTAACATGATGGATAAGCATTCATGTTCTAACTGAATTTCCAAATACATTTTCAAGGAAAGGTTCTAAAAAAAATTACAGAGTCTTTTTACAGGAAAATGATGGGAGTGATTTCTTTTTCATAATAACTGTTTTGCTTAGCAGGTTCAATGTTATAGATTTGAAAACTTATATTGTTTCTCAAAGGATAATCTATGAATCATCTGTTTCTGCATAATGTAAATTCAGAGTCACAGACCTATTCTGGGTGTGAATAAGAAATCCTGAGAGGTAGCTTAAGAAATAAGGAATGTTGCACGTTTAGCAAGATCTTCAGATGATCCCTGATATGATACTCAGGTCTGAGAACGCTGAGCATGCCTCCTTTGGTTTAGAATGCAGAGTACACAGAAACTACATAAAATGAAGAGCGATAAACTGAAGTGTTCTGTGTAGCAAGAGGCGACTAACTGTCTTTTCCCTGAAAACTCACTGACTGTGTTACTTTTGTACTCTTTCTGAAAGAATTGGAAATTAATCCTATTTTAGGGAAAAACAGAAATTTTGGGAAAATTGGCATATGTTGGACTAAAAGTACATGAATCTGAAACTGATAGTTCTATCTGGCTGTGTGTTACCAGGATTCAAGGGTGATTTGGATTTATGAGGAAGATAGGACATCTTTATTCATTCTTCTGTGTTTTCTTGGAGGCAAACCAATCCGCTTCCTGTTCACAATCACTTGGACATTTTTCTAATGGTTTGTCTTCCACTATCAAGAAAAACTGAGTAAAATAGCAAAGTACTGTTGTAATGCTTTTCTACCATTAATGGACACATTTGCTAGTTTGTTCTGTAAGCATGTCAGCACATAGTCATGTGGAAATTCAACAATTATAAAAAGAACACCGAGGCAAATGAAAAACACTTGAGGTTCTGATGCAGCATGGAAATTACTGTTTACATTTTGGTGAAAATTGTTTCAGAGTTCTAAAGTTAATGTAGATGTGACTAGATAAGATTATATCTATAAAAGTAATTTATTTACATAAATAAATATAAAATATATTTACATACATATGTGTTATATTTTACACGTTGTTTTATGATTTGTCTCTCCATGTCCATGATGCTCTTAAACATCCCATAATCTTGGATATTTATCATACCAATTAATAACTAATCAGACCCAGAGTAGAGCTGTTACTAGCTGTTTACCATTCATTTTGACTTGAAGAAATGGACCCCCCCACACACACACAGCCTCTCTAATCCCCTTGTATTCAGGTCAGGGATTCCTCAAAACCTCCCACTTTTCACCATGCCTCTACCCTAAATTCTGTCACGTCACTTTAGCCAAAAACACAGTGAAACACAGATAAGCAAGAGTTTTAATTGTCAGTCAATATTGAGCAGAGTCATGTGAGATTCCTCAGCTTCTAACACATCTCTCATTCTTTTTCTGTTCTTTTCATGTTTTCTATTTGAATTTCCTGCAGAGTCATTTCTACAACACAAGTCCCTCTGGGTGCAAAAGAGAGTCAAGTAAATTTACTCTCTTATCCAACACTTACTTAATGTTTATAATACTCAAAGTTTACCACATGGATTAAGTAATTACTTAATCCATGTGGTAAACTTCTTATATTAATTCTTATAATAACTATATAAGGTCAGAGCCATGCTCGTGTACACAGAGCTATTGAGAGATTTAGAGTCTCAAAGAAGGCACATAGGAATGTGCATACAATTCATTCGTGGTGGAGCAACATGGTGTAGAGTCAGGGAAGGACATTATTTATTGTGTGCAGTGTGTTGTTAAGAATATTAAAATACTTTGGAAGTAGGTGGAGGTTGCGAATACATTTTGAGTGCACAAATTCCACCTAACTGTTTTCTTTAAGATGGTTAATTTTATGGTAATTGAATTTTGTCTCCATTAAAAAATAAATAATTGAGCAAGGAATTAAACCCAATCTGATCCACAGACCACACTGTTAGCCATTACAATGTATTGCATCTCATCTGGCTCTGCTGACTTCAGATTTTTTTCCAGATTACACAAAAATAAGGCATTTTTACTACAAAAGTAGTAGTTTACTACAAAATTAAGGCATTTTTACTACAAAGTAGTAGTTTACTACAAAAGACAATGACTGTCTTTGTCATTCCTGTAAGAATAGTATACTAAATCTTTATGCTTTAGTATATTGGGTGGTTTATATATAGCTTCTCAAATAACTTCTTATGGAACGCATTTTACCTACAAAATTTCTAGAAAAATGTGCTTCATAAAATATCTTTGAGGAATCACTGTTTGCTTTAAAGCAATTTAAAGAATGTTTATTACAAATTATTTTAACTTGGATGGTTTTCTTTGTATATTAGCAAAACTCCACAGGAACATATATTGTAATAAAGACAGTTTACTGGGATTTACTGGGCAGTTTACTCGGATTTCTTTTATATTGATTTCCTAGTCAATTGTTGATGTTGGAACAAGGAAAATAAACAAGTCCATCTTTTATCTATCCTTGAAATAACTTAATATTTAATCTTCAGTTACGTTGCATGTAAGTGAAAGTTCTACTCTGTACATAGAAAACTACATCACTACAAAGCACAAAGCTGCAGGGAATATACCATTGACATCAGCAGATTTTAGTGCAGCAGTTTCTGGACTTCAGTCTCTCATAAAAACCTGGAAACACTAATATTCTAAATTTGAAAGCCAGTTGCTGTTTTGTTAATTTTGTGGCTTCATTTTGGCTCACTACTTTTCAATACCAAAGACAGAGACTTTCAGAAAAGTCAACTGGATTGAAATTGGAGCAAGAATGCTAAATAACTCATCTCCCTCTTGATAAAAAGTAGCCTATAACACAATCCTATGCCCTTTTCTATATGATAACCATTATTAATTTCATAGATTGTGGTATTGAAATTAATTAAAATTGAATTACCTGTCATAGATTTACTTATATGCTTTATGACAGTTTTTCCATCTAAATACAGGTGTTCATAGCAGAATTTTTATAAATAAAGCATGTAAGGTACACAAGTCAACCCACATGTTTAAACATGTCTAACCCCTCAACTCTTCCACTCAACATAACTGAGAATTCTGCCTCCCATATCTTCCTCCATCCTCCTGTCAGGATTTGGTTCCACTTCCCTGTTGCCTTGGGAGCCCATTTGTAGCTGTTTCCTGGATGTTCTGATTTGATCCTACCATCTTGATGGAGTTTATCTTTGGATAGCCCCTGCTGCTATTTATGCTGGTGAACCTATGTCACTACTCAGAAAATGTCCCCACATAAGCCAAATGGGACACTTTGCAAATACAACCTACTGCCCTTAGTTTGTATTTTAACATCATAGCTTTTTACTCAAGATTAAAAGTAGTAAAAAAAAGTCACAGACTTCAACACCATCAGACTTAATGTTCCTTCCTGAACAAAAACACACCTCTTTGTGCATAAGGAAAGAGACATTCCTCACTAAATTGTCTCTTACTCCATTCCCTTGGCTTCTGTAGAGCTATTAATGTTTATTTTTGGTTTAAGGCAATTCTTATCTTAATGTATGCGGCAGAGAACTTCCTTATCTCATTTATATTCTGTCTGTGGTTCACAGATGGAGGTTGGTAGGGGACTGGATGGGCAGATAGAGACCAAAACTCAGGCAACTTTGCCACACTAGGCAATGCTAGTCAAGGAACCATTAAGGGGAGCTATGAAGAGTCACTCCGGCATGACAAGAAGAGAGGCCACCTGGAACACATGGGGTCCAAGTACACAGCAAGGAAAGGCAGCCAAAGATAGAGCAGAGATTACAACCAACAGCTTGCCATAGAGAATCACTTGTACAAATATGGTACCCTTCCTTCCTCACTCAAATTGGGACAAATACCATCAGGAAATACGGAAGGAATATGAAACAGTGGAGAATGCTAGCAGTCTTCCTACACTTTCTCAGTCGTATCCGTTCCCAAACTGCACCTCATTGCTCTCATCATCCACATACTCAAAACAGCCAGGACGTCAAATTTACCATGTGCCTAGGCAAAGAGAGGCTCTGCCAATCAAAACACCAAGCTGAAGTTTTGAAATAATCAGAATTTATATAGTTTGGATCTGAACTGTCTTCCAAAGGCTCATCTATAAAAGTGCGGGTTCCCAGCTAATGGTGCCGTTGAAGGTGGAGCTAGTTCAAGAAGTCAGAAGACTTGAGGTTATAACCTTGACAAGTTCCTGAGACACTTCCACTTCCAGCTGTTATGAAGTGGGCAACTTCATGACATTCCGTTGTCCCTGCTATGTCCTGCTGCACCACAGGCTTGCAGCGGCAGTGGACTATGGCTTGAACCTCCAAAAAAGGGGAGCATAAGGAATCTTTCCTGCTTTGAAGTTGTTTATCTCAGGTATTTCACCATACTTCGGCAGCATGAGAATTAATTCTGTATGAAAATAACATATGTTAGTAATAGAAGTCAAAACTATAGATTCTCCATGTGTAGCTAAGGATCAGGCATATTATCCAGTCAGTCAGGAGTTTGTCAGAGCATGCTATTTAATTTTAAAAATTATATTGCTTTACATCTTCAGTTTCTGACCTTTCACCAAAACTATTTTGATGGTTTCTACTATAAAAAAACATTGAAAAGTAAATGATTCTTTTGTTTCTATCTTTGAACAAACAGGTCTCTTACTCCCTTGTCTTAGTCATTCTTTTCGCAGTCAGATCTTCTCAGATTCTGTAGTAATAGGCGTGCAGTCCAGGGTGGCGCTCAGTCAGCCTTTACTGGTATCAGCTGCATATTCATTGCTATCAAAACACTTATGTACAGCTGGTGAGAAGGTCGTGACTGACAGCTGTTCTTGTGAGCTTAGTCTCTCTTCCAGGAGCCTCTGCAATCCAGAAACTAGTGAGTGGGATGCTTGTGAGTTGGGAAAACTCATAGTTACTTCTTTATTAAGTAAACTTCTGTTAGGTTAATTTAATTTAAAATTATGAGTATAAACTTGGCCTATAATATTCTCATATAGGCAAAACCATGGAATATTTATCTTTCTGTGTCTGACTATTTCACTTAACATTTTGGTTTCAGGATCCACCCGTGTTCCTGAAAATGAAATAATTTCATTCTTTTTATGGCTGGGCAATATTCTATTGTGTAAAATATATTGCATATTTTTTTGCTCATTAATTTGGTAATGAGGATCTAGGTTGTTTTCAGAGCTTAGCTGTTGTGAATTGCTTGCTATAAATATGGGTATGCCTATATCACTATAGTACTATTATTTTGAAGTAACAATATTTTAGAAATGGAGGGGCGGAGTAGTGGTGGCAGGGATTAGGGATAGGGTAAAGACAGGAATGGAAGGAAGGCAGTTGTAGTTATAAAATGGCAACGTGAGGGATCCTTGTGGAGTTGGAACTATACAGTGCTTTGGTGGAGGATACATAAACCTACACAGGTGATAAAACTGTATAAAGATTTTAGAAGTAATTACAAGTCACAGAGGGGATATTCAAACAGTATTAGTGGCCTATATGAGTTTCAGTATCCTAATAGTGATAATACAGTATATTTTTACAAAATGTTACATTTGGGAAAACTGGTCAAAGAATAGAACTCTTTATTTCACATTTTATAACTGCACATAATGTACAATTCCTCAATAAAAAAATTCAATTACATTAAAATATAAAAACTGTTCATTACCAGTTCCCCAAATTGGTTTTATTTTTAACTTGTATTTTTACATGAACTAATCTGAATTACTTCCAATTGCCTAAACGAAAAACTGGGATTCATTTCACATTCTTCCCACCTCTTTCCTTATACTTACGTTTGTTAAATGTAATATTTTTATATTCATTGTATTGGTGTACTAGCTCCCCAAAATGTCACATACACAAGTGCATAAAAATTTATTTCCTTACAGTTACGGAGTTGGGGAAGACTAAGTTGAAGGTGGCAGCTTTGCTCTTGTGGGTTACAACCAGGGTCCCAAAGCCCCAGGAGCCCCTCCTCACAGCTCTGCAGGGCAGTCCTGCCCTTGAGACTCTGGGCAGATCATCAGGCCTGTCCACACTGAGACAGTGGCCTTGAGACTTGTGAATAAACTTTGATGTCATTTCCCCTGTTTGGAAGAGCAGCGTGCTGGTAGCTGTATAACTCCACAGTCCCATCCTGTTATATCCAAAACGTTCAACAGCCTTCCATCAGTTTATCCCATTCATAGCCCCTGGAGTTCCAGTTGACAGTGTTTCTGCTCATAGTGTTCCACAAGCTCTTTAGGAAACATCAATACAGTCAAACTCTTGGTGTTCTCTTCAGAATAAATTTTAGCACTTTTGTAAAATAAATGACTGACATTTTTCCAAATGTTTAAATTCTAGTTGATTTTTTGCTTGAAAATTCCTTCTTAAATTCATTTTTTGCTTCTAATATTTTATTAGAAATAGGAGAAACCAAGTGACTCACTGAACACTTTGCTTAGAAATCTCAGCTAACTAGCTTCTTCATCGCTCACAAGCACTACCTCGTACAAAACACTAGATCACAACTCAACCAAGTTCATTGTCACTATATAATAAGCATACCCTGTTCTCCAGTCTCTAAAACAGTAACATAGTTCTTGTTGCCATCTGAGACTTTGTCAGAGTTGCCCACATTTCTATCACACACCTAAAACTTCTCCCAGCCTTTATCTATTACCAAGTTTAAAGCTGCATCCACATTTTTAATAGTATTTTTACATCTGAATTCATTTTAATTAACTTGAATTGCCAGAACAAAACACAATAGGCTGGATGACTTAAATGACAAATTTCTAACAGTGATGGGGTTGGAAGCCAAAAAGCAAGATGCCAACAATACAGACTTCCCTCTGGATTCATCTCTTGGCTTATAAGCACCAGCTTGCATACACGATTGCTGTTTTTTGTGTGTATGCAGGCCACAAGAGTAAAGGAAAGCTCTCTCTCCCTTTCTTCATCATAGTTGAATCCCATGCAATTTGGATGCCACCTTTATGACCTTAATTAGCACGAATTGCCTCCTAAGAACACTATCTTTAAATTTAGCCACACAGGATATTAGACCCTCCACATACAAATTTTACAGGAATACGATTCAGCTCAGAGCACTTAGTTTTATCTGTTGAATAAGAAGTTGCCACCACTGTTTCAGCTTTAAAACATACATTTATCATCTCACAGTTTTCATGGGAAGATCCAGGGATGGCTCAGTTTTGTCTTTGACAAGGCTACAATCAGGGTATCCACTAGATTGGGTCTGTACCTGGAAGATTACCAAGGAATATATTCACTTCAAGTTCACTCCAATTGTTGACAGAATTCACTTTCTTATGATGATAGCATTAAGGACCTTGACTCCTTGATGGATACTGGCCAGAGGCCATTCTCAGCATTTGCAGCTACCCTGAGCCCTAGAGGATGCCCTGGTGCTCTGCTGTGGAGCTGTGTCCACGGCCTCTCTCACAGCATGCAGTTTACTTCTTCTTGGCAAAAGGAGAGCAAGAATGAGTCTATTAATGAGACGTAGTTTTATATAATGTGATAAACTCATGGAATTGCCATGCCTTCATCCTGGACACATACTGTAATGTCTCAGGAGTAACATGTTATCACTTCAGCCATAATCTATTCATAATAAGTAACTAAGAGGTTCTGCCTATGCGGGAAAAGGATAAGGATACACACACGAGGAGGTAGGAAACCTGGGAGCTGTATTTGTTATTGGTTAATTTCTTGGTGATGGCCATTCTTTCTGGAGTGAAATAGAGTCTCAGTGTTGTTCGTTTTCATTTCTCAAGTGACCAAAGATGTTGAACATTTTTTCACACATTTACTTGCCATTTGTATTTCTTCATATGAGAAGTGCATATTCATCTCAGTTGCCTGTTTTTGGATTGAATCTTTGAATTTGGGAGTCTCATTTTTTTTTCAGTTCTTTATATGTTCTAGATAGAAGTCCTTTGTCTGTGGGATAACTGACTATAAATTTTCCCACTATGTGAGTTGTCTTTTCACCCAGTTGGTGATTTCTTTTGTTGAACAAATATTTTTAATAAGGTGGGATCTCATTTGTTGATTTTTGTAGTGTTTTCTACATGGTCTGGGTTTTGTTTATGAAGTTTCTGCCTATACCTATGTCTTCAAAATTTCTGCCTATTTTTTCTTCCAGTAAGTTTGTGTTTCTACTTAAATATTTAGAATCTTTGATCCATTTCGATTTTAGTTTAGTGCATGATGGTAGAC